>LR753368.1:133795-211391 GCA_902729485.2 Mus minutoides | reverse complement strand
TACATGATAACTGCCAGTTGTGCCAGCACCATTTGTTGAAAATGCTGTCCTTTTTCCACTGGATGGTTTTAGCTCCCTTGTCAAAGATCAAGTGACCATAGGTGTGTGGGTTCATTTCTGGGTCTTCAATTCTATTCCATTGATCTATCTGTCTGTTGCTGTACCAGTACCATGCAGTTTTTATCACAATTGCTCTGTAGTACAGCTTAATATACCTAGGATAGCAAAAACTATTCTCAACAATAATAGAACCTCTGGGGTGTTTCCAAAACTTGATGTCTGTTTCAGAGACATATCAATGGGAAATAGTGTCTAATACATAGTTATTTAAAAAAATTATTATGATTATTGGCTAATGAAATCATATGTATGTATGCATGCATATATGGACATGTATATGCATCAATAGTTTTAAATCATTTTTGAAATGTCTAGGTCAAATAAATCAAGATACTTCCAGATTGATGACTTTTGACGTCATGGTTTATTCTTCATTGAAGTACATTCTAAAGAAAAAAAATAACCAAATAAGTACTTATACAAGTGTTTATTCCAAACTTATTTTATCAATTTTATTTTTGGGAGAGGGTCTCACTATGTACTCTTGGCTGTCCTGGAACTTGATCTTCTCACCTGACATGCCTCATGGAGATCCACCTCCTTCTACCTTGAGAGTACTGAGATTAAAGGTGTGTACCATCATGCTTGGAAACTTCAGGTTTTTAACAATAGAAATTATTTAAATGCCTAACAGTAGTGAAAAAGTCAAGAATATTTTATTAGGATGTAATGCCATATACCAATATGTCTGAAATTTCAAAAACTGTTGAATGATGTGGGAAAATGTTAATAATAAGTTAAATTAAGTTTACAAAGATATACAGTATGAGACAAATAGTTAAAAGCATATACACTTAGAAAAAGTTATAATAAGTTTGTTATTAATAATTGTGCCCAAGTGTTGAAACTAATATTGATTTAACTTCAGTATTTTACAAAACAATACCTTTATAATTACTGGCAAATAATAATCACTAAATTAGTAGGACACAGATAAAATGATGGTTATTAATATGTCCAGTTAGTCTGCTTTTCATTGCTATATCAAAATACCAGAGGTAGGCACTCTATTTTAAAAGAATAGTTTATTCAGCTCACACAATAGGAAGTCAAAATCAAGATGAACAATGCATCAGTGTGAACTCTGGTGAGAGCTCATGTTGGATGGAATCACAATAATAGGAACCTTGTGGATGCCAGAGAAAGATTCGGGGCTGAGGATTCTCTTTTATTATAATTCAGCATCACAGTAGTTAAGTCATCCCACAAAGTGTTAAAAACAAACAAACAAACAAACAACATTTTATGAGGGCAGCACACCAAGTTGCTTAAAAGCCTCCAACAAAGCTCTACAAGTAAATGGTTTATTCACCTCTGAAGACTCACACTGAAGATAACGGTTATAGCATGCTGTTTTGGTAAATGTCAAATTACCTAGCACATGTTTATATTTATATTCATAGATTTGTGCTGCTCTCAACCAAGGTTATCAAAGCTTTTCATTGCAGTGGATAGAAGTTAATGCTGAGATTCATAATTGTTGATAATAAGCAACTGTGGGTGTCCAGGCATAGTTGGGGATGTACATATCAATCTTCCCTTCCAAGGCTCTGGCATCATCTTGTAAGAGATGACAGAAAGAATATAAGAATCAGAGGATTGGAAGAATGCTGTGAAATATTGACCTCTGGATATCCCATGACTTTTGCACACTGAAACCACTGCTGTTGTGGTTACCTCTATAAAACTTGTACAAGATTAAGCCAATTACAATTTTCAGCATGGAGGGTATAGACTCTTATGGCACCATCCCTTTCTAATGAGCTATTGACAGATCATAGCTACTTAGGAAGAGAAAAATCATTTTTCTTTAGTGTACTTGCCACTGATAAGTTACCCATGTACTCATGGATAAGCATAGGGGAAACATTCAACAGGATTGAGTGAATTAAAAATGAAAAACATAAAGTTGGGAGGGAGATATGTTGGTATGTTTTGAGGAGCCTGGGAAGATTTGGAAGGATTTAGGGGTGGATATGACCAAGGTACGTTGTATACATGCATGAAATTTTCACGGACTAAAAATAATGCCTACAGATTTTGTGTAGTGGCTAATCTTGGTTGTCAACATGAGTACATCTAAAACCAACTAAAACTCAAACTATTCAGCACTCCTAAGCATTTTTTTTAATTGGATTATTTGTTGGGTGAATGTCTATGGTAAATCTGGGTCACACTTGTTGGCAGTCTACATGAATGGACATTGCTCTGGCCAGTGTTAAAGTAAACTTCTCCAAGATTTCAACATAGCCTGTCTTAGTTAGGGTTTCAATTGCTGCAACAAACTCTATGACTAAAAGGCAAGTTGGGGAGGAACGGGTTTATTTGGTTTATATTTCGAGAGTACTATTCAACACTGAAGGAAGTCAGGACAGGAACTCAACAGGGCAGAATCCTGGAAGCAACACTTGATGCAGAAACCAGAGAGGGGTGCTGCTCACTGGCTTTCTTCACATGGGTTTCTCAGACTTTTCTTTTACAACTCATGAATTCAGGGATGGCACTACCCATAATGGTCTGGGCACTCCCACATTGATCACTAATTCAGAAAATGCCTTACAGCTGCATCTCATGGAGGCATTTCCCAACTGAGGCCCCTTTATCTCTGATGACTCAAAGTTACATCAAACTGACAAGAAAAATCAGCCATTGCAAACTATGAACAAGTTTTCAATCTGATATTGAAAATCAGATTGAAAACTATCAGCTCTTCAAGAATTCTCCTAGACTCCAACACCAGACTGGGACTGTTGAGATATACCTAGAATCACGGACTGAACAACAGCCAGAGTCTTGGTCTTTCCATCCTGAGAAGTCCATCCTTGGACTGCATCTTATACATCAGTTTATAACAACAACAACAACAACAACAACAACAACAACAACAAAATCTTTGTTGAAAAATTGTAACTTCCCTGTCAGTAGCCCATTGTGCACTTCCAATTATATTACTTTAAAAGAAAGAATGGTTTTCCATCCAAATAAAACACCTTGCAGACTGATTGCAAACAG
Organism: Mus minutoides; assembly: GCA_902729485.2. Lineage (NCBI taxonomy): Eukaryota > Metazoa > Chordata > Mammalia > Rodentia > Muridae > Mus > Mus minutoides. The sequence goes on along the minus strand of LR753368.1, from coordinate 208,259 downwards.
AATTAAGACTTCTTTCAAAGCAAAAGAAGAGACTGTGGGGCAAATAATAGGATCTACCCATCCCATCCAAGACAGGTTGATGGACCACGTTGATCAAGTAGTATGCTGTAGTTCAACAATACTTTACATTCCAGCAACTTAGAAAAAGAAGGGGAAAACTAGTGAGATGGTAAAGTTGATGTAGTGTTTTCTATGAAAGCATGAGGAAATGAGCTGGAATCCCTAGCATCATGAAAAAAATCTGTGCATAAGAATGCATGCCTATAATCCTAGCCAGAGGGAGAGAAGAGGTGGGAGGATTGCTTGGGCTTGTTGGCAAGCTAATTTGGTTTAGTTTTAGTGAGAGATGCTTTATCAAAATATACTTCCTGTATAATTCCTTATCTAGATATCCATTAGTTAGGAACACAATCGTGAATCATCTATATTAACACTTCTTGAGGTGACTGACAGGAAGACTGTGTAGGTATCCCAGGGATGTCTAAGGGAAAACTTGAAGAATAAAAAGTGTTTGGAAACTCTTTCTCAAAAAAAAAAAAAAAAAAAAAAAAAAAAAAAAAAAAATGCTGGGCGGTGGTGCCATCTTTAATCCCAGCACTTGGGAGACAGAGGCAGGTGAATTTCTGAGTTCGAGGCCAGCCTGGTTTACAAAGTGAGTTCCAGGACAGCCAGTTATACAGAGAAACCAAAAAAAAAAAAAAGGGGGGGGGGTGGAGGGGGTGGAGCTGGTGTGTGTGGTGGATTTTAATGAGAATGGCTCCCATAGTCTCATGAGTTTTAATGCATGGTTGCCAATTAGTAGAACTGTTTTGGAAGGATAAGAGGTATGGCCTTATTAGAGTTGGTGTGGCTTTGGAGGAGTTATGTTACTGGGAGTAGATTTTGAAATTTCAAATGCCCATGCCAGTACCCTAGCCCCCAGTCCCCTGTCCCCAACTACTTACTTCCCGTGGATCAGGATGTAAAGCTCTCAGCTATTGCTCCAGCACCAAGCCTGTCTACTTCCTGCCAAAATGGTCATGGGCTAACACTTGAAAACTATAAACATACTCCAATTAAATGTCTCTTTTATAAGAATTGTCTTGATCATGGTGACTCTTGACAGTAAAATAACAAACAGTAACTAAGATAGTGGGTTTCGTTTACAAAAATTAGCAATAGCTAGTCTTTAAATAGTTATTAGACTCTACTAAGAAGAAAGGCTAATGCCAAGTAAATCAATGATTATTGAATTCTGTGGAATGTCCTTGGATAAACAAGATCTTTGAAGAGTTAGAGGAATTATTAAATCGTGCTTCCTGAGTCATTTAATCTATATTTTGGAGTCTGAATTCACTAGCTTGATATCATACATCATGGAAATAACTTTTATAAAAATAATTATTATTAAATTTTGAAGTGATTAAGAATAATTTATCTATATTGTCATCTCACATTCTTATATGTTAAAAATATAATCTGGCCATTACCAGTAGTGTGCACTACTCATATTTTAACCTTTGTTTTCTGCTATTATTTAAGAAATAATAAATGTAATATTTTTCAGTTGGATCAGTAACATGGTATCCATTGTGATTGATACATGATATTGACTAACACATTTTATCTTCTTAGGAAACTCAACTTTGCTTTGGCATTCTGCCAAATTCTGTCAATAATTGTTTTCCTCATTCTCGAAGAAGTAGTATCTCTCATCTATCTATCTATCTATCTATCAATCAATCATCTATCTATCTACCATTTATACTCAAGAAAAGACAAGACTTGGTTCCAAGATCTCCCTAAGAACTCCTTGCTTCAATAAACATCAATAAGTTGGGAGCATCATTCTATCCAAAGTGCAACATGAACAAGGAAACTCAGGAGCAATACAAATATTCTGAGGAGTAGTTATAGTCTATATTCAGCAAGACAGTCAAGTCTTGCATCTAATAGCTTTACTAAGGGGAGCTGTTGCAGAGATAGATTACTCTTAAAGGAGAGTCAGTAAGGATCTTATAATCATGTCAGTGGGCTATAACAAGATAATAATTTCTTTACAATGTACCAAAGCTCTGCCATTCCCAATTCAAAATCATAAGAGGCAATCAGTATGGGCAAGTGATAAAGGCTTGAAACAGTACTAAATAAAAGTCAATATGGCTTATGGTTTAGAAACAAACATCTGTGGTAAATTTATATTAGAGTACAAGTCAAAGATAATTATTAGCACCTGGAAGGGTGGGACTGGACAGAAAAAGCCTATCAATTGATCCAACAGAGTGCAACTCAGGTACACTAGCTCCATAAACTCGGTGCTACCTAGTGGCTTATCTGAGTTCCAGGCAGCACAGAAATGCCATTTGGCCAAACACTCTAGATCAAAAACACAGGAAATGTGCTTTATTCTATAATGCAAACTCTAAAGAACCATGACACTCTTTCTTACTTGAAAAAAAAATTGGCTCACAAACCATATTTACAAAATGCCTGAATTTACAACAAGCAGTCACGGACTTTGTCCTCCATAAAAGCCAGCTTTCTGGTATACCTATTTCAACTGGGTAGGCTGGCAAGGTTCATCATAGTTAGCCTACAGACAGCCAACATATACTTAAAATATCCCCTAGGACTTGTCTTTCCAGCAAACAGCCTGTACTTTAATTGAAAATTCAAATTCTACAGTGCAGTTGAATTCAAATTCTAGGTCCAAGCTCAAAAATTATGAGACTCTAAATAAGTTATTTAACCTCTTTGAGCCCTATTTGTGAAGAACTCTAAAATCTATGGAAATAATTACTAATATCATTAAGCTATCACACATACTTGAATTATCTCCAAAACTTCCTAGACATACAAGTTTAAGAAATTGTAAATATTAGTATTTTAACATCCTTTAAAAATGATAACTTGATGATGGCTTAAAATAATCAAAAACGATAAGGTACATTGGCAGGCTGTTTTTTTGCTGCAGTTTTCTCTAGCTTAGGGCCTCTCATGTGCTAGTATACTTTCTACCATTGGATTATCTCCTTGGCCATTTTTATCAGAGATACTCAAAATATTTGCCAGGATGGCCTTGAACTTAAACAGGTTCCTGCTTCAGTACTTATCTAGTACTATAAGTCTGTGCCATCAAGGCCAGAAATAGATTTTTTAATTTTTTAAATTAAATATCCTATAACCTTACAAATGTCAGATTCATATTTTTACTTGACAATCCAAAGAGTCTGGAAATCTGTATGGATATTAAGCAATCATAGATAAATACTGAGAGAACAGAAAAAACAACATCAGAATTTGGGGTTCAGGTGATTTCTCTAACCTCCTATCCTTTCAGAAGTCTTTATGATACTAAGTGATACTTTCTTTGACTATCTCGTTCTGTTTCAAGAACTTCAGGTTTTAGAATAATACAGAAGGATATGTAATTCTGCTCAGTTATTCATGTTTGTGCAGAGACTTACAATTACTCTGTTGCTGTCTTAGAAAAGTGCTTGGATCATAAATTCAGAAGGAAAATTAATCACACATTTTTGTTCAGTGACCTCTTTCCCTGACCATCTCCTCACAGGATTCTAGTTAACATTTATCACCTAAAAAGTCTATATTCTTGGTGGTAGCAGAAAATAAATCTTATGCTGTAGCAACACTGTGATCAAAAGTTACTAGATTGGTTTACTACTAAGAGCTTTTATCCTTCATTACATTTCTGTTTTCTTCATGTAGCAACCTTGAAGTTAGTTAGGTCTTTGAGTTCTCAACAGCATAGAATATAGATATGGCTGCCCAGGGGACATGCTTAGTCAGAAAATAACATCCTTCCGGGAGTATCTGGCATGCACTGAGGACACTACTAAGATTTATCTAAACTATCACTGGGTACTCCTATGCTTTTATTTAAATTGGTAAATGTTTAAAAATAAGCAGGAAATTATCTTTATATGAGACATGATCACGATCTTTTCATTCTTTTCGTCACCATTTTTACAAGATCAAAGGTCATATATGTGATATATATATTAATAAACTAAATTGTGTCTCAAGACGACAGAAGGATCATCTTGTGCACAAAAATGAATCCTGTAACTCAATGTCAAGTAAAATGCATTTGGCTGAAAGCTAGAAGGCTTGAAGGTTTTCTTCTTTACTTTTAAAAATTTTTTTTACAGAAGACAGGACACAAGGAAGGAAGATAAATGTCTTGGACAACAGGAATGCAGAACACAATTTCATGAATTCATTGTTTTTAATAGCTGAGTAGTACTCCATTGTGCAAATGTACCACATTTTCTGTATGCAGTCCTCTGTTGAGGGAAATCTGGATTCTTTCCAGCCTCTGGCTATTAAAAATAAGGCTGCTATAAAAATAGTGGAGCATGTGTCCTTATTACATGTTGGAGCATCTTCTGGGTATATGCCCAGGAGTGGTATAGCTGGGTCCTCAGCTAGTATTATGTCCAATTTTCTGAGGAACTGCCAAAATGATTTTTAGAGTGGTTTTATAGCTTGCAATCCCACCAACAATAGAGGAGTGTTCCTCTTTCTCCACATCCTCAACAGCATCTGCTCTCACCTGAGTTTTTGATCTTAGCCATTCTGACTGGTGTGAGGTAAAAATCTCAGGGTTCTTTTGATTTGTATTTCCCTGATGACTAAGGATGTTGAACAATTCTTTAGGTGCTTTTTCAGCCATTTGGTATCCCTCAGTTGAGAATTATTTATTTAGCTCTGTAAGCCATCTTTTAACAGGGTTATTTGTTTCTCTGGAGAGACTTTAAGTTCTTGTGATACAGATCTTTCACTTGCTTAGTTAGAGTCATACCAAGCTATTTTATATTATTTTTGATTATTGTGAAGTGTGTTGTTTCTCAAATTTCTTTCTAATCTGGTTTATTTTTTGTGTAGAAGAAGGTCACTGATTTGTTTGAGTTAATTTTGTATCCAATTACTTTGCTGAAGTTGTTTATCAGGTTTAGGAGTACTCTGGTAGAATTTTTGGTATCACTTAAGTATACTATTATATTATCTGGAAATAGTGATATTTTGACTTCTTTCTTTTCAATTTGTATCCTTTTGATATCCTTTTGCTGTCTAATTGTTGCAGCTAGGACTTCAAGTACTATATTGAGTTGGTAGGGAGAGAGTGGACAGCCTTGTCTAGTCTCTGATTTTAGTGGGATTGCTTAAAGTTTCTCCCCATTTAGATTGATGTGGGCTACTCATTTGTTGTATATTGCTTTTACTATGTTTATGTATGGACCTTGAATTCCTGATCTTTCCAAGACTTTTATCATGAAGCAGTGTTGGATTTTGTCAAATGCTTTCTCAGCATCTAATGAAATGATCATGTGGCTTTTTTCTTTGAGGTTTTTTTTAAATTGTTTTTTGGATTACATTGATGGAATACCCAAGATTCAATTCACAAAGCTCATGAAACTCAATAAGGAAGACCAAAGTGTGCATATTTTGATTCTTCTTAGAAGGAGGAACAAAATACCCATGGAAGGAGATACAGTGACAAAATGTGGAGCAGTGACTGAAGGAATGACCATCTAGAGACTGCCCCACCTGAGGATCCATCCCATATACAATCACCAAACCCAGACACTATTGTGGATGCCAACAAGTTTTTGCTGACAGGAGCCTGATAAAGCTGTCTCCTGAGAGGCTCTGTCAGTGCCTGACAAATATAGAAGTGGATGCTCACAGCCAGCTATTGGACTGAGCACAGGGTCCCAATGAAGGAGCTAGAGAAAGTACCCAAGGAGTTAAAGGGGTTTGCAGCCCCATAGGATGAACAACAATATGAACTAATCTGTACCCCCAGAGTTCCCAGGGACTAAACCACCAACCAAAGAATACAGATGGTGGGACTCATGGCTCTAGCTGCATATATAGCAGAGTATGTCCTAGTCGGTCATCAATGGGAAAAGAGGTCCTTGTGTATGGACAGGATCTACTCTATGCTCCAGTGTAGGGGAATGCCAGGGCCAAGAAGTGGGAGTGCCTGGGTTGCTGAGCAAATGGAGGGGAGAGGGAATAGGGGCAGGGTTTTTTTCAGAGTGGAAACCAGGAACAGGGATAACATTTGAAATGTAAATAAAGAAAATATCTAATAAAAATAAATGAAAAATAGTCAAAAAAGAGTGATTAAGCAATAAATATGAGGTACCTATAAGACTACAGATGTTTCAAGGATTAAAGTATGTGTCCTCTCTACTTTGAATGATGGAACATTTGCAACAGGAAAACATTTCGGACCATGGATCAGCACATAAGGAGAGAAAAAATGGCAGTTGGAGACTGCGAGTTTGTACCACATAGCTACTTACAAGGTACACAATACAACACTATTATAAATGGAAAATGTAGGCATAATGAGAAATTTCAACCACAGTGTATGTTTCTAAATATCTTATTAGTTTCAGTAAAAACAATCCAGCTGACACAAAACATTTTCCCCCTCTCTCCCATCCTTAGAGCACACAAAGCAATTAAAAGATATGCTGCTCCATGCAGCATCATGACAGGCAAGACAGTATTGCAAGCAATGATGAGAGAACAGTAGAAAGGTCAGTTTGGGATTCTGCTACTGGTATCAGGAACTCTGGAATCTTTCTCGGATTAAGTAAAATTACATTTTTAAATGATCAGATGTAAGATTTTTAAGAAAGTTAAACCACACAGCTCTGTTTTTTTATATGTAATTGCTGCTGGATTCTATTCTATTAATTCAGGAGCTATAGTTTATGGCTTTATTTCTTGTCTGATACCTGAGTTTGCTGCACAATTTTTTCTTGGAATAACATTTCTAAACCAAATGCTATTAAATTGTCCCCGTTTGAAACTCTAAACTGCAGTAAGTAATTTGTCTCTGTTTTAATTTCTAGAGCTTGGCTGAATGTTGGCCACTGTTAGAGATTAGCACTCTACTGCATTATGCTGTGCACCCATCAATACAGCATTTCCTGGCCATTTACGGCTTGCTAATCTATTAGCTTAATCATTTTATTCACTTCCATGATTGAATATGTTACAGATGTTGACTGAATATGCAGATTAGGTTTTGATGTTTTAATCATCTTATCTTTTTTAGTTTTCATTTTCCCTGTGCTTTGTAGCTATTGCAACATGATCCATTTATTTCTCCACACAAATAGGATACTGTCACATGGTTAAAACAAATGTATTATTTTAGCATATGGCCTCTTTGTTTCACTTAAGTAATGTAGTCAATTTATGAACCAAATTGTTGTTTTAAATGTATTTATATATTTATACACTTTTATATATTTATATATTTATATATTTTACATTCCATCACAGCTCCATCCTGTCCTCCTAGTCGCTCCATGACACAACTCTTACCCACCATTCCCTCACATCTGAGAAGGAGGTCCACCCTAGGTCACAACCCACCATGCCATCTTAAGTCACTACAGGACTACATATTTCTTCTACTAAATCCAGAAAAGACAGCCCTGTTAGCAAAATTCTTAATTTAAAAACAAATTTACCATCAAAGATGTAGAGAGAAAGCATTTCATTGTTTATTTTCTGGTTTATAAAACATAAATATATTTATATAGGGCAAATGTGATGCCCAATGAGAGTGAGACAGAACAAAATGATGCTAAAAATATTTACTGTTTTTGTTTATATCAATGCTCTTACTCATTAATATTGATACTCTATACTTAGGTATTTAAAAATAATAACATAGAAGAAACTAAAATTAGGAACAACAGTGAGTATTGGCACTTGAACCCACAGGTGTCACTTAGCTCTTAACATTTTCCTCTCAGCAGCTAAGATTTCTTTCTTGGTGGAGGCTGGCTGACACCTGTGGTTGAGTTAGTGTTCTTGTTGGGAATGACTCTGGACTTACATATGCCTTTTTATTGACAGATGATACTTATAAGAGTGTCTCCCTACACTCAGATATGCTTTGCATTACTCTAGATCAATGGCTTGTTTGTGACCTAGCAGAAAACCACAAACATCTCAAGCTAGTTATGCATTTGAAGCCTTTAGCTCATGTTGTCTGTTCCCACTTCTTAACAAAAGAAGAGCATGATTAATTCCGAAGATGCACTAAATTGGAAATTATTCACCAGCTCAGGGCAGAAGAACTATTAGTAAAAATATTGGAATCTGCCTCAGGAATTTTACATATTTGGGAGTATACACTTTCTTACTAGAATTTTTTTTCTCAAAGGACAAAAGATATACTTAACCAAGTGATATTGTTTTTATGTGGGAAGAAAATAGTCCTGCATAAAATTACTAATTCATGATTTGTTCCAAAGGATAAAAAACTCAAAGTTTTATAGGATAAGCCTAAAAGTCTAATGCACACTATAAAAAATAGCATCCTAAACTTTCACAGAGAGAACAGTTTTTACAGGGAAGTATGCTTTTGGTAGGAGGGGATTAGTAAACTATTTTGCTCTCCTTCACTAAGCAAGTGTGTATTAAGACATATTACACACCATAAATATTTATAATTAAAAATTATTTATACTTTTCTGCTAACGTTTAGTCTTGGGTATATGTGGAATAAAGATCTCTTTTCAAATTATAATCTTTAGATACTTTATCAATATCATGCATGTAAAGTAACAAAATTGAACTTAAAAATAAAGCAATGCTTATAGAATGAGATACATATTACATGAAAGTAGAAGAGGGTTCCTTTGTTGGAGGAAGAGAGGGACTAGCAAGAAATAGGGGAAAGGGAAAGGAGAGGGCACTCTGAGGGTGGGGAAAAATAAAACAGTATAATTACATATATTAGATTATATAATGTAATTCATTATTTTGTGCAGTTATTTACAAATTAATAAATAAATATGAACAAATGAAAATTTCATGCCTATAAGTATCTGTAACATTTTATTTTGTTTAATTTTATTTTATTTGTAATTTATTTTTTACACTCTATATTCCATTTCCTGCCCCACATCCACCTTCTGTCTCCTCCACATCCCATATCTCCTCCCTAGCCAACCCCATCTCCATGTGGGTTCCCCCACCCCCCACGCCACCTGACCTCTAAACATCCTGGGGCCTCCAGTCTCTTGAAGGTTGGGTGCATCATCTCTGAATGAACACAGACCTAGAAGTTCTCTACTATATGTGTGTTGGGTGTCTCATATCAAGCTGGTATATGCTATCTGGTGATCCAGTGTTTGAGAGATCTCAGGGGTCCAGAGTAATTAAAATTGCTGGTCCTTCTATGGAATCACACTTCTCCTCAGCTTCTTTCAGCTTTCCCTAATTCAACAACAGGAGTCAGCTGCTTCTGTCCATTGTTTGGGTACAAATATTTGCATTTGACTCCTTCAGCTGCTTCTTGGGTCTTTCAGAGGGCAGTTATGATAGATCCCTTTTTGTTAGTGTTCCATAGCCTCAGTAATAGTGTCAGGCTTTGGGACCTCCCCTTGAGCTGAATTCCACTTTGGGCCTGTTGCTGGACCTTCTTTTCCTCAGGCTCCTCTCCATTTCCATCCCTTTAATTCTTTCAGACAGGAACAATTATGGGTCAGAGGTGTGATTGTGGGATGGCAACCCCATCCCTCACTTGATGTCCTGTCTTCTTGCTGGAGGTGAACTCTATAAGTTACCTCTCCCTACTGTCAGGCATTTCATCAAAGGTCTCTCCCTAGGAATCCTGGGAGTCTCTCACCCCCCACTATCTCTGGTGCATTCTGGTGGGTCCTCCCAACCTCCTATTTCTTGAAGTTGCCTGTTTACATTCTTTCTGCTAGCCCTCATGTCTTCAGTCCTTTTTCTCTCACCCAATACCAGTTCAAGTTCCCCTCTTCTCCCCACAAGCCCCCGTACCCTGTCCACTTTCCCTTCCAAGTCCCCCCCTTCCCATTTGTGATTTCTTTCTTCTCTCTCCCAAGTGAGACTGAGGTGTCCTCACTTGGGCACTTCAGCTTGTTGAGCCTTTTGAATTATGTGGACTGTATCTTGTGTATTCTGTATGGGCTTTTTACTTTCCTTTCCCTTTCTTTCTTTCTTTCTTTCTTTCTTTCTTTCTTTCTTTCTTCCTTCCTTCCTTCCTTTCTTTCTTTCTTTCTTTCTTTCTTTCTTTCTTTTCGGCTAGTATCCACTTGTTAGTGAGTACATATCATGCATGTACTTTAGAACAAATGAAAATGTCATGCCTATAAATATATGTAACATTTCATTAAGAAATATAAGTAAAAACCTTAATATGAGACTGTACCTTGTATCTGATAGTAAGAATCAGTTGCTGAAAATACAAATAAACACTCCCCAAATTAACATAGTAACTAACAGAACTCCAATGCTCTAAAAATTTGGGAGGTATTGTTTTGGAGGCAATTTGTTTGGTTTGGTAATAGAAAATTAAATGACCTTAAAATTTGCATATCATAACTGACTATGTAGAAAATGTCAAATGTTTCTTAAAGACATGAAGAGGTAATGAAGAGAAGTAACTTTGAAAGATTTGGAATTATAAACTACTTAAAGGCCTGTGAAAAAGCACATTGATTACAAAAAAGATCAGGGGAACTTTTGTTCCAGAAGAATTATTGATACAAGAAAGTTTGATATATAACGTATATGGCATTTCAACTTCAAGACAGGAATGATAGACATAAATACTAGTTCAGACATATGGCTGTCCATCTGGAAAAACAAGGGCTTAAAAGCTAATCTTACACCAAAAATAAAAACAAATTACAGGTGGCATAAAAAAAAGTTTAAATTAAGTAGCAAAGCTAAGAATGTTTTTCTAATTTTTAGAAAAATGCTCCTATCAACCTCTAGACATAAGAGATTCTTAGAAACAATGCAAGTAATGTATATCTTTTAAGTCAAAATATAAAATGGTAAAAGCAATTGCAAGCTTGATATACTTCTACCACTTCTTGATACACTTCTCTTCTTTTCTACCACCTTATTGGTCTCTCACCCTCTATGAGCTGATTTCATGGCTCTACAGTTTTGTTAATGCTGGCACAATGGGGCTCCATTCTTTCTCCCCTTCTCCTAGCCATAGGAGTGTGGTTAATAGACTTTACTTCATTACCTGAGAAGGGCACTTGAATGCAATGTCACAAGCTTTAATGAATGTGAATTTCAACTGCCACAGAGTCCAATTGGAGAAAGTTAAACTTTGCTTCCATTGGTGTAATCTTCATTTTGGGTTCCATTGTCTGAGAGGTAAATTTATTCTATTTCTTTTGTGAGTTCTGCTTTCAGACAAATTTAGTGACTTCTTAGTCATTGCTCTAGAATTTGAAGGCAGCCCTCCACACAAGGGCAAACACCAGAACAGCATCTGAAAGAAGTAATTTACCTTCATTCTTGGACCTACCCTGGCTGGCTGATCCATTTGGAATCCTTATGACTAAGTCTCAGTAAAGTTCTACTAGTGTGATCTGCAGAAATTGATCTATGAGCCCCAATCATATCTTCAGCTGCAGTGTCTTTTGATCCCAAGAGTGCATTTCTCTTAGAGGTAGCTCTTTTTTCCCATGAGCACAGACACAGGCATTCACAAGAACAAGGAAGGTTTCCCAACTCCATTTTCAAATCATAATTACTAAAGGGACTGTCTAGGATTCAGAACCACAGCTCTCTCAGAAACCCAATAGAAACAGGGTTCCAACAAGCTCCCAGAACTAACCTTAGTTGAACATGTGGCTTGGTTCCTATTTCTTTTCCTTCAGTTGGGGGAATCATTTCTTTTTTTAATAAAGCATTAGAGAGGCTGGAAAGATGGTTCATGAGTTAAGAGCACTGGCTGATCTTGCAGGAGACACAAGTTTGATTCTCAGTACCCTCATGTAAAGTTAAAAACTAAGACTTAAACCAATGAAATTCTCTTTTTGTTACTTTTCTTTCTTTTTTCTTATATACAAATCCTAATAAACTAACTGGCTTCTCTGTAAAGTCTTCCCACTGACATTACCAAGAACATAAAAAAAAAAAATAACTCCTCTCAAGATGTGTAGAATGTCAAGTAACACACTAAAATATAAGATGTAAAAAATTAGATGACTTGAAATGTTTTCATACTACTGACTAATACAGGGAAAAAGAAATAAAAAATCAACCTGCTCAATATCATATTCATTTAGATATGTTTTCTTCTACTTTGTTTTGACAATTAAAAGTCTTGAAAACTGAGCTAGTAGAATTTAATGCTTCTTAAAAGTGTGAGGCCTCCAAATGTGGATTAGAGTAGTTCCTAATGACTGAACTCCTTAAGACCCTAATGCAATACTAAGGTATCATGGACTGTTACCAAGTTATTAAGACTGGAACATACTGTTCCCATAAATGAATCTCCCATATACAGCCCATGAAAAATAATTATATTTCATATGAAAAATATAGAGTGATAAATATCTCTAGGTATCTCAACTGATCAAATGTTAGAAAGAAAGGAGAAAACCCATCTGCTTTCATATAGTGTTTATCAGAATATTTATAATGCTATCAATGCTATCATATATGTTTTCTGCACTGACTGTTATGAAAGTTATGAGAAAGCTCTAATATTAAGTGTGGAATCTCTGATGCAGTTTAAAATTCTCTATTTAAAAGCTTTATTCTTATTTTATGTGTATGAGTATCTGACTGCATGTATGTATATGTACCACATGTGTGACTGGTGCTTGTGGAGACCAGAACTGGATTGATAGATTGTTTGAACGCAGTGGGGATACTCTTCATTTAGTTTTGAAAGATGAGTAGCCATAATACAAGGACCAGTTGCAACTTGTCTATTCTCTCATAATGCCTGAAACAAAACAAAACAAAACAATACAAATAGGACTCCTCATCTACTATCAACTGCATAACTCACTGTAAGTTACTTTCTAAGCCACTTGATATTCCTTCTCACAAACAATGACAAAACATAATGAGCCAATGTTCAGCAGGAGCTGTCATATTAGCAAAATTGCTGAACAATAATCAAAGAGAATGGATCATGGTGTTCAAGCTCAAGCAGTGACTATTCCTTTGTGGAACTATTAACAAAACCAGATGATTGGATCAGAATGAAATATTAATGAAGTCAGTAGGGCACAATTAGAAAACACGAAGGAAGTGTTTTCTGGGCTCTTGGTCATGGTGAGCTCTTAGAGTCAAGTTGCACCAATTATTGGCATTGCCAGTTTTGGAGAAAAACATTAACCAGCGATCACACATCCAATCATCTATGACTGTCACAGATTACCAACCCAGGCTTATTTTTTCTTTATTTTATTTTTAAATAAAAAGGAACTACTTCATTATGCAGAGGGAAAGTAAGGTTGTATTTCCCAGATATGAAGGAGTAACCTGAGCATCATATAAATCCTATATAAATTTATTTTCATGTTGCATGCACATATCTGTATGAATGGTCATGTGTCTGTGAGGACTCATGTATAAGAAAGTGTTTATGTGTGTTTATGAGTATGGGAACTTAAGATTAATATTGGGAATCTTCCTTTTTTTCTGAACAAGACCACTCAACCAAATATTTAGATGAAAAATGATCTAGACAAATTTGTAGCATTTTAGAAAATATAAGTTGAGTAGGGACCTGGCTCATTAGGTAAAGTTATTACTATATGCACAGAAATCATTAAATTTGAATTCCCAGCATAACTACAAAATTCTAGCTGTTACTAGAGGTCATGAATATGGCAGGTCAAGGAAGAAAGGGCAATATCTGTAGCTCATTGTACAGCCACCCTAACCAATGGAGACCTGTTACACAAAAGTGAGGTGGAGAGTGATTGAGGAAGCTATCCAGCATCAATCTCTGAACTGTATACTCAAGTGAACATGAAGGTCATGAAAGTAAATTATTAAGAGAAAAATATATAATAGAATATCTACAGCTTGTTTTTTTTAATTAACTTGTAATATTGGCAAACATATTCAGATGGTTCAATCTAACAAATTCACAAGTATATAACTAATAAAACGTTACTAGTGCATCAAGGATTAAAGGTATAATGGAAAGAACTAAACAATGATTTAGTAATAAAATACTATTATATTCTAACATAATGTTCAAATTTGTAAAAAGTATAACTTACTAAAAAACATATTCTTGGGAAATTGGTAGTATTCATATTTCTACAATGTGTCATTATGTAAAGTCAACTTCACCCAAAAATACAATAAAAATTCCTTAAAAATAATTGTGTGACTCTTTCATTTATGTATAAAATGTGTAGTAACCACATTCTTTTTAATTTAAGTATATAAAATACAATAATTTGGAGATTTTCATGTATTTCCATATGTGTGGAGAGTAAGTGAAATGTTGAATTATTGTGTACTGTTGATATAAACATGGCCAAGCCAATAACACCAGTGTCTCACAATCATAGTAATGGGTAGGCCTTCCCATCATTTGACTATGAATGTTGATGAATGATTGACTTTAGCTAAAAATAGTACTCTCAAAAGTATAGAAAGTAGCTTCTTTTTCCCAGATGAGTATAAGATGATACGTGTGTTACTGCTTACCTACAAAGAAGAGCCTCTTACTGAGATTAGCTGACACCATTACTAGTTCATGTTATATATAATAAATGCCCTGGATATCTAGGCTGATGGTATATCTCCATCAAGCACACAGAGAGTAGATGCTTTCTGGAAGTTTTTCTTAAGTAGAGAATGAAGAGAAACTCCAATGAACCAGCATTGAAGTTAATAACTTCCCAGAACAAATGCCTATAACTGCAAGACTTTGGATGCCAAGGAGGGCAACTCCAATGAATTATAGTCCAGCCTGGGCATTTGTTTCACATAAGAAAAATTGTTATGTAACAGGTAGTATCCCTAATAACTACAATGCAAAATTCACATATGTTGTATTCTAAAACTTCACTGTATTCTAAGCATCATGCAGAGAATTTACACAGGAAACATTGAAACATATAGTTGAGGTTGAGTAAAGCTTAGGAATTATGACCCATTCAATCCACTCTCCTGTTTTTTTGTGTCAGAGAAAAATTAACTCAGATCAAAAGTAGTATGTGGCAATCAACTACAGGATTATTATTTAATTAAAAATGCATTTACTAGACAAGAGTCTATCTAAAAGTATTATATTATGTGATTGGAGAGATGTTAAAATAATATAAGGGGGAAAAACAAGAGTTCATACCAGCACAAGTCTTCATATTTAACTCAACTAGTGACTAAAAGACAATGGCAACTCAGTAGCTAATGTCCCTTGATATTTCAAACATAGATCTATTTTTTTCACTTTTCCACAGAATGCCTCTTAATTGTTCTGTATTGCTAGTTTGGTTTTATTGCTTTGTTGTTTTATTTGGACAATATAATATTAAACTCTTATACTGATGAGTTCAGTATGTGAAAACTGCTTGCATGTCAGTTAAATTAGGATAATCTGTAAGCCCTCTATTTAAAGATAAGACATTCTCAAACTATTTCCAAAACTTATATATAAAAAGTTGTTTCTTTTCCTAGAATATTAAAATTTGCTAAACAAATTTCTAGTTATAAGCTATTTCTAATTTTGTAGGCAATTTCTTTGGATTCAAATGAATTTTTGTCCTTGATTGACCTAACAAGATATGGGATGAAGAGATTTCGGTCTATATTCAGAGCCAACTTTATGACTAAGGCACAAAAAAAGAGGAAAAATTTACAATAAGAAAAACATAAAAAAGTCAATTACTATATATTGCATGCAACCTTAGCATCTTTAGAAATGATGACTGAGATGAAAGTAAAATGTGTACTGTTATATAGAATTTGAGGACAAATAGATCATTATAGACAGAGTAAAGTCCAGAGCAAAGGGAAATTATTGCGTTATTAGGGCAATGGACTGGATATCAACTCCCTAGTAGGGAGTTGATGCATGTTCCTTCCCATTGTCAGAGGTACAGACATTCTTTATTATGCTATGCTGTTCATACTATGTTGTCATTGTTTAAAGCCATAGTCCTACTTCTGGATGCTGATCTAATCTGTTTCCTGCATTTAGGGATGGACACTGGCTTTATGCATTCAGTGCTTATTTCATGACAGGCCTCTTAAATGCAAACATCACAAATCACTTCAATTATAGTAGTGTGACAAGTCAGACTTCTCTTTTTAATTTCTCCAGATCAGAAGTTTGAAAAGGATCTAATTGGATATATCAGTCAAGAATCCCCAGAGAGGCAGAACAAATAACATGTGTATTTTAAAAGACAGGGACTTATTAAATTGGCTTGGATGATCAGTCACTGCAAAGGTCCACATTATTGTCTGCAGGCTGGAGAGATGAACAAACCAGCTAATAATTTCCAGAAGCTAGAGTTCAGAGCAAGAGAAGCCAATGACACAGCCTCAGTACAAGCATAGGCTGTAGAAGAGCCCTAGAGGGTTGTTTGTGTGAGTCAACATTCAAAACTAAAGAATATGAAGTGTGATTCCATGGATGCTATTGTTGTCATCATCATCATCACCATCATCACAACCACCACTACCATCATCACCACTACCACTACCACCTCCACCACTATCATCAGAAGCAGCAGAAGCAGAAGCAAAAGCAAGCAAACAAAGCCACTTTCTCAAGAACAGTAGGAAATTTGTATAAATTTTCCTTCTAGTATTGTCCCATAAGGGCCTCTGCCCTTCCTCCAGTATAATGGACAGTGTTGCTCAAATTCAGAGTGGGTCCTTCTCAACTCACTACATTTACATTGACCCAAATTCAAACTATCTCTAGAAGTAGCTTCACAAGCATACCCATGTTTGACAGATTTTCTAGATGTCTCTCAATTTGGTCAAGATGAGGACTAAGATTAGGTATCACAGTGGGCTAAAAGTTAGTGTAAACCAATGATGTTGGACGGCCTGGGAAACATTCCTTTTCTTGCCTCTCCCAACTACAAGAGGTGCCTTGTGTCTCTTTCTTACCAAGTTCCCTCTTTCAATGCTGGTAATATAGCCTCTTCAAATCTCTCTACTTTTTATTCAGAAGGATTTTATGATTCAATTAATCCAAAATAATCTCTATTCTCAAAATCCTTAACTTCATCATATCTTTCAAAACTGTTTGGCATATAAGGGAATAAATCCATTAGCTGTTGGCATTAGGAAATGGACATCTTAGGATAAGATGTAATTTTCCCTATTAAAGTATACAAATATAGCCTGCTTAATAATCAAGATACTTGCACTTTCAAGCTTAACAAAACAATACTTTGTTTGTAACACCAAGAACTCTATTACATCTTCAGGACTGCAGTGTCATGACATGTATAATTTTATATTCTAGAGATAATTGCTTCACATCTTTTAAATATGTTTCTCTTAATGATCATTTTGGCTATAATCTTAAATGGAATCAGTATCATTCTAAGTGCTAAAATTGTTA
Source organism: Mus minutoides (assembly GCA_902729485.2). NCBI lineage: Eukaryota > Metazoa > Chordata > Mammalia > Rodentia > Muridae > Mus > Mus minutoides. The sequence continues at coordinate 190,882 of LR753368.1, read as the reverse complement.
CAAAACTTAGATTTTCATTTTTAGGAAAATAGTCAGGCTTTTTTCCATCCTTTATATTAGAGATCCCATCTTCTATAGTACAATGTGGAGGACCCTGACACCTCTGGAAAAAGGACACTTAAGGTAGTAAGTGTTTGAAGGAAAAAGAAATAGCCATAATTATCACAAGATACCAAACAATTGCTGTATTTTGTCCTCTACTTTTTAAAATTAACAAATGGAACAACAGAGGGATTTTATGGTTTTTGCCATTTTTATATCTTTTATTGTGACCAATACTGTTATTATTATTACCATTTATATTATTTTACCTCCACATTTTCTTTTTATTATTCTTTGTTTTCATCCTGGTCTTGTATAATCAAAAGAAACCTCCACATTTCACCTCTGTATTTCTCTTATCCACTTTTGAAGTTTCATTTAGAAATGCTTGTTAAAAATCATTTATTTTAATGTCTCAAAATACCCAGATCCAAATTTTCCTCATCACCATTATTTAAAACATTTTAGAGCCACATTTTATTAGAAGACATTAATTGACATTACATTGCTGCTATCAATAATAATTCTGTCACTCAAGTCCAAACTGTTAGCATGTTGTCAAAATATAGCAGTAAAATATGTATTTGTATTTGAATTGGAAAAGAAATAGTAACAAGTGAATATCTGGGGAAAAACATTTAAAGCTATAAGAAAACATTTATTTGGTATCTATTCAAAATCAAATAAAATTTTAACAGACATTATTAAAGTTTGAAAAAGTGGGTTCAGTCATGACAAATAATCATTGTGCTCTATTAAAAAAAAAACTTAAGTAAGATAAAGAAATAAAAACCTACATCTAGAAAACATAAATAATTATCATTAAAACCATAGTGAGCTGCCCAGGTATTTGAGGCACGTACACATAAGCATGCACCACACACACACACACACACACACCATTGAATGATCCTTTAAAACATTTATTTGTATGTAAGTGTATCCATATGTATATGGGAGAGTGTATATGTTTAGATATGAGGTAGAGAGAGAGAAAGAGAGACAGAGACAGAGAGACAGAGACAGAGACAGAGAGACAGAGAGACAGAGAGACAGAGAGACAGAGAAAGAGAATCAATGTATATCCTTCTGGTGCTTGAGCTAGAATTACAGATAATTATGTGCTATCACACAAAGCTATTGAGACCAGAATTCCAGTGCTCCAGAAGAACAGAAAGCACTCTACTGATTAGATATCTCTTCAGCACCCACATAACAAATTTCAAATAATTAATTTTGGTTGCCAATAAATTTAGAAACAACATTCAAAATACCTACATTTAGCCAGCCAACTTTTCCGACATCATATTGGAATAATTAGCTAATTCAATTAAACAAGAATAGAGGCATAAGATGCAGAGGAGTAATTAAGGCATTCCTATTTACTAGTTATATGACTCACAAGAGGAAGTCAACATTGAATGATCTACTAGAAATAATAATTAAGCATTGATATAGCTGTGTTCTGAAATGCATTAGTTTGGACAAATAAAAAAATTACTAATAAATATTTGCCATCTTTCAAGAAACTTTTAGAAAAGGCAAATTCAATTTAGCCTGAGATTTCAATTTGCCTGAAAACATTCACTGCTTGTCTCTGATTTTTTATATATTTTAATTTTATACATACATACATACATATATATATATATATATAGTGTGTGTAATATAATGTAAATTATTTATTTATATATTTATGTGAATATTTGTGAGTATAAATAAAATTATATATAAATAATATAATGTATATTCTTCAAATCTTACAGACACACACATGACTGATTTAGTTCTGGACAATATACATTGTAGTCTAGAATTATATAAGTATATAAAATTTTAGTGACCAGAAGAAAATCATTTTGTTTCAGATAAATTCTTAGAAAGATACTTTTTATTCTTTGGGTTTTACTAGCTTTCTTTTCTATTTTATTACCTTCTAGATCTTTAATATCCTCCCATTTACTTTTTCATCTTTCCCACCCACCCAAGTTCCCACATTGAGAGAAATTTTGAGGTATGGCATTCGTCTTTGTAAGATTTGCATATTTTGCTTAATATGACAATCTCCAGTCCCACTTATTTTCATGCAGATTATATTATTGAAATATTTTCAATTTTTTCTTCTTTATGGCTCAGTAAAACTGTGGTGTGTATGTGTGCATGCTACGCATGTGTGGGTGGGTGTGAGTGTGTGCATGTATGTATGTATGTGTGAGTATGCGTGTATGAGAATATGAATTTATATGTGTGTATGAGTGTCTGAATGTATGTGTTAATTCATGGGTACATATATCCCAAGCAAATGTCTGAAGGTTAGAAGTCAACTGCATGTGTCAAGTATTGCCTTTTACCTTGTCTGAGACAATCTTGTTTGTTGCATCAGACTGCAGGCTAACTAGCTGGTAAACTCCTTCAGTAGCCCTGTCTTCTCTCTGTGTGACTCCTTAGGAGTATGTGGATGTCAGACGTGCAGTACTATACACAGTTTTCTGTGACTCTGGGGATTTGAATTCAGATTCTTGTGCTCTCACAGCAGTTGCTTCATCTGCATGCTATCCCCTAGTCACCCTGTGAATTATTTAGACTTTTCCTTCAAAAAAATCATCTAGACTCTTAGCTTGATGCTAAAGTAAATAAAATTAATGTAAGTTTGAATAACTGACATATGAACAAGAAAAGTTCAAATGTCAAGAATGGTCTCTATGGCATCCTAGCACATCTGGTAATCTCTATATATTTTCTTCAAGTTTTGGATTCAGGTAAAGCCATAAGAAAATGTATGCCAATGTACTTATTTAGTCACTTGTATTGCTAATGTTTAACTGTTAGTAATTCTGTTTATTCAGCTTATTTATTGTTGGAAGTGATTTTGAGATATAATGACTTCCAAATATCAAATGAAAGAAAAATGGAAATACAAAAAATTATGTCTATTTTTTGTTTTGAATTATGAGCTGCTTTAAGTTTCCAAAGGTTTCCTTATAGGCTTTCTTTTATTTAATGCTCTTTGTCTACATATATTTATGTGGACCACACTCATGTCTAGTTACTGCTGAAATCAAGTAAGGGCATGAGATCCCCTGCAACTGAAATTATAAATGGTTGTGACCTGCCATATGGTTACTGGGAACCTAATTGAGGTTTCTATATGATCAGCATGTGCTCTAAGCCACTGAGACATCTCTCCATCCATTCAAAGTTTTTCATAACAGAAACTTAGCAATATCTCCAAGATTTATGTTAATCTTTGCAATCATAACAAACTTCATTGTCAGTTAATATGAATTTAAATATATGTTTTGTTAATAAAACTTTAAATTAATCTTATAAATTTGCTTGACTATTAGCAAAGGAAATTATAAATATTGTCTTCACTTTACAGTTTAACCTGAAATGTATTTGTGTCTCATATTTTAATAGTGGATCTCTCATTACTTTGGATTTAGGGAAATATAAATTTTATGGCATAATTGCACATTTAAAATATTATAGAAACAATGCAAAGATGTTTTCCCTCCACTGCTTCCTAGTTACGATAATTCCCCCAGTTTCTTTGATACTTCCTAGAAAAGATTCACTGGTGGTGGAGTTAACCACTCATTTGCTGCATACTATTCTCAAAATACTTATGGACAGTTTTGGTACACTGGAAGACTACAGACATTATAGATTCTGAAATGATAAGTATCAATATTCTATTGGCTATTAAGCATTCTTAACATGTGCCAAAGGAGTAGACTAGTTTGCTTTGGAAAACAAACAAACAAACAAACATGAACTCATAATATGAAGACCCAAGCAAAAATAGATTGACAGTCCTACTCTCAGTCTATACTTTGTAAAACATATATGGGCTCCCTCATGAACAAGAAGCCTAAGACTCCAAACCCTGATTTGGTGGTTTGAATACTCTTGGCCCAGGAATTGGTTCTACTACAAGAGGTAGGTTTGGCCTTGTTAAGGAAGTGTGTCAGTGTAGAGTGGGCTTTGACACCCTCCTCCTAGTTGTCTAGAAGTTAGTCTTCTCCTGAACAGCTACTACAGCTCCATGTCTGTCTGGACACTGCCATACTTCCCTACATGAAGAGAATGGACTGAACCCATGAAATTGTAAGCCTTCCCCATGGTGTCTCTTCACAGCAATAAAACACTAAACTAGATACCTGCTAAATCCCTAAGAATGTATAATAGATATGCCATATGTTTTATATACAAAAATTACATAACATGCCTGACAAAAGTGAATGCACATTTGTATTTTTCCCAATTGAATGTGTATATAGAAGTATCTTTTCCCAATGATGGCCGACTAGGCCATCTTCTGCTACATATGCAACTAGAGACATGAGCTCTGGGGGTACTGGTTAGTTCATATTGTTCCAACTATAGGGTTGCAGACCCCTTTAGCTCCTTGGGTACTTTCTCTAGCTCCTCCATTGGGTCCCTGTGTTCCATCCAATAGATGACTGTGAGCATTCACTTCTTTGTTTGCCAGGCACTGGCATAGCCTCACAAGAGACAGCTATATGTCCAACAAGAATAAACATGTCTTATAAATTGAATGTGTTTGTTACAAGAGACATGATATCAAGTCTTAAGAACAATCCAGCCGGGCAGTGGTGGAGCACGTCTTTAATCCCAGCACTTGGGAGGCAGAGGCAGGGGGATTTCTGAGTTCGAGGCCAGCCTGGTCTACAGAGTGAGTTCCAGGACAGCCAGGGCTATACAGAGAAACCCTGTCTTGAAAAACAAAACAAAACAAAAACAAAGCAAAACAAAACAAAAAAAGAACAATCCAGAGCAAAATGAACCTGAGATAAAAGGCCCTCTCTGTCTATTTTTCTGGAGCTTATCTCATAGTTCCTCAAGGTGTTGTTCACCATGCATCATTCTTTTGATCATGTTCTGACAGTATACCAATGGTAGAAGGCAATATGGCTCCATTTACCGTGGTGACCATGTCTTGTGGCAAGTGACCTACATTGGGCCACTTTTGACATTGAAGGCGCATAACTGTTTTCACTGAAATGGATACTTTGGTTATGGATTTGCCTTTCCTGCACGTAATGAATGCTTTCACCTAAACTACCATCCAAAGGAGCTACAGAGTGCCTTATCCATCATTGTGACCTCTCACAAAGCATCACTCATGACCAATGAACTCTTTACATTCAAAGAAATTCAGCAATGTGCTTGTGCCTGTAGAATGTAGTTTTTTTTTTAATGTCTATGTCTTTCTTTTTTTCAATTTTTTTTATTAGATATTTTCTTAATTTACATTTCAAATGCTATTCCAAGAGTCCCCTCTCTCCTCCCCTTCCCTGCTCCCCTGTCCACCCACTCCCACTTCTTGGCCCTGGCGTTCCTCTGTATTGGGGCATCTAAAGATTGCAGTACCTAGGGGCCTCTCTTCCCAATGATGGCTGACTAGGCCATCTTCTGCTACACATGGAGCTAGAGACACGAGTTCTGGGGGTTCTGGTTAGTTCATATTGTTGATCCTCTTCTAGGGTTGCAGACCCCTTCAGCTCCTGGGGTTCTATCTCTAGCTTCTCCATTGTGGGCCCTGTGTTCCCTCTTATAGATGATTATGAGCATCCACTTCTGTACGATACAGCTATATCAGGGTCCCTTAAGTAGGCACTAGCTGTCCTATGCCATTGTGTCTGAGTTTAATGACTGATTATGGGATGGATCCCCCCTGGTGGGGTAGTCTCTGTATGGTCCATCCTTTCATCTTAGCTCTAAACTTTGTCTCTGTAACTCCTTTCATGGGTATTTTGTTTCCTCTTCTTGCAAACTTTATATGCCCCAGTACAGGGGAATGCCAGGGCCAAGAAGTGGGATTGGGTGGGTAGGGCAGCAGGGCAGAGGGAGGTTATGGGGAACTTTCAGGATAGCATTTGAAATGTAAATGAAGAAAATACCTAATAAAAAATTGGAAAAAAAATAAATAAAAGAAATTTTTAAAAAAGGAGTCTCTTTGTGGATATATACACATGAGTGCTGTATCTTTCGAGACTAGAAGCATAAACTAATGATATATGATATGTAAGGGAACTGAGATAATTGAGAGAGGTGAATTGCAAGCTAGTTATATGAATTTACCTTCTGACAATTACTTTTACCCATGAGACAGCAATGGCCCTTCTTAAAGTCAGGCTTGAGGTAAGGTCCAGGAGCTTTAGACAAGCTGAGTTCATAGATAGAAGGTCTGATACACTGGAGTTTTTGCTGCTTTATGGGAGGAAGACAAATTAAAGAACAGAATCTGTCAAATGAAAGGTTTTAGAGGTTCATTAAATACCCACAATACAATGGATTTAGGGGCTGTGGAGGCAATTCAGGGCGTTTAAAAGTATATGCTGCTCTTCTATAGGATTTGAGTTAGGTGTTTCTAGTACCCACATCAAACAAATCACCAGTGCCTGTAACTTCAGTCCACTGCAGGCACTGCACTTACCTGCAAACACACACATACACACACACACATACACACACACACACACACACACACACACACACACACACACACACACAATTAAAAACACGAAAGGGGAAAATGTAGCTTGTAATAGCCAACTAGACTCAAGGTGCATCTTGTTCAAGCACAGTCAGTATTTGTGTGCTTATCCCATGAAAGTGCAATTCCATTTATGTGTAAGGAGTTTTCTATGTGAATGTAACACACTGAGCGTAGACTGCTGATCTTAGAAAAGGGATCACCCAAAAACTATCTATCAAAGGAGAAATGCATATAAGTTTTAATGCATATAAGTTTTAATTTTTATTAAAAAATTGAAAAAATTAAGATGTTTATATAATTTATATTTAGAGAAGTCTTTAAGTTTTATCATCCACATTTTTTTTCTGTTAAATCTTTGTTGATACCACATGGTGTCATAGGCTTGACTTGGCTGTGGGGATATCTAAGATTTACTGCTTCTGATAACACTGACAGTTTAAATCATAGTGGTCAGGAAGTGAGTAGATTTCCCCATGGTTGACATTTGACTAGTATTTGGTTGTTATTGTTGTGGTGGTATCACTGAAGTAATGGCTAATGAGAAGAAATATCACAAAGGTAAAGTATTAATTTACTTATAGTGTATTATGAAGTCATATGATCAACATTATTTACTGCTGCATTGTCGAATTTTATGTCACCTTGACACAAGACAGAGTCATTTGAGAGGAGAGATCCTAAATTTAGAAAATGCCTCCATGCTCTAGGTAAACCTACAGGGCATTTTCTTAATAGTGATAAATATGGGAAGGCCTAGCCCATTCTGTGTGGAGCCACCCCTAGGCCAGTTCTCTTCAATGATATAAGAAAGCAGATTAAGCAAGCCACAGAGCAAGGCACTATGGGGCTCCCCTCCATGTCTTCTCCATCTGCTTTTGCCTCTATCTTCCTACCCTGCCTGATCTCCTGACCTGACATCTTTTGATAATGGGTCTGTATGTGGTGTGTAAGTGTAGTGGAATAAATCCTTTCCTCCCCAATTTGCATATGATCATGGTGTTTTGCCACCTCAATAGAAACATTAACTAAGACACTGTTGGTGTATTTTGAAATTTTCTGTACCATAGTATTCTCGCATTTCTTTTTCACATACTACTCTTTAGTATAGAATATGTGTGTATTTGTGGGGCATTGGGCTATGCAAAGACAGCCTGGTTTCCAGTTGAGGCTAGATGGTGAACCCAGGAACCCGGTGGTGTTAATTCACCTACTTGGGACAGAAGAAGTTCTCTCACATCTCCTGGAACCCTGGTTTCTGTCAAAATAGCCACCCCGAACAGCCTCCACAAGAGAAACATGGTTAGTAGTCACATAGGCAATGTCCCAAGCTTCTAACTTTCAGGCTATACTCCTCCCCAGTTACCTAGCAACAGTAAAGACCATAAGAGGGGCTGTTTGGCCCCACCTTACTCTCTTGCTCTCTTACTCCCCTTACTCCTCTCCTCTCCTCTCTCCTCTCACTCCTTCCTCTCTCTCCCTATTAGTCTCTAGACTTTCTTCTCTCTTTCTCTTTCCCCCTTCTGTCCTCTTGGCCATGGCCAGTTTCTCTCTCACTCTTTCCACCGTCTCTCTTTCCCCCTGCCTTTCTATAATAAAGCTCTAAATCCATAGACTGTCTCTGATCATCTGTGCTTACTTTCACCTGCGTGGGGACTTTGCCCTAAGCCCTCTCTCCCTTAACCCAGGGGCTACAGGGTGTTGCTCTGGGGTTCCCAGGTCTGGGGCTTCCCTTGTCCACAACCCCCTCCTCACCCCCCACTGGTGGGGTCAGTGGCTTAGATGACCACCCTGAGCCGAGTGAAAAGAGTCTGGCTGCCCTCCCTGTCTACCAGCCTAGAGCATAGAAGGAACTCTGGCAGGACATGGGCTATCCTCCCTCCCCCCTCTTCCCCAACCCCCTTTTAGTCCCCACATGTATCAACCACAGGAAAAAATTTCCTGAACAGAATACCAATGGCTTATTCTCTAAGATCAAAATTCAACAAATGGGACCTAATAAAATTGCAAAGCTTCTGTAAGGCAAAGAACACTGTCAATAGGACAAAACAGCAATAAACAGATTGGGAAAAGATATTTACCAATCCTACATCCAGTAGAGAGGTAATATCCAATGTATTCAAAGAACTCAAGAAGTTAAACTCCAGAGAATCATTACCTTATTAAAAATGGGGCACAGAGATAAACAAAGAATTTTCAACTGAGTAATAGCGAATGGTCAAGAAGCACCTAAAGAAATGTTCAAAAATCTTAGTCATCAGGGAAATGCAAATCAAAACAACCTTGAGATTCCACCTCACACCAGTCAGAATGGCTAAGATAAAAAACTCAGGTGATCAATATTTTCCCCCACTTTATCTTCTATTAGATTCAGTGTATCTGGTTTTATGTGGAGGTCCTTGATCCACATGGAATTGAGCTTTGTACAGGGAGATAAAATGGATCAATTTGCATTCTTCTACATGTTGACAGCCACTTAAACCAGTACCATTTGTTGAAAATGCTGTCCTTTTTCCACTGGATGGCTTTAGCTCCTTTGTGACCATAAGGTGTGTGACCATAAGTGTGTGGGTTTATTTCTGAGTCTTCAATTCTATTCCACTGATCTACCTGCCCATCACTGCACCAATATCATGCTTTTTTTTTTTTTTTAAATCACAATTTCTCTGTAGTTCAGCTTGAGGTCAGAGATGGTGATTCCCCAGAAGTTATTTTATTGTTGAGAATAGATTTCACTGTCCTGGGTTTTTTTCTCATTCCAAAAGAATTTGAGAATTGTGCTAACTTTATGAAGAATTAAGTTGGAATTTTGATGGGGATTGCATTGAATCTGTAGATTGCTTTCAGCATGATGGTCATTTTTACTAATATCCTGCCAATCCCTGAGCATGGGAGATCTTTTCATCTTCTGAGATCTTCAATTTCCTTCTTCAGAGACTTGAAGTTCTTGTGATACAGAACTTTCACTTGCTTAGAGTCACACCAACATACTTTATACTGTTTGTGACTATTATGAAGGGTGTTATTTCCCTAATTTCTTTCTCAGTCTTTGTGTAGAGGAAGGCCATTGATTTGTTTGAGTTAATTTTATATCTGGCCACTTTGCTGAAGTTGTTTATCAGCTGTGGGAATTCTCCGGTGTATTTTTTGGGGGTCACTTAAGTATAATATTGTATCATCTGCCAATAGTGATATTTTGATTTCTTCCTTTCCAATTTGTATTCCCTTGACCTTTGTTTTGTTGTTGTTGTTGTTGTTGTTGTTGTTGTTGTTGTCTAATTGCTCTGGCTAGGACTTCAAGTACTATAATGAATAGATAGAAATGGAGAGGGCAGCCTTGTCTAGTCCCTGATTTTAGTGAGATTGCTTCAAGTTTCTCTCCATTTAGTTTGATGGTGGCTACTAGTTTTCTGTATATTGCTTTTACTATGTTTAGGTATGGGCCTTGCATTCCTAATCTTTCCAAGACTTATAACATGAAGGGATGTTGAATTTTGTCAAATGATTTTTCAGCATCTAATGAAATTATCATGTGGTTTTCTCTTTGACTTTGTTTCTGTAGTGGATTTCATTGATGGATTTCTGTATTGAACCATTCCTGTATCCCTGGGATGAAGCCTACTTGATCATGGTGAATGGTCATTTTGATGTGTTCTTTGATTCATTTTTGTATATTTTTTTAGTACTTTTGCAATGTTATTTATAAGGGAAATTGGTCTAAAGTTCTATTTCTTTATTGGGTCGTTGTGAGGTTTTGGTATCAGCATAACTGTGGCTTTATAAAATGAATTTGGTAGTGTTCCTTCTGTTTCTATTTTGTGGAATAGTTTGAAGAGTATTGCTATTAGGTCTTCTTTAAAGGTCTGATAGAATTCTACATTAAATCCATCTAGTCCTGAGCTTTTCTTTCTTTTTTTTTTTTAATACTTTTAATAACTGCTTCTATTTCTTTAGGGGTTATGGAACTGCTTAGATGGTTTATCTGATCCTGATTTAACTTTGATATTTGGTATCTGTCCAGAAAATTGTCCATTTCATCCAGGTTTTCCAGTTGTGTTAAGTATAGGCTTTTGTAGTGAGATCTGATGACTTTTTTTTTTTTTAATTTCGTCAGTTTCTGTTCTTATATCTCCCTTTTCATTTCTAATTTTGGTAATTTGATTACTGCCTCTGTGCCCTCTGTTTAGTCTGGCTAAGGGTTTAACTATCTTGTTGATTTTCTCAAAGAACCAGCTACTGGTATTGTTGATTCTTTGTATAGTTCTTTTTTGTTTCTACTTGGTTGATTTCAGCCCTGAGTTTGATTATTTCCTGCTGTCTACTCCTTTTGGGTGGATTTGCTTCTTTTTGTTCTAGACCTTTCAGGTATGCTGTTAAGATGCTATTGTATGCTCTCTCCAGTTTCCTTTTGGAGGCATTCAGAGCTATGAGTTTTTCTTTTAGCTCTGCTTTCATTATGTCCCATAAGTTTGGGTATGTTGTACCTTCATTTTCTTTAAATTCTAAAAAGCCTTTTTTTTCTTTGTTTCTTCTTTGACCAAGTTATCATTGAGTAGAGTGTTGTTCAGCTTCCATGTGTATGTGGGCTTTCTGTTGTTTTTGTTACTATTGAAGACCAGTCTTAGTCCGTGCTGTTCTGATAGTATGCAAGGGATTATTTCAATCTTCTTGTATCTGTTGAGACCTGTTTTGTGACCAATTATATGGTAAGTTTTGGAGAATGTATCATGAGGTTCTGAGAACATAGCAAGTTGGGGTTATTGACAGGAAACCTTAGGATGAAATGTTCTATAGATATCTGTTAAATCCATTTGGTCCATAACTTCTGTTAGTTTCACTGTGTCACTGTTTAGTTTGTGTTTCCATCAGCTGTCCATTGATGAGAGTGGGGTGTTTAACTCTCCCATTATTATTGTGTGAGGTGCAATTTGTATTTTGAGCATATACCTAGAAGATACCCTAACATGTAATAAGGGCACATGCTCCACTATGTTCATAGAGGTTACATTTATAATGGATATCTGGAAACATCCCAGATATCCCTCAACAGAGGAATGGATACAGAAAATGTGGTACACTTACACAATGGAGTACTACTCAGCTATTAAAAAAAAAGATGGATTCATGAAATTCTTAGGCAAGGAAATGGAACTAGAAAATATCATCTTGAGTAAGGTAACCCAATTACAAAAAAAAAAAACACACATGGTATGCAGACACTGATAAATGGACAGTAGCCCCAAAGCTCTGAGTACCAAAGATACAATTCATAGGCAAAATGAAACTCAAAAAGAAGGAAGACCAAAGTATGGGTGCTTTGGTCCTTCTTAGAAAGAAAAATACTCATAGGAGCAAATATGGAGATAAAGTGTAAAGCAGAGACTGAAGGAAAGGCCATCCAGAGACTGTCCCACCTGGGGATTCATCCCATATACAATCACTAAAACCGACACTATTGTAGATGTCAAGAAATGCTTGCTGAAAGATGCCTGATATAGCTGTCTCCTGAGAGGCCCTGCCAGGGCCTTACAAATATAGAGGGGATTCCTCGAAGTGTGAGAACCCCAATGGAGGAGTTAGAGAAAGGACTGAAGGAGCTGAAGGGTTTGCAACCCCATAGGAAGAACAACAATATCAACCAACCAGACCCCTCCCACTCCATAGCTCACAGAGACTAAGCCACCAACCAAGAAGTACACATGGCTCCAGTTGCATATGTAGCAGAGGATGTCTTAGTCAGGCATCAATAGAAGGAGAGGTCTTTGGTCCTATGAAGGCTGGATAGATGCTTAGCATAGGGGAATGAGGGGAAAGACAGGAGTGGGTGGGTGGGTGGAGGAACATCCTCATAGAAGCAGGGGTAGGGGGTGGGGCAGGGGATTTTGGAGGAAGGGGGAACCCAGTAAAGGGGATAACATTTAAAATGTAAACAAATAGAATATCAAATAAAAAATTGTGATATGATGTATTAAAAATTGGATAACTGTACTCCATTTCTGTGAGGTTGAGTTACTACCGATATTTCTTACATTTGTCTCACTGTCCTCATTTACTTAGTGTCTCGTTCAATTAGTTTTATTACTGTGAAGAGACACCATGACCAAAGCAACTATTATAAATGTAAACATTTGACTGGAGATTGTTATATTTCAATTTAATCTTAATTGAAGCTTTCTAACCCCTCTTTGATCACTCATTTCTCAGATAAAAGACACAAAACTTCATAGTTATAATAACCCTTGTGCACTAGAGCTGGGTAGAATCTATGCTCTATGCTATTATGTCTGCTTCCCTGTCAATAACCCCAACTTGCTATGTTCCATTTGGGCAGTTCTTAACTTCTATCAGCCATCCCTCATGGCCAACTTTTCAGGGCTTATCTACCTCATGGCATCAGACCCAAAGCCTGGGAACCACCCTCCCCCATCTCTTCTGCCCAGCTATAGGCTTTTGGAATATTTATACAGCCAATAGTTTTAAGTTAAGTCACATAGCATTACTTGGTGTACAGTGCAGATTCTATCATCCAGAAAGTGGGAGAACCACCCTTTGAGAACAGTATTTAGCATTGCAATACATAGCAAAACACCAAACCTCAACAGGGGGTGGCTTACATATTCAGAGGTTTAGTCTATTATCATCATGGCAGTGTGTAGGCCAGCATGAGGCTGGAAGAGCTAAGGGTTCTATGTCTTGATCTTAAGGCAGACAGGAGCAAAATGTCACACTGGATGTAGCCTGAGTTTATATATAAGACCTCAAAGCTGACCTCCATAGTGCTACACACCTACTCCAACAAGGCCACATATTATAGTAGTGCCTGCAACTCCTTATGGGGCCAAGCATTCAAACACATGAATCTATGGAGGCCAAACCTATTTAGAACACCAGTTAGTAATTCACCCACTCAATAATTTATTTAAAGCAGAATTCATTCATGTGCATTTAGTTAATACCATGGAATACCCAATGATACTGCATTTATTGTTTTTTAGATTATTTCTATCTTGTCACAGGGAAGTTATTCTATAGGCTCTCTTCTCAATATTCTTTCTCTTCTTTTCTCTCCTTCTTCTACCTCCCTTTCTTTCTTCCCTTCCAATTCTCTTTCTTTTAGACCAGAAGATATTTAGGAGTTCTCTTGTGTTTTACTACCCTAGTCTTGGATTCAAATGTTTTCTTAAGTGCTCTAATTCCTTTTATTGATATTTTAGCTGATAAAAGAAAATATATGTATATATCCTGACTTATGTATATGTGTTTATTTATAAATCCTTTTAAATAGGAGCTAGGGTTTTGTTGTGCAACCATGAGGGCCTGAGTTCATTCCCCAGAAGCCACATAGAAGCTGGTGTGCATGCCTATAAATCATACTGCTAGGAGCATAAAGACAGGAAGACCCTGTGTTTGCTGGGTCTGTGTTATATAAATCTCAGCTTCTCTAAAAGATAGTATAAGAGACACTCCAATTCACTACTTTAATATTTACTTTTGTTAATATGGATTATTAATTTTATAATGTTCTCCATTTTCCCATTAAGACAATATTTTCCTAAAAGTATTACTTAAGCCCACTTAGACAGATGTAAGACTTGACAAAGGAAGAAGGACCCATAAATATTAACAAGCAGTCAAAAGGAAGACAGTGAAGGTCAATTGTTCCTATGAAACTTCCATGTAGGTAGGACTGCATTCTAGCAAATACTTTGCTTTAAGGAAAACAGCTAACTACAGAATTATCTGTCTGTAAGGCTGGCTTTAGAACACACTGAGAAACACATTTATTTTAGAATCATAGTAGTTTGTTCAACTGAAATTAAGACAAGATGACATAGCACTTAGAGTTTTTAGGACTACTGGTGATGATCTCTCCACACATCACTACCTGCTGTGATCTTTAGTAAGAACAATGCACTCTGCCAAGAGCCTTACATTCCTGAGTACATAATGCTACATTTCTAATTTTAGCAATATATGCACAGGTGTGGTTCGAGGTGAGTGAACAGTGGCAGACGGAGTCATCAGCATCAGAGTCCATGAGTCATCTTCCATTGCTTGAAATGCCTAATTTCATCAGATTCCATAATTTTTAGACCACTAATCTGGCACTTTGAAATATTTTAGGCTCCATAAATTGAATTTCTGTTTGTTCTGGAATATAAATAAATGTTTTTAACTCTCATTGGTTTATTACTTATAAGCAACTGAAGTCATGTTAATGGTCTACTACTTTCTTTTTTACTTTAATATATTGGTTACAATTTCTTTGTTAAATTAATAGAATGAAAATTTAAGATTAACATAATATATATTTATCAAAAAGCATTCTGCAATCATTGACTTGCTTCATACTATTTTGTGCTAATATGGTTTCATTTGGAGTTCATAATAATAGTTAAAAATATGTAATAGGAAATGCTCTTTCAAGGTCTGTAAAAATTTGTGACTTTCGACGGGAATTGTATTGAAGCTGTAGATTGTTTTGGTAACATGTCCATTTTCACTATGTTAGTCCTACCGATTCATGAGTATGTGAGATCTTCTGATATCCTCTTTAATTTCTTTCACAGGGACTTGAAGTTCTTGTCATACAGGTCTCTCACTTGCTTGGTTAGAGTTACACTAAGATATTTTATGTTTTTACTATTGGGGTGTTGTTTCCTTAACTTCTTTCTCAGCTTATTTATCATTTATATTTTAAAAAGGCTATTGATTTCTTTGAGTTAATTTGTGTCTAGCTACTTTGCTGTAGGTATTTATTAGCTGTAGGAGTTTTCTGATATAATTTGGGAATTTGCTTATGTATTCCGTCATTTCATCCATGAATAGTGACACTTTGACTTTTTCATTTCCAATTTGTATCCCTTTGATCTCCTTTTGTTGTCTTCCTATTCCAGCTAGAACTTCAAGTACTCTGTTATGCTTGCAGACAAGAGCCTAGAGAAGCTGACCCCATCAGCTGACTGAAACAGACGCAGAGATCCACAAAACTGGGACAGATTTCAGGGACTCTTATGGAAGAATTGGGAAAAGGATCAAAGACCCTGAAGGGGATAGGAACTCCACAGGAAGACCAACCCAGTCAACAAACATGGACCCTTGGGATCTAGTTGTGGTTTGAAAATGGTTGGTCCAGAGATTGGCACTATTAAGAGGTAGATGTGGCCTTGTTGAAATACATGTCACTGTTAGTGTGGCCTTTGAGACTCTCCTCTTAGCTGCCTTCAGATCAACACATATAACTCTCAGTTCTGCTAGTCTCATGTATGCCTGGACACTGCTATGCTTTCTATCATAATGTTAATGAACTGAATCTCTGAACCTGTAAGCCATCCCCAATTAAGTGTTGTCCTTTTAAAAGTTGCCTTTGTCATAGTGTCTTTTCAGAAATGGAAACCCTAAGACAGGGGCTCTCAAAGTCTGAGCCACCACAAAAAGCAAACATACACCGGGACTGAGGCTCCTGGCATATGTATCAGATGTGCAGCTCATGGAGGTATGGATCCTCCAACAACTGGAACAGGTACTGTCCTTAAAGCTATTGCCTGTCTATATAATATACTCCCTGACTGGGATGCCTTGTATAACCTCAGTGGGAGAGGATGCACCTAGCCCTATAGATACTTGATTACCAGGGTCAGGGGATAACCAGAGGGGACTCCATCCTCTCCAAGGATAGGGGGAGGGGTGGGAGAAGGATTCTGTGAGGGGGTGGTTAGAAGGGGGCAGCTAATGAAAAAGAATAAATAATAGGTTTTAAAATGCCATTATGTTATTGTAATCCAAAAATGTGGTAACATTTAAAATGCTTTCAAATGATGATACTATAAAATAAAAAAAAATGAATTTTTGGTGCCTTTCTCTCCATATGTTATTAATGATAACCCTACATAGTAGTTGTGTCAGTCATGAATGTAACCAACAGCATCAGTACAAAATATCAAATGACTGAGAACCAATTAAGAAGACAGAGTACCATAGTCCAAGGAGATCTAGTGCAGAGCATGCTAAGATATAATGTGTGTCTCCACTTAGAATGAATTTGAAAACTAAAGTGTCTCAGCAATTGTCTAGATCAGTCTTCTAATATTGACTGTGGCTGGCTTATCCTCTATATACACCTGTTCATGGAGCTTTTGTGAGAATCACAGAAAGCACTTTCTCTGGCTATCTGGATACATTGCCTTTTATCTCTAAATCTAAGTTCTACTCAGTGTGAATTATTTCTCATTCAGCTACAAATACTTTCTTAGTGTGTGTACCTATGTGTTTCTGTGTCTGTATCTGTGTCATTGTGTCTCTGTCTGTGCCTGTACCTGTGCCTCTCTCTCTCTCCCTCCTCCTCCTCCTTCTCCTCTTCTTCCTCCTCCTCCTCCTCCTCCTCCTCCTCCTCCTCCTCCTCCTCCTCCTTCTTCTTCTTCTTCTTCTTCTCTCTCTCTCTCTCTCTCTCTCTCTCTCTCTCTCTCTCTCTCTCTCTCACACACACACACACACACACACACACACACACACACACTCTTCCTCTCTTCCTCTCTCTTCCCTCCACCTCATTTCACTCTAATTTTTAAGACAGGGACTGATATAGGATAGGTCAGGCCGATGTCAAATGTGCTGCAGAGGATGAATCCCTAATCTTGATCCTCCTTCCACTTCCCAGGTTCTGAGATTACAAGTGAGAGCCACTTCATCCAGCCATAATTACAAATTATTTAAGAAAAATTTCTCATTAACCTTCAAAATTAGGAGACATGAGCCTGGGTTTGGAGCTCAGTAGTACAGCATTTTTCTCACACTTGGATTTAATTCCCAGCAAAGAAAAAAAGAAATGCAAGTGGCAACCTGTCAAATATTTTCAGGTCAAAATTTGAACATATGTATGTAAAAACTTGGTTAAAAAATTCCTCTATTCATCAGTAATTTAAGTGAGGTATATTGAAATGTTGTTCAAGACTTTATGTTTTCATCATAGGAACTCACAAAATGAGTGATAGGAAGCTTGGCTCTTGATTAGGATGCTCAAAACCCTGTATCTCTGCATCATTTGTTAAGAATGAATGTTATAAATGGACCAATACATTGAAAATAAAAGGAAATGAAAAGTCATAAAAGTTACACTAATTTCTGCACTGAGCTGAGCCAGTTGGACTTTCATGTCCCTCCTTTGGCTCTTCATGAGACCATTAGTCTAGAAAGTGGCTGAGATTTGTAAAGAACACTTCTTCTTTATACATGTCACCTGGATCATAGTGCATCCAGGAAAACTGATGCTAGTGATATGCAAAAGCATAGACTTAAAAATACAGTGAAAACATATTAAACAAGAAAAGAAGCACACTATAAAAATTGTCAAGTATAAAAAAAGATGTTATTCTTCTACATTCCTCTGCTCACATGCCTTAAGATAAGCTTTTAAATTATTTTCTTTACTCTAGAGAAGCTCATATATGTATACAATGAAATGTGATCATATCTACCTCTCGCTCCTTTAATTCTCCCCATCAAAAATATCCATAAGATCTTAACTACCTTATGAAAAATTAGAGGACTCTGGTGTACTCTTAGTGCATTTAAATTTTGTTGAAAGTAACAATGACTGAATGATAAAGGTCTATGATAGAGAGCTAAAGCCTGTCTTTTAGGAGTAAAAGAGGCTGGAGAAGATTTTGAAAATTAAATAGAGAAAAATTGAAATGTACTCTTGGAAACACAGTTTGTTTAGCAAATATTATTAACTAACCCAATTTGTTCATCATATTACTGGCAACTGAACACCTGCTCCCTAAACTCAATATTTGAAAATATCTTTGTAGGTGTCTTGCACAGCATCTTCTTTGAAAATATGGGTGTTTAAGATCTACAATAGTAAACATGTTCAGCAACCTCAAACATTTTGCTGTATTTGTGATTTGGGAAAACTATAAAGCCATAGGTATGAACACCCTAATAGGAATAGTGTGAAGATATCATTTCCTATGAAACCAGCTGCACAAGGTCATCAAGAAGGCAGCTCATAGGTTCAGCTTCGTGGATAATAAATGTCTATGCAATTCAATTATTTGAAATTTGCAATAAAGTATAGAATGAATATTATGTGTGTGGGGTGTGTGTGTGTGTGTGTGTGTGTGTGTGTGTGTGTGTGTTTACAAAATCTCCTAGGACTAACCTATTGTTAAAATTAAAGAATTTGTAAAAGAACATTCTTGAAGCAGCAAAACAAAGGATTAATTGCATGCTATAAATATGTAAGTTTTCAGAATTTCATTTTAAGGATCAGTATTACCATTATTCTTATCATTATACTCAAATGCCATCTTGCTTTGGAAATAAAAATAATTCAGAAGAACATTAAACTACTGCAAAGTACATTCACAATAAGATTCCCTCTTCCCTCCATTAGCATTACAACTGAAGATGAGGATTTGGAGTAGAGACAAGTATGTCATATTTTGCTAGTAGAAATTTCAACAGTTATGACCAGTTAGCACTTGTGCAGTTTTTCAATATGTTAAGTCTACAGTTACTATAAAAAATTAATTTCCCCCAAAGAACTGAAAACATATGTTTACACCACAGCATTTACATTCTGATGTGACAAACTTGTGAATTTACTCAGTTTATTCAAATGTCCAATAGATAATAGATAAACAAAATCAAAGTGTTCATATAGTGTGATACCATTCAATAATAAGGAACTCATTGATGATGGATGTTATAACATGTATTGACTTTGAAAAGATTATACTTGGTGAAAGACATTAGCTTCCCAAGATCATACATTTTATTATTTCATTGCTAAGAATTTTATAGAAAAGTTAATATTACAGAGACAGAAAGCAGACCAGCAGGGTCTTGGGATCAGTGGGTAAATGAATGCTGTCTAGAATTATACAATAATACTAGTTAGATAATTCTATGAATATCCTTAAATATTATTTACTTTAAGTTGGTGACATTTATTGTAGATAAATTATGTATTTCCAAAGATGTTAAAATAATTATATACTTTAAAATGCAAGGCAATTTTAGACACATTGGTACAAATGTTGTGCATTATGAACTGCTATCTAAAATAGATTTAACTAAGAAGTTTTTATCTTGGACAAATAAACTAGTATCTAATGTTGATTTTCTTCCAAAAAAAATGACTACTCTACTGTCTTATCCTAACAATGAAGCTCATTGGATTGCATTTAGTTGACCTTATACCTACTGTATTTAAATGACTGTGGAACAATAGTTGAAACATTAACTATTTGGAATGTTAAACATCTTGCACCAGAAAAAAATGCAAGTAAATGTAAATTGCCCAATGGTACATATAGTTTCAAACTTTATACTAAACTTGATAATTTCTTAGTGAAGGCTAATTCATCATAATAACCAATAATAAACAGCTACAAAATTCAATAAACCATAAAAATGAACATGTCGGTAATCTTAGAATCTATTTTTAAAATTACCATTGGACAAGTAAAAGTTGTGTAGTCTTCCAACAAAAATTTATCCAAAACAAAACAGACAGATAATTCCCAGGGACAACTCCACAAGTGCTGACATCTTCCATTTATTTGTGTTTTTCAAACTTATAGTTCAGTTCACAGTATATAGTACATAGGAAAATTAGATGGATGTGTGAAGGATCAAGGGATATCTTCTATGTGCATTAATCAGTATTGCTTCCAACTTTCAACAAAACAAAAATAAAACACTGCCAATTGTATTGCATAAAGTCATCTAGAAGTGATTGGTATCCATTTGTAATGAGTAGTTTGGTTTAACATAGAAAATAAAATTTAAGTTAATAAATATAGTATTGGTGAAGAACAAGAAACTCTGACCTCTGTATCTCTACTTGTGGAGTTATAAATATTCTCTTTGTATAATCCTAGCCACAAGTGGTATATTTTTGCTGTACTTGTTCACAGATATGAAGTTATAGCTATTGTATTAGCTGTATCATAGAACAATTGTAGGAGGAACTTAGCCAAGCAGGCCCAGCTGCAATGCTGGCATATGCATCATTGATACAGCCTTCCTAAGCCAACATAGAATCAGAAAGCACAGCTAGAGACCACTGACATTGGATTCGGCAATGGACAGAGCCTTTGAGAAAGAAACAGTGCCACATCTGGCTACTTGAGAGCCAATGAGATGCTGGAGGGGGATATGAAGGTTTGCTCCGTCCCTGAAATAAAAGAGTCTGCTTTTATCACTTGCCCAACTTGCCAGGGGTCTGTGTCATTGACTCTGAGCCATCTTACTCCCACCCCCAAGGGTAAGTAACAATCAATACTATAGAATTTATATTTTGATGGATTGAAGTAACATTTAAAGTCCACAACTGAGTGTATTTTAGAAGTGGCAGGTCTAATAATCATGGTGGTCAACCTGAATGGAGCAGGAATTGAACAAGAAACCAGCCTCTGTAGATAAATTAAGTGCAAAGATGCACCCTATCAAAATTTCAGTGATGCTGTCACCCAGTAGATTCAGACATTTGAACAGTTGGTCTTAAGTTGGTCATGCTGTTTGGACAGACGTAGGAAATATGGCCTTGTTGTCGTGGAAGTGTTATTTTGTCATAGCAATAGAAAGGTAATTAATACACTCTCTGATTTCCCATGGCACAAGGAGACTCTAAAGGAAAGCTTTTACTTTTGCTTGCTTCCCGCCCCCCCCACCCCATCTTACTAGCCAGTTCATCTACATTGATGCCTCTATCCTTCACTGGCATCAGAACCCAGAATTGTCTACTTTCCAACATAGACTAAAACCCAGGGGATCTACAGGAATCCTTCAGGCCTCCTAAACTAGACTGGGACTGCTAAGGCACCAATTAGCTGAGAAACTATCTGGTCTTCAGTTTCTCCAGTGTGAAGACAGCCTTTCTTGAACTACACAAATTTTATTATGTAGGTGATCTAATGAGTAACCTTTCAATAATATTCATTATGCCTATTCCCTACTTCTAAACAACCCTCATGACATAGTAAGTGATCAATAGAGCAACCTAACAGAGATAAATCATCATGGGCCACCAGGATGCATCTATCATAACATGATCCCATTAATTATGACTGAATTCAAGTATGATTATCTGTCCAAATTCTGCCGTGTTGAGATTTACCCTGTATGTTAAGCAAGCACTTGCCTTTAAAAACTTTTTCACCTAAAAATCTTACTATTTCATTTCTTCTTTGAACAAATAAGGCAGCATGAGATAATTTTTTTAACTCTGTAGTTCTTTTACTGTAAAGGAAATGGTCTTTTTATTGTCATGTCATGGAAAGCCTTCCAAATACATGTCACTCTGGTTAATTAAAAATTGCAACACTGTGGAATACATGTGTTATCACCATTGATTATGTCCTTATAATATTAATATTTGTGGAACATTCAGCAAGTACATGTCCATTATGCTTGCTCAATTCTAGTTTGCTCAGCTATAAAATACAGTAAGTCAGAATCTGGCTCACTCCCAGTCCTTTTCAGTCAATTCAAGTAGTTTACCTACAAACCATCCCACAAATAAACAACCAGAACTTTCTGTGTATCAAATGTTCATCTCAGTACTAGGCATACATATAGGCAAACAAGAATAACTTAGTCCTTATCCACATCAAAAATGGTTTTATGAGTTTTAATACACTGTCTTCTTCCCACACCCTAAGACCTTAAAAATTCAAGGCAAATTTTATTTAAAGCCTACAATTTTAAAATCAGAAACATTTCAGAAATCACATCCTTCAACCACTTGATTTAACAAATGTTAGTAAGCCGGGCGTGGTGGTGCACGCCTTTAATCCCAGCACTCGGAAGGCAGAGGCAGGCGGATTTCTGAGTTCGAGGCCAGCCTGGTCTACAAAGTGAGCTCCAGGACAGCCAGGGCTAAACAGAGAAAAACCCTGTCTCTAAAAACAAAAAAACAAAAAACAAATGTTAGTGTTGAAACCAATTGACATTAATAGGTTGGAAAACATCAGATGTAAGATTAGAAATGGTAGGCAGAAATAGAATAGAGCATCTAAATCATCATTAATTCTTTTGTTGTTTTTTGTTGTTTGTTTGTTTGTTTGTTTGTTTTGAGACAGGGTTTCCGTGTGTAGCTCTGGCTGTCCTGGAAATAACTCTGTAGACTAGGCTGTCCTTGAACTCAGAAATTCACCTGCCTCTGCCTCCCAAGTGCTGGGATTAAAAGTGTGTACCACCATGCCCAGACATTGATTGTTTATAGTAGTTGTGTGAATAATTCATTGTTCAGTCAAGTTCTATATGTAACTAAATTATATGAAAGTGCTTAGGATTGTGTGAATTTTACCTGTTAGACTTATTTAGACTTCTTTAAGAAATGTGAAGCTAAGATGTATGAATGGACTATCCAGAGACTATCCCACCCGGGGATCCATCCCATAATCAGTCACCAAACTCAGACACTATTGCATAGAACAGCAAGAGTTTGCTGAAGGGACCCTGATATAACTGTCTCATATGATGCTATGCCAGTGCCTGGCAAATACAGAAGTGGATGCTCACAGTCATTTATAGGATGGAACACAGGGCCTCCAAAGGAGAANACCATTTCTGTTTGAACATATTAAAAGATCCAAGCAGGGAGCACCCTTCTTTTATGTAACTCTTATAGTATGGAGGGTCCTTAGACAGTTTCTATTGCTTTATTGTACCCTAGAAACACTTGCCAAAACTATGGTACAGACCCAAACGGGTCTGTGCAGTTTGAAGTTTACCACAAGCTGAATGTATGCACAAACTTGCCCTAAAGTGAAGAACATATACAAATATTCTTAACATATTTTAACTCTAATACTATACAATTTTTGTTAAAAACTATTTATCCACCAAAGTACAATAGAAGCCACTTATAATGGAACACAGTGGTGTAGTGCAAGCATATGTCTAGTGGACATATTGTGATTCACACTTCCTCAGTCTTTCATGTTGTAAAATGTTATGAAACTTGTTTGGCCAGTAAATATAACTGAAGCTTCTATAATACTTAAGGCTAGTAGCTACCAGATACAATGTTTAAGGAAACTCTAGAAAGCAGAAATACAATTTTGGATGTGTTTAAAATTTTTACGAATGGATTAATTTTGCTATACAGAAGATCAAACCTAAGACTTTGCTTATGCTAAGTACATGTTCCATCACTGAAAGCTGTCCACAGCCCTGTGTTTATTTTTATTCTCAAAGCAGATCTTGCAAAATTCCTTTAGCTGTCTTTTAATTCATTGTCTATCTCAAGATAGCCATGAATTTAAAATCAGCCTGATCCAGCCTCCTGAGTTTACAAGTCTATGGCACAAGACCAGGCATGGATGTATTTCATGCTTCATTTTTGCTTTGTGAATGTGTGTGTATGTATCTATATTATTTTTAATTTTACTATAATAGTTTGTTCTCAAAAGTAGATGTAGACTTACAAATATAGACCCACAATTGTGTAAGTGTAGATCAAATAAAGAATACCTTTTGTTAAAAAAATTGTTATACAATATGTATGATCATGATTTCCCCTTTCTCATCTCCTCCCAGATTCTTCCTACTTCTCCATTCACAACTCCATCACCTCTCTCTCTCTTTCTCTTTCTCTCTCTCTCTCTCTCTCTCTCTCTCTCTAACAGGCAAATAAAGCAAACAAACAAACCAGAATAAACAAACAAAATGATGAAGAAAGGGGCATGAGAAACACACACACATACACACACACACACACACACACACACACACACACACACCATAAAAACCACAAAATCAAAAACTATAATCTACAAACAAAAGACCAGTTAGGAAAAAAAAAAAACAAGAACAAAACAAAACAAAAAATACAAGATAAAAGAAAACAAACAAAATTTTAAAAACCCTCCCAAAATATCTTTGAGTTCATTTCCTGTGTCTATCTACTGCTGGGATTCCTCCTTAAGATTTGTATACCAGTGAGATTTCACTGGAGGAAAAGTATTTACTACTTTGTGAGTGACTGCTATTTGGAGATAGGTTCTTGGTTGGGGATAGGAGTTCATGTCTACTTTTTCCTCTCAGTACTGGGATTCCATGTGGCTTACACTTGTTCAAGTGTATGCCCGATGCTAACATCTCTGTGAATTTATATATTAAACAGTCCTGTTGTGGGTGGAAGACAGTTTCCTTGGTGTCATCCATTTCTTCTGACTCTTACAATTTTTGCATCTCTTCTTCTGAGTAGTTCCTGAACCCTTAGAGGAGGGATTTGAGGAAGATATTCAATTTAGGACTAGGTTCTCTGAGGTAAAAAGTAATTTTGAACAGCCTGACATCCTCAAATTTCAGTCTTTCACCATTTTTTTCTATACTGAATCTGATTATAACAATTCCATTTGTTGGGGGTTTTTTTGTATCTGTTTATATTTTTCTAATTTTTAAAATTATACTTTATTTGTTGTGTGCGTATGATGTGTGGGAGAAGTGTTTGTATAGATGCAATGGCCCTTGTGTGGAGGTCAGAGGACAGACAACTTGTAGAAGTTGGTTCTCTCCTTCCAACATATTCTTCCGGGATTGACCTCTGATTGTGAGGGTTGACAGAAACTGCCATTGTTTACAGAAATACCTGGTTGAACCCAAATACCCATTTCACTTGTTTGTCAGCCTCCTATGTCGCATACACTCTCCACTCTTCTCCTTCTAATTAAAAAATGTTTTTCCTGGCTACCTAGTGATCTAAGATGATCATTTTAATTCTAAGAGACAAGAAAATACATCAATCCCCTTGCTTCATCTTGTAAAGGTTTGCACATTAATTTTTTGAATTTTAATGCATGTTTTAGATGTCAAGTACTAATTAGATAAACATTTCCAATGGATTACTTTCACTACTAGAATGTAGAAGTAGAGATAATATCTCCCTTGCTTATTTCTACATGTTGGCTTTGCAAGAACTTTATAGATAAAAAATTTAATTGACTAAATGAATGCAAATATTAGCATATATGCATAGACTTTTCATCATTACTTTATAAATTCTTTCTCAAAATTTAATTTTCTGAATGGCCTACTTTTTCTGAGATCTGCCATTCAAATTTTATTGCTAATATTTTCACCCTCTTTTTAATAAATTCATGCTCCCTCATGTTTCAATATTATTGTTCTAAAATAATCAGTACTATATTTTCTGTATGGTGGACAGAAACTCACATACTGTTATGCAGTTTAAACTTCTCAGTGTTTCCTGGTTCATGACTACAAGTAAACCTTAGATAGTCAGAAAGAAATTTCTCTCTTATGTTTTCTAGTTCTACGATGAGGAAATGTTAGGGGTATTATTGATCTACTCGGGATATGAGAAACTGAGAATTATTATGGTTATATTTTTCATCCTGCTTGTTATTGTCAGTTGTTTTATTATCTTATGTAATTGAAGTTTATAACATTTACAGTCTCGTTTGTAATAATCACTGTACTTCGTTATCCTCAATTTGATAGTTAATGATTTTTTTATTGCTAGCTATGATGAAATTCCACTTCTATATTCATTAAATCTTAAATCTGAACTATGATTTCACAAATACCATTGAAGATAATTTAAAAGACTATGCACATGATATTTAATGTTCTTATACCTGGTTAAAAAATGCTTATGTATATATTTGTATTGTATTTTGTCCCACTACTATATAGACACATTTCTACCCTTTAATATCATTGTGAAGATATTCAAGAAAACTATTTTTACCCTCTTTGGATATGCAATAGATATTCTATATGAAGATATAATCATTTCCTTATCTCGCACAATTAATCATTTTAATCAGGATATGTCTGAGGCTATTGTTCTTGGAAGTTAGCATGATATTTTGTTTCTATATGTATACATATGCATATATATACAATTTTATCTATATATTTTATTTATAATTAAAATATTTAGGGTAAACAAATTCCTAAGCAAAGAAAATATTTTTTAATTTTATCTTTCTCTCACAAAATATATTTTGATTATGATTTTCCCATCTCCAAATCCTCCATGATCTTTCTACCTCCATTTATACCCAAATTCATGTTCTCTCTCTTTCTCACTCTCTAAAACCAAAGAAAACCAAACTCATAAAGGAGAATCAAAACTAACAACAACAAACATTAATACAAAAGCTACCCCAATAAAACAAAATGCTAACCAAAAAATAATAAACAAATAAGGAGTCCATTTTTGGTTGGACAGTTAGTCCTGAGATAGAGCCTTCTCTACAGTATTGGTAATTCAACCAGTATCATTTCATTGGAGAAAAGTGATTTTCCTTTACCAGAATTGATCAAATAGCTTCTTGGTTAGGAGTGGGACTTTGTATCCACTTCCCTTCCTTACAGTTAGAACTGGAGCTTGTTTGAACCCATGCAGTTCTTGCTTGAATATGCTGCCAGTCTCTGACTTCATATGTGTATCAGTACTGTTATGTCTGGCCATCTTTTGGAATATTGTCAAAAACGGTTCTACAGATTCCCTCCATCCCCAAATATTACAGTTCTTGCCAAAGCTATTGAGTTTTCTCTACAACTTGACTGTACGGTCTATTGCTAACATCAACATTTACTGATATTATCTAATATAATGAAATTATCCTGATACCCAACTATGTCTAGTGTTCATGGTGCAAGAACATATCTTGTATAATACCAAAGAAGAAAAGTAATCATTAGCTATAAACTCTGTGGCCTACTTAGTGGCCTGCCTAAAAATAGACTGTGCAACATTGCCATACGTGTTATGGGGGCAACCAATCATTTTTGATTGGATTTAAGTCTTTCTTCATGAGATAGAAACCACATTTGATACAGATAAAGAAACCAAGAACCTGAAACTGGATAGAACATGGGCCCAGAAGAAAACATACTACTAGTATTTTGCTAAAGGAACCATTAATAACTCTTAATGGCATACTATATTCATTGATGAGTGTATCACTCAATCCTCATCAGGGAAGCTTATTCTTATATGATAATTAACCCACAAGTGGGGTCACTGAGCAGAGAATTAGAGGCTTTGGACCACTTAATTATAAATGGCATATCTTTATCAGAGCCATTCAAGGTTCAGGGACTCATATAAAAGGTA
The DNA here is from genome assembly GCA_902729485.2 of Mus minutoides. NCBI lineage: Eukaryota > Metazoa > Chordata > Mammalia > Rodentia > Muridae > Mus > Mus minutoides. The sequence continues at coordinate 163,211 of LR753368.1, read as the reverse complement.
GGTAGAAAGAATATAAAAGTCAGAGATAGTAAATAAATTTATAAAAACTGTGTTTTCCATATGACATAATCATTGAAGCATCAAAATTCTTTCTCAAACTTTTAAATTTATAATATATAGTATAAAAATGATGGATTTGGTATGTGATCTGGGAAAATTACTTCACCTTTGCATTTCTTGGTTTCTCATTTTAACACCGTGAGGATTTTCCTCTCACACATAAAGTGCTTAATATCTTCAATTGGCCTGAATCAGCAAGTTCTCCTTCAGTGACAATGTTCTAATGAGGAGGACCAGGGAATAAGAAGATAAAAAAGATAGGAAACCTTGGCTTAGGAGAACTTGTACAAGCTATGCATTATGACAAACAAGCTTATTATGAAATACATCATCTTATATACATATTATAGGGGAAAATGAGACAAAGTCAGAAAAAATATCATACAATAAGCCATTAGGAAGGTAATTAATCAATGATAGAGAACACAGGATATCTCAGGTGTGTTATAAACTAAGCATCAAGTTTCAGTTGAAAGAACTCCTTGGATCAGATTCTGTTTAGCTAGAGTTTTAGGGAAACTTTGAAGACAATATTAGAGAGTGGAAAATGATATGAGAATAAATCAAAGCTTCTGGCACAGTAACTTCAGCAAACTAAAGATTCCCTTACACATAGCCAGGAAAGCAGAAAACCTTACTTTAAAGTAATTTTGACTTTAATCCCCACTATGTAATATATACTATATGGCATTAAAAAACAACAAAGTCATATTAAAAGTCAATGAAAACAAAACCAACCAAACAAAAGCTCCAAACATTCTAAAAGGAGAAAGTGAACAAAAATGCCACACTTAGAAATGGTGGAAAGGCATAGATCATCATGATTAGAATTTTAAATAACTATGGTATGAACATGCCAAGACTATGTCACTATGAACTAGTCCCCAAACCAACTCAACTTCTGAAGTCAATTACCATGTTGTGAAAGTCCTCAATACCACACTAATATCTGCAAAGCATTCTATTATATATTGGCAGTGGTTTATTGTCATTAAAAGATATAAGTTAAAAACAACTTAGAGGCTGAAGAAAATTCACAAATGCAGACATTCCACCAGTGAAATTGGAGTACAATCAGAAAAATTTCCTGCAGCCTTAATACCTAAAATCTCTATTGGGGCTTTATCATGGGCACATGGTCATAAAAGTGACCTTGCTGTGGTCAATAACAAAGACCAGCTATTTATTTATTAAAGGTAAATCTCTTCAACACAAGACTTTAGTGGAACAATTAATAGCATGGAGAAATGAGAAATATAAGATGAGATAATGGAAACAATGTTAAAAAATTAAATTTCTGTCTGCTTTAATATTAAAAGGCTATGTTTTCATTTTATTATAAGTAAAAAGCACTGAATGCTATCCAAGATTATAGCTCATGCTTTGAATTTAAATGTTAGGTACTCTGTGGAGAAATATGTTAGCCCTATACATGAAAACATGTTGGTAATTTCATTGGAAAAAAAAAAGATGAGAGAATCGAAGCTATAAAAAAAAAAGTAAGTACATGAAATACAAAACAATGTAGCAGAAACAAATGAGGCCTTTCATGATCTCACAGACCAAGAATAATCAGAGAGTGTTAATAAGTGCCAACAAAAAATTTCAAACTGACCTGAAATGGAGAAAAATAAAAATAATATCCAATTATTTGGAGTTAACAACAATTATAGTAGGTTATGTCAGGCTTTTAATGATAAGAGAGATAGAGAAATTAAAATAATACAAGTAATAATAGTTCATAATTTTCCAAAGTTAATGATCAGTAGGAAATCATGTGTCCAGGAAAATCAGAGAACATCAAATAGAGCAAAGTCCAAAACATCTATGTTAAGATATCACAGTCAAAGTTAATAAATCAACAACAAAGAAAACATCTGTGTTGAGTAGCCCATATTCAAAATACATATATCAAGGACAAAGAAGAAAATCAATAATTACATATTTCTTCTCAAAAGCCAGGAACAAAGAGAATGGACACGTCTAAATGAAAACTACAGCCATAGAAATCTCTCCATTGTGATATTATTTTTCAAAAGGAAGAAAAATAGATTTTGAAAAATAAAATTAAAGGGAGAGAACAACAGATTATGTCAACAGATTATTTTGACTTTTAAAAATGCTAAAAGAATTTATTCATAGAGAATAAAAATTACATGCATCAAAATTGTGGATTAATATAAAAAAGAATACTAAGAAGAGAAATAAATGTAGCCAATGTAGAGTATTTTTCATAGTTTTCATAAGCTTAATCAATTATTTTTATTATAACAACATAAAATATATTAGGCGACATACAGATAAATAAAATATGTATCAGCATTGTTTTAAGGGCTGGTAGGGAGAATGTAGGCATATTTTTATTCTGAAGTAACCATACTAAGCGTGACTAATTAAATATTATTTACATGTATACATATAAGATATAATTGTATATTGAAAACTCTAAAACATCTACCAAGTATTCAAATAAGAAATCAATGTAATAATTACACTAAGATAAATTATAAGAATATAGAAGGTCAATTAGAATTAGAGAAGTCAAAAGAAGAAAAAATAAAATAAATGGAGACACAAAACAATAAATATAAAACATGTATAATAGATGTTTTAACTATATCAATAATTATTAATGGTCTCAACATGCCAATTAAATGGCACAGATATATGAAGTAGATTTTTTAAAGACCACAAAGCTACACTATGTACTGTGTATAATTTTATGGAATGGAAAAAATAGATTAAATCTGAAGTACAGAAACAGATATTCTGTGTTAACACCAGTCAAGAAAACAATTCCTGAAGTTATATTGATTTCAGTAAAAGGGTAATTCAGAGCAAGAAACATTATAGAAATGAAGATAGATATTATGTAAACAAATTCTTTAAGAAGACATAATCATCTTAAAAACCAATGCATTTAAGAAACAAAGCATGATACTGTGAGGTAAAATCAAATAGAACTAATAGGAGACATCTCTGCATCTTCCAAGCAGCTGAGTTGGAAGTTCCACTGTCCCTCTATGGATGGTTAGACATAGCACCCAATTATCACCCATGAGTTTGAAGTGCATATCACCATTAACCAGCTGGGTCTAATTTAGAATACCTCACCCAGAAGCAGAAGAAGATATACTCTTTCAAGTTTGCATTTTTTTAAATTTTAATTTAAATATTATTTATGTGTACAGTGTGTACTTGTCTGTGTGGGCACCATGAACATGCAGTGCTCATGGAGTCCAGAAGGTGGCACTAGATTCTCTGGAACTGTATGAGCTTATGGGCCATTTATGGGTGCTAAGAACACATCTCTAGTTGCATGTATAGAAGAAGATGGCCTAGTTGGCTATCACTGGGAAGAGAGGCCACTTGGTCATGCAAACTTTATATGCCCCAGTACAGGAGAACGCCAGGGCCAATAGGGGGGAGTGGGTGGGGTTGATAGGGGAGCAGGGTGGGGTATGGGGGAGGGTTTAGGGGATTTTCGGGAGAACATGTGAAATGTAAATTAAGAAAATATCTAATAAAAAATGGAAAAAAAAAGAACTGAACCTCAGTTCCTCTGCAAGTGCAACAAGTGTTTATAACTGTTGAGCCATCAGTGTACTCTGAGCTGCAAAACACATAACTCAGAACATAAGGAGTAGAAATAATATAAAACTCTATCTTAGACCAGGATGGAATTAAACTATAAATTAACAACAGAAACTATGGGTTGTTAACACTTGTTGGAGGCAGACTTCATTTTCTTCAGTAGTTAGCCACCAATAAACTGCCCTTGCTACACTGAAAAACTTCTCACCCACACTCAGGCAAGGGAGTATTTTAACCCTATTGGCTGACATCAAGTAGCAGCAAGCCTGGTTGAGAAATATGTCAAAAGGAGAAGTATGTAAGGGAGTTTGTTGAAAACAATAAAATACACACACACACACACACACAGAGAGAGAGAGGGAGACAGAGAGAGAGAGAGAGAACCTGATGCAGACTCATGCAAGCCCTCTGCTAGCCTCTTCAGTCTTTGTTATTCCATTATAGCTTTGATCACATTGATTCAGATGGTCTTATTCTCCTGGTGTCTTCCATTTCCCTCTGGCTGTTACATCCTTTCTCACCCCTCTTCTGCCCGGTTTCCTGAACTCTACTGAGATTGATGTGATGGAGATATCTTCTTTAGGGCTCAGTGTTTCAAGGTCGCTCATTCTGAATAATGTCTGGCTATGGGTATCTGTAATTGAGAACTGTGCTTCCTACACCTCCAGTAAGACTTCCTATACTAACACAGTAATTTTTTAAAAGTACATGTAATTGCACATGCAGCCAAACAATACTCTTATACTCAAGCTGTAAACAGTAAGGTTACCTTACAGCTGGGGATTCTAACACTGAACTGTGGCTGCGATAAGAAACAACAGACTAAGCCAGGCGTGGTGCTGCATGCCTTTAATCCCAGCACTTGGGAGGCAGAGACAGTCGAATTTCTGAGTTCGGGGCCATCCTTGTCTACAGAGTGAGTTCAAGGACAGCCAGGGCTAACCTGCAACCATGATTTCTTGAGTTCATTTTGAAGATCATACTCCCCTGTGGATCCTGTGCTACAATGGACTCTCAGAGCTGTGTTCACCTGGCTGCACACATTCTTGTCATCTAGTTTGATCTGAAACATGACATGCTGGCTCACAACTTACAGTCTGGACTCCTCTGGGTCCTTTCACCAATCAAAGTCACAATTTGGTAGACGGGCTATATTCTAGAACAGGTTAGTCAAAAGTGTTTGCCTCTTTCATGTGATAGTGGGGAGGAACCTCTGCATTCTTGAGACTGAGGCAAGAAGATTGTGAGTTCAAGGCCAGTCTGGGCTATACAGCAAGGCCTTGTCTCAGGACACAAAGTCTCACTCACCTTCTCCCTGAAGCAAAAACAACCACGAATTTGAAAGTAATTATATCTCTCTCGTATTTATAACTATCACTTTGAATGAGTTCCTAAACTACATTGCTCAGTTTTATCTCCTGTTTCTGTCCGTGACACAAATATAACCTGATGTTCTATTAAGACTCATTCATTTTGATAGTAACATTATTTCTTCTGCTATGAATATTAAATGTTAATCTTTATTCTTTTGTTTTGTTTTGTTTTGTTTTGTTTTGTTTTTCAAGACAGGGTTTCTCAGTATAGCCCTGGCTGTCCTGGAACTCACTTTGTAGACCAGGCTGGTCTCGAACTCAGAAATCCACCTGCCTCTGCCTCCCAAGTACTGGGATTAAGAGGCGTGTGCCACCATGCCTGGCTGGTTTAACCTTTATTCTTGAAGGACATTGTTGATACTCTAATTTGAGAAAGGTATGGTAACAATATTATTTTTAAAAAGTCCTGCTGTAAACACTGAAGTCTGAATGTCTTCATGGAGATATCTTACTGTAAAATATGTGCTATATGTGTGTGTGTATGTGCATGTGTGTGTTTACTGCCTCATAGACTTCAAAACACTTGATCCTGCACAACATACTTTTATCTCTTTAGGCAGATATAGGAGCATATACTCATTTTGTCTACACTCACACTAAAAGCTCTGTATCTAGTTTTGTCCCCTTTCAGATGTGTTCTCTATTTTAAATCAGTTTACACCTGATATATAGTACATAGGATTGCATACACATGTGCATTTTATAATGTTTGCAGATCTGTCTCCTCAAACATTTATATTCATCTATGTGTAAACAGTCAAATGCACATGTGTAACTTTAAATTATTGTTTCCCTAGTTGTTCAAGTAGAGAAACAACTCCTCCTCCTTCTTCTCCTTCTCTATTCATTCTCCCCCTCCCTCCTCTCTGGCATCATTAGGACAATTTACTTTGAAGTCAATAATTAAGATGATATCTACTCTCCCTCTGTGTTGCCAGTCTTTTCCTCACCAGAGAAGGATTTGGATATATACCTCTTTTCTGTTTCATGAATAGTAAATATTTTGTCATTGTTGAAACTGAAGCTGGCATGTACTCTGTCTTTATCATACTTTCTTTGTCACTTTCTGGATCATGTCAGATAATAAACGGTAATTCTTAAGTTTATTGCTGTTATATTTATAAATGAGTTCTAAGTGTTTTCACAGAATATTTCTATACATGTTCTTGGGAGAAGAATAAGCAGTACGTGCTCTCTTGTAGAGGACCTGTGTTCAGTTCCTCGGAATTAGGGTACACTGGGGAGCTTACAACTATAACTTCAGCTCTAGGTGATCTGATACTTTTGGCCTCTGCAGGTATCCAACTCATGTGAACATGCAGACAGTCATATACATAGATAAAATATAATAAATCTAAAAGAGAAAATTTTCATACATGAGGCAATATAGTTTCCCTTACTCTCCTTAAAGTCTTTACATTTTTAGCTTTGATTTTTCGCTTACAAAATTCCTCTCTCTTGATTAAATGTTGCACAGAATTCAAGGTTTATGTATAGTTTTTTAAAAACTTCAACCTAAATACATTACACAATGAATGAAAAACATTAGCATATAGACTCAGACATATGCATATCCAGAGTACTTTTGTTTTATTTCTATGTTAATAAAATCCACATGTCATTTCAATATTTTATAAATTTTCATTGTTCTATATTGAGAATAATTAACTACAGCAAATATCTTCATCTTATTCTTCAAGATTCTTGGACTTTCTTGGCTTGTAGATATTCTGTACATAATATCTGTATAATTTTAAATTTTAATATGTCATGTTTTTCCCTTACACTCACCAGGTGACATACTAAACCACTCCTATGTGGATTTAGAACGTTTATACTTGTTGCCTTCTAGTCTGTGTTTCTACACATTCATCATGATTTAACTATTTCTTATTTGCTTGTTTCCTTCTTTCTCCCATTCTTCCCTCTAATCTTGGGATCAGTTCAATCACTCATTCTTCTTGTTGGTGCTCCTGGGACATAAGGAAGTTAAATGTGTTTCTTACTGTTCTAAAATATAGAAAATGTAAGATCAAGGGGGTATGTCTGGTGTGTGCCTTTGTACAGCATCCCTCTATTATGAGAGGGCAACAAGTTGCCAGGGAACCGCACATCTTTTTATTACACTTCCAACACACATTTTGGGCAATGCATTCAAATCATATCAACATGTTTTCACTTTAGAAATTGGTTTCAAGTTTGTATTAGTTTCTGCCATTCTTCTCTACTGCTTGTCTGCTCCCCTCTCTCTCCATGTTTCTAAACATATTAATCACACTCGTTTAAAACGCTTGTCTGAAAATGTCAATATCTGGATCAATTCTCCTTTTTTTCTGTTATTGATGAATATTTAAAGATAAAGATACTTTTATCTTTAAACGTCTAGAAAATATTTACTGAATAATGAATATTGGTGAAAAAGTATCAGAAGATTTATGTTGTAATCCAGAAAGTTTTCCATCTCTTATATTTTGCAGGCAAAGTGACTCCGTATTCAGCTTCTTGATCCAACAAGAGCTTAAGACAGTATGGTGATTGGCTGTAATGCTGGTCAATCCCATTCTATTCTGCTGATTCTGATCCTCCAGTGGTCCTCCTCCAACTTGAGGTGTAGCAGCCCTCAGGGTTATCATCTGCCTCTGATAAATGCAGAAGACTCAGCTCTAGGCATAGGAATTCTGACTTCCTTATCCTCAACATCTGATAAATGCTCTGGGCTGCAAGTGCATGGTGCTTTCCCTAACCTCAAATCATTGCAGAAATTCTCATTCTGCTTTTGGGAAACAACTGACCTTGTTTCTCAATGCCTGAAGAGCACCAAAAATGAGAAAATATCTCATGAGGAACTATTTTTTTTGTATGCCCTATAATTCCTGATTGCCCCAGTAGTCACTCATGTCCTCTGTAGATAGCCTCCACTATAGCAAGAGCAATAGATTGTTATTTAATAATTCTGTTGTGTAGCCTTCTGAAGCTGTAAACTTCTTAAAGGCAGAAGTGATCATTATTTTCTTTATATTTTCAGAACCAGATACAAAGTGGGGATTCTTGTTAATGAATTAAAAAATATATGACCATGTATCATAAAACTGTCCCCCTTTATGTTATTAATTATAATATTAACCCTATAAATACAGCTTATCAACTATATTTGTTCACTGATTTTGTGGCTGTAATAGATAATTTTGTATGTATGTGTACATGTTAATTTGCCTAGGTATTATTAAGGCTAGGAATATATCTCAAACTTAGAGAATACACATAATTTTATAATAAATGAAGGGGGAAAAGGCCAATTTAACCAGAAATGTTACTACATTAAGAATTTTATCGCCAGGCAGTGGTAGTGCATGCCTTTAATCTCAGCACTTGGGACACAGAGGCAGACAGATTTCTGAGTTCAAGGCCAGCCTGGTCTACAGAGTGAGTTTCAGGATAGCCAGGGCTATACAGTAAAACCCTGTATCCAAAACAAAAGAAACAACAGCAACAAAAAAAATTTTTATCAGATTTTATTAATGATTAATTAAAAATATAGTTTTTACCTAAAATCTTAATTTCTTATTAAGCAATTAAAATTACTATGAACTTTTCTTCTCTTTGAAGCAGGCAGTCATTTAAAAATTTTTCTTTCCAATACATGCAGGTCAAGAAAACTTGAATGTGCAATTCCCCATAAAGAACTGAATAAGGTATAATACTTATATCCTCTAATTGCTTGCCCTTTAAAGCATTGGCTACTCTAAGTTGTAATGGTATTTCTTTCAGAAACATGCAGGGGACTTCACTTAAAAGGTTAATGAAAAAATGAGCCTTTCTAATTTATATAAATGCCAGGTGAGGCACATGACTGGAGCATCTCTGTCATTATACAGCACCCTCTCAGAGCTTTGCCTTAGCCAGTATTCATTTTTCATTAGCTATCCATTTCAATCCCTTACAGTGTTTTATTAAAATATGAATACAGATGAGATTTGAAAACAACACTGATGAACACTGTCTTTGTATACTTCTAAGGCTATTGAGCCTGTTTTACTGTATTTTTTAAAAAGGCAACAATTCAGTTGAGCTGTTCAGTTAGCTAGTTACTAGCTTATTGGAACTATTTACACTTGGAGGTATTTAAATTAAACAATTAAAATGTTTACTATATTATTTTAAATGTTCAATAGCTAGATGGGGCAATTATATTAAACTGAGAATATATGCAACATTTCAGTTGTCACAGACTTCCTTTAATAAAAAAACTCAAGTTTTCAGCAGAATGGGGAAGAGGTTTTTGGTTTTTTGTGAAAGGTCTCAATAAATTGTATGAAGATCTTCTTGAGTAATTTCTGTTTTCTCTCTGAATACATTTTGAAGCAAACATGACCTGTGCATCTACACTGAGATTATTTATCCACACCATTTACATTCACCTCCCCTAAGTTATAATACCCCAGGAAACATTTTTTCAGCATTTTTTATTAGATATTTTCTTAATTTACATTTCAAATGCTATCCCGAAAATTCCATCCCCCGTCCCCCCTCCCTGCTCCCATGCCCACCCACTCCTACTTCTTGGCCCTGGCGTTCCCCTGTATTGGGGCATATAAAGACTGCAGTACCAAGGGGCCTCTCCTCCCAATGATGGCAGACTAGGCCATCTTCTGCTACATATGGATCTAGAGACATGAGTTCTGGGGGTTCTGATTAGTTCATATTGTTATTCCTCTTCTAGGGTTGCAGACCCCTTCAGCTCCTGGGGTTCTATCTCTAGCTTCTCCAATGTGGGCCCCGTGCTCCCTCTTATGGATGACTGTGAGCATCCACTTCTGTGGGAGTCAGTTATATCAGGGTCCCTTTAGTAAACACTTGCTGTCCTATGCGATAGTGTCTGAGTTTAGTGACTGATTATGGAATGGATCCCCGGTGGGTTAGTCTCTGTATGGTCCATCCTTTCATCTTAGCTCTAAACTTTGTCTCTGTAACTCCTTTCATGGGTATTTTGTTTCCTATTCAAAGGAGGAATGAAGTATCCACATGCTGGTCTTCCTTCTTGATTTTCTTGTGTTTTGCAGATCGTATCTTGGGTATTCTAAGTTTCTGAGCTAATATCCATTTATCAGTGAGCTCATGTCCAATGACTTCTTTTGTGATTGGGTTACGTCACTAAGGATTATGTCCTCCAGATTCATGCATTTGCCCAAGAATTTCATAAATTCATTTTTTTAATAGCAGAAGAGTACTCCATTGTATAAATGTACCACATTTTCTGTATCCATTCCTCTGTTGAGGGACATCTGGGTTCTTTCCAACTTCTGGCTATTATAAATAAGGCTGCTATGAACATAGTGGAACATGTATCCTATTTACCAGTTGGAACATCTTCTGGGTATATGCCCAGGAGAGGTATTGCAGGATCTTTCAGAAGTACTATGTCCAATTTTCTGAGAAAACGCCAGACTGACTTCCAGAGTGGTTGTATAAGCTTTCAATCCTACCAGTAATGGAGGAGTGTTCCTCTTTCTCCACATCCTCACCAGCATCTGCTGTCACCTGAATTTTTGATCTTAGCCATTCTGACTGGTGTGAGGTGGAATCTCAGTGTTGTTTTGATTTGCATTTCCCTGATGATTAAGGATGTTGAACATTTTTTCAGATGTTTCTCAGCCATTCGGAATTCCTCAGTTGAGAATTCTTTGTTTAGCTCTGNCCATAGGTGTGTGGATTCATTTCTGGGTCTTCAATTCTATTCCATTGATCTGTCTGTTGCTGTACCAGTACCATGCAGTTTTTATCACAATTGCTCTGTAGTACAGCTTAATGTCAGGCATGGTGATTCCCCCAGAGGTTCTTTTATTGTTGAGAATAGTTTTTGCTATCCTAGGTTTTTTATTATTCCAGATGAATTTGCAAACTGCCCTTTCTATCTCAGTGAAGAATTGAGTTCGGATTTTGATGGAGATAGCGTTGAATCTTAAGATTGCTTTCGGCAGGGTAGCCATTTTGACTATATTAATCCTGCCAATCCATGAGCATGGGAGATCTTTCCATCTTCTGAGATCTTCTTCATTTTCATTCTTCAGAGACTTGAAGTTCTTGTCATACAGATCTGTCACTCCCTTAGTTAGAGTCAACCAAGGTATTTTATAGTATTTGTGACTATTGTGAAGGGAGGAAACCCTTCACAATAGTCATTTTACTTGGTGACAAGCAGGTTACTGATTGGAAATTTGGAGGAAAGTAAGAATTCATACTCAAGTTCACCAGCATGTTGCCACTCAAACAGCTATTCCATGCTATCTAATTTAATGTCAATGCTAGTTCTTTACTTAACAGCAGAGAAATAAATTAACAAATGTGCAAGGTGTCAATCCTTAGTGTGGAGTCATTGCTTTCTCATCAAATTATGTTACCAGATAGGAATTTGTATATCAATATGGAAATGGCAGATATTCCAGACTGAAATTGAAGGACTGTTTTTCGAAGAGCCAGCATTTTCCATATATTGCTTTGCTTCTGCCACCTTACAGACCCAAATTAAAATCTTCATTTAAAAATGCCCTTATCCCCCATATTATCTCTACTATCACATCTGTGAATAAGATCCATTTGTTTATCCCCCATTGAGACTAAAGCTTTCAAAAGTTACTGTTTCATCATGAACTTGTGTTTCACAGTATAAATTTTTTTGTAATGAATGTAATAATAAAATGGTGACAGGCTCAAAAACAACACATAGCAATATTTATCCCATGTGTTATCTGACATTGCTATATATTTACACAAAGCTGGGTTCTAAACTTGTGAAGTAAAAACAAAGAGTCAAACTTTCTTCATCTTCAAGACAACTTGCTAATCAAAATGAGAGACTGCAGGAGACAGGCGCAGTGGATGGTTACAGAACAACAATGTTTTCTAGACAACACAGAGCACTTCACATACAAAATCAAATCATTTATGACAACATGTGTACAAATTTCAAACATAGTAAAAAGATGATAGTCAATAAATGCCACCACTAGCTGAGGAGCTATTATCCATTAATGACTATTAGATGAAGAGTCAGCTTTTTTTTTTCAACTATATGGCTCCTGGGAGAATAGATGCACCTATATATGTATGTACCAGCAGCACCAGGAGAACTTGGTGAGTTTAACAAAAGAACACATACAATTAGGGAAGGAATAATGATGGGATAATGGAGAACAGAAGGAAAGAAATGGATTGCCAGATTGAATAAACCAGTACACACATGAATGAAATTCTCAAACAATAGAAAATACGCTCCATTGCTATTTAGAAACCATCTAAAGCAAAATATCTTGGCTTCAGATATCTTAAGGGGTTGCTCAATCAAATAGATATTCTTACAGAGACCCCATCATAGCAGCATTTGCAATGACTTAAACACTTGGGTGGCTACCATGTTTACAACGTTGCATCATAAAGAATCCTTCTAACTTATGATTGTACTTCCTCAGGAAGAAATCAGCAAGATTAATATAAGGGAGAGAGAAGTGAAAAGACTAACATATCCCAGCACATTCAATGACTCAAAGCCAATGCCTCACCATCACTAACAACCGACGTGACATGTTTTCACCATGGCTATTTTTCCACTATGTGCTTGCTCCAAACCCCCTATAAAGCCTGCCATCATAGCATATTCTATTAATATGTCTATCCCCACTCAGAGGCAGCCATTTCGTGTATCCCTGCCTTGATAAGTCATTTGCATGCTGTCTTTTGCTTGGTGTGATTTTTGTCATACTCCTTAGCCCACATCATTCCTTAGCATCTTTAAGTAGGTATATCTCTGAGGGTCTTTAAAATGTCAGTTGAAGTCAGAAAACCTAGTCCACTATGCTAGGCACAATTCCTTAGACAGGTCTCCTGCCTAAATATGTGTTTTTATTTCTATATGCTCTTGATGGTGGTGGATGTGATATAGCTTGCTACTTCAGTTTTTTGTCTTGACTTTCTTCCAATAGAGGACTTTAACCTGAAAATGTAAGCGTAATAACCACATCACCCTTCAAAGTTGTTTTGTGAGGGCAATATGAGTTCTAAACACTTGTACTTTATCTATACAGGGAATAATTTTCTAGTGGCATGAATATATTTCTTAGGTGATGAGTTATGCTTTCATTTACATTATGTTCAGGTGGTATTTTTAGCAAAGTATTCCTTCCATTTGGGGAAAGTGGCTTTACAAACTCAAATATTTATTATTAACTCTTATATTTTTTTCCTTCTCAAATAAGATTACTCTATCTAGGAAATATTTGGGAATATTCCAAATGTAGCCTCTGTAAATTTTTTAAAGTTTCTTTATATACTTTCATTAGTGAGCCTTGTGGTAGCAGAGAGAGATTTACAATTTATTCTCCTAATAATTATTCCTCTATTCTTCAGCTATAACTAGAAGTTATATCTAATGATATTTAAATTTAATTATATTATTTCATTTTCTAATATAAACTACTTATAGCTCCCATGTTTAATCAGCTGATTACTCTATATCAAATACAACAATTATATTTTTTCTAGTTTGTAGTTGATTTTTAAAAATTTGTCTTTATTCACTTGTAGAGCCTTGAATTTTTATATTTTCCCATTCATATAAAATAAATGTTTTGTTCTTTTTTTGGATGATTTTTAATTTAATTTTATTTGTTATTCATTTTTTTACACTCCGTATTCCATTCCCTGCCCCTCCCCATTCACCCTCCGACTGCTCCACATCCTATACCTCTCCCCACCCCACCCCATCTCTACGTGGATATCCCCACCCCCACCCCACCCCACCTGACTTCTAAACACCCTGGGGCCTCCAGTCTCTGACATGGAAGTCCTCTACTGTATGTGTGTTAGGGGCCTCATATCAGCTGGCATATGCTGTCTGTTTGGTGGTAATGCTTGAGAGATCTCAGGAGTCTAGATTAATTAAGACTGCTGGTTCTCCTACAGTATCACCCTTCTCCTCAGCTTCTTTCAGCCTTCCCCAACTAAACAACAGGGGTCAGCTGCTTCTGTCCATTGGTTGGATGCAAATGACTGTATCTGATTCTTTCAGCTGCTTTTTGGATCCCTCAGAGGACCTCATAAAACTGGAAAGCTTCTGTAAGGCAAAGGACATAGTTGATAAGACAAAAGGACAACCTACTGACTAGGAAAAAAATCTTTACAAACCCCACATCTGATGAAGGGCTAATATCCAAAATATATAAAGAACTCAAGAAGTTAATCACCAAAAACCCAAACAACCCAATCAAAAAAAATGGGGTATAGAACTAAACTGAGAATTTACAACTGAGGAATCTAATCGCTGAGAAACACCCAAAGAAAGGTTCAAAATCCTTAGTGATCAGAGAAATGCAAATCAAAACGACCCTGAGATTCCACCTTATACCAACCAGAATGGCTAAGATCAAAACCTCAGTTGTCAACATATGTTGGAGAGGATGTGGAGAAAGGAACACCCCTTCATTGCTGGTGAAAACTGGTACAACCATTCTGGAAATCAATCTGGAGGTTCCTCTGAAAATTGTTAATAGATATAGCTGAAGACCCAGCTATATCACTCTTGGGACTATACCCAAAAGATGCCTAACCATGCCATAGAGGCATGAGTTCCACTATGTTCATAGTGGCCTTATTTGTGATAGCTAGAAGCTGGAAACAACCTAGCTGTCCCAGGACAGAAGAAGGGATACAGAAAATGTGTTTCATTTACACAATGGAATACTACTTAGCTCTTAAGAATGAGGACATCCTGAGTTTTGCAAGCAAATTGATGGAACTAGAAAATACCATCATGAGTGAGATAACTCACTAATAAGTGGATATTAGCCAAAAAACAAACAAACAAAAACAAAACAAAACAAAACAAAAAACTGTACAGAATACCAAGATACATTCCACAGAACTTAAAAAGCTCAACAAGCTGAAGTGCCCAATGAGGATGCCTCAGTGCCACTTAGGAGAGAGATGGAAGCAATCACAAGTGAGGAGGGAGGGACCTGAGAAGGAAAGTGGGCAGGTGGGAGAGAAGTGGGTGGGGGTGGGGGGGAAGGGAACCTGATCTGGTATTGGGTGAGGAAAAAGGACTGAAGACTTAAGGGCAGCCCCCAGGAATGTAAACAGGCAACTTCAGGAAATAGGAGGATGGGGTGACCTTCTGGAATACACCACAGACCTGGGAAGACAGAGATGTCAGGACTCAAAGGGAGGGACCTTAGATGAAATGCCCAACAGTAAGGAGAGAGAACTTATAGAGCCCATCTCCAGCAGGAAGACAGGACATCAAATGAGGCGTGGGGTTGCCATCCCACAGTCATACATGTGACCCATAATTGTTTCTGTTTGAAAGAATTACAGGGATGGAAATGGAGAGGAGCCTGGAGAGAAGATCTAGTGACAGGCCAAAAGTGGGATTCAGCTCAAGGGGAGGTCCCAGGGCCTGACACTATTACTGAGGCTATGGAGCACTCACAAAGAAGGTATCAACAATGTTTTGTTCTTTTATAAAATTAAGTTATTTGCATTTAACTTTTTCATACAATATATTTTTAATCATATTCTTTCCTTTCCCAACTCCTACCAGATACTCCCCACTTTCCTACTCATCCAACTCGATTTTCAGGTGCCTGTCTCTCCACTGTCTCTTGCTCCAATTTTTCTCACTCTTGCTCTCCATCTCTTTCATACACACACACACACACACACACACACACACACACACACACTCAAATTAAACATTGAAAGGTAAAATAAATATGATTCATGCATCTTTGTAGTAGCTTTGTTTATACCTCAGAGAGGTAGTGTTACAGGACTATTTTAATGAGAAACAGTAAGTCTCTATTTTTGGTTTTGGCTTAAAAACATAGTTTTATCATATCACAAATGAGTGGCTTGAGCGTCTGACATACTTCATACTAGTGGAAACCACTGCATTATTTTGTGTCATCAAGAGCAGACAACCTTCATTTCTGTCTTTTCTGTGTTTTTGAAGTGACACGTGTTCCTTAATTTATGGCTCTCATTTTCTTTATTCAAAGCCAGCAACATTACATTTCTCAGATTGATCTTCCATAATCCTACTTCTTAACCATAGCTTGGAATAATATATTTTAAAAGTATTCAGATAATTCAGAATGGTGCCTGTAAACCCTAGAGACATTGAGAAGCCAGGCTCATCCACCAGAGGACGTCCAACCATCAGGATCTGCCCATAGAGCATGCTAAGGGACAAAACAGCTCTTCTAGACACAGGTGGCCAACCTCTGGCCTACAGAGTAAAAAGCCCAAGCTTATGCCTTGAGAACCCATCCATTCCTACCTTGGAAAGCTCTACCTTGGAAAGTTCTGTCTCCCAAACAACACCATATAAATTATGTCTTCTGCTTATTTCTCTGCTGGTTCTCCCATAGGCTGTCACCCTCCTGGGTTTTTCCTTCCCAATAAATATCTTATGTGAGTTTGTAATGCAGTATGAGTTTGTGGTATTGCTTGGCTCCTGACTACCAGAATACTTTTCCATTAAAAGCTATAACACTTGGATTGGAAGAAACCTTTCCATCTGGAGCAGAGCTGGGACATTTTCATTAGGGAGCCCCACCCACCAACATAGAGCAGAGCATTGGGGAAAACTTGCACCAGAAGTGACCCTAAAATAGCATGTGATACCATAGGATTTGTTATTGTCCTGGATATAAAATGAAACATAAAAGAGAGTAGTGATCAATGATGAATTTCTAGCTTGAATAATTGCTTCTGAGTTTAAGAGCAAATAGCAAAGAACCAAGAGAAAAAATCATATGATTAGGGAAAATAAGAACTTGCTAGAGTCATGAAAAATTTGATGCAAATAAACTGTTATTTATTTGCATCTGTTCAGTGACACACACAAAAGTAAACTTATAGCTTAAATACTTTCTTTCAACAATTTTATTATGTTTGGAGGCATTGCAATTCCCTCAGCTAATTGTGCTTGTTGGAACAGTTCATTAAATTGAAACAAAAATTTCCTGCTTTTACTTCATACTCAATGATTATTATTTTTTTCTCTGAAAGAGAACTGCAAGTAAGTGGATGCCCCTTTCATCTTAATGTATACAATTTGCAAGAGATCATTTTACTGTATAGGCTTTCCTTGTCCTGGCTAAGCATTGCATCTACTGGTCTTTGCTGAGGCTTTCCTAGGAACAGTTATTCTCAGGTGAGTACTCTTTATTCTGTAATAGGTTTTAAGGAACCTGAATATCATTAACATCCTCAGATTTTGATCAACAGAATTTCACAGTAGATACTCCTTGTAAATAAATTCACCTTTTACCTTCTTTCTCCTCCTTTATTATTGTTAAGCTCATTGTCATTTTCAAGCTACATATTCTTTCAGTTTATGCTCCATAGCATTCAAAACAAAGTATCACAATTGCATTTGACTTTCTCTTCTTGATTTCAATTTCTCTCTACCTTTGTATAATTCTAGGAAGGATGCAAGCATCCTCCTTTAAAAAAATATTATTCCTGTGCTGACAGGGTGGTGGGTGAATTTTTACAAAAAGAAGTATTATTATGGTTGCCTAGAAACCAAAGGCTTTCAAAATAATAGTAAGAATAGAGGAATAAATGAAAATATCATCTATGATGGCATTTAGGTGAGAAAATAACTGAATGACTATGTGCACCTTTCACTTGTAACAATCTGTCTGATCTATAAAGCATACTCTTTGCAATTGTTGGATTACTTGAATATTAATCAGTGTATTAGACTGGCAGTTGCATATGTTTGCCAGGACTGCAGTTCGTCTCATAAACTTATATTATTGAACCATTGTCTTGATTTCACAAAATGTCATAGTTTACCCAAACTATTTCTTTGGTAGCTATTTGTTATAAACAATATTCATAAGTTTGAAGAATCTACTGCCAAATATTGAATAATATATTAGTCAATTAGTTCCTTGGGTCTTTAAAAGAAAGGATTTGAAATATAACAGGGAAAACAGGTCAGTGGTACCTCTTTTTTCTTGTATCTCTTAATATATTGAAATCCAGTGAGTTTACAGCATTTATTGCTAGAAATGAGCAATGAAATGAACAGATAAGGAGTACTGAGTCCAGAATAAAAGAAGTTATGCATCGCTGTGTATCTTTTTAAAGTTGCATTCTGCCCGATTCATCACTCTGGTCATCACTTCCATTTTAAATTCTTACTTAGAAATAAAATTAAATTTAAATTTTAAATATACTTATTGGTAAAACACCAGACATGGCTTTTAATGTCTTACATTTTAGCATCTTGCATTTTTAAGAGGCCACTCTGCAATTTTTAATGTGTGGTGTTTTTTTTTTGTTGTTGTTTTTTTTTTTTTTGGTTTTTTTTTTTTTTTTTTTTTTTTTTTTTTTTGTGTGTGTGTGTGTGTGTGTGTGTGTATTGCTGAACTTATTGTTGGATATTTCCTGTTGGGACATCTACTTGATTCATCCTTTTTCTCTGCAGCCTATTAGGAACTCTAGCCACTGAAATACCTTCATTGTGTATTTTAAAATGGAAAAGGTCACTATGTGAAAGATCAAAAATCCCTAATACCTTTGATATAAGAAATTGGATCGAACAAATAAAAATCCTGCAGGAGTGCTTTCAAGGCATTGACAGAAGCAAGACAAGCAGATAGGTTTTATTCAAACACAGAGTAAAGGAATCACATTGCATGATGAAGGACTATAAAAAAATTCTAAATAGAATTTATATTGATAGCTTAAAAAGAAAATGGATAGTCTATTCACTCACAGTATCTTTCTAGTGGATTGTCATTCCAAACCTTTAATACAATCAGTTCTTGGACAATGCTGTGATTCTTTGCTACAGGTGTGGACAGAAGTGAAAACATGACATCTGCTATATAAGATAGCCTTCTGTGCTCATTCCTCAAATTGATTTTATTCAGAAAATGTGAAAGAAATTAATGGAGAACACCTGAATCTTTTATTTGGAACCATCTATTTACATAGATAATATAAAGATAAGAAATTACTTTATATACTTTATAAAAGAATCTTCAGACTGCATCCCCATACAATGGTTTCTGGAAGGTCTCCTCCAATGGAAACACTATATAGATATGCAAGTACTAGCTTTAGGTCTTGTACTGGTTCTATGGTTTTTCTCTCCTTTCGAACTGTTAGCTGAATCTCCTCATGACACTAAGCAATCATAAATCAGATATTTGTTTTTCTTCCAAAATCTCATTTCCCTGGTGCATTTCCATTGGCAAGCCCTTTGACTTTATGACTGTTCTCTGTGCAAAGTCAACTAGATTGGTGTGAATATTTTACTAAAAATAGAGGGAAAAGTCCTATGATGCTTTACAGTTGACAAAAACGACCTTGGTCTTCAAGCACAATGTGTTCCCACAAAATACCTTTTTAACTAAGAGGTATAAAATTGCTCAAGTTTAGCCAGATATTATTTTCTACATCAGTGATGCCATTGAGATCATGAGAAGAAATATTTCTACCTTTTATTGGCATTTCTTTACTTTCTGATCCTAGTGCCTTGTTGCAGTTGCAAGTGACACCCAAAATTTGGCCTGAAGAGAAAAATCTTTGCCGGGATAGACCTTGCAGAAAAGTATGCTATCTTAGGCAGAAGATATTAATTCCCTTTTCTCTGTCAATCTCCATCTCCATCATCTCATACATTTCTAACCTCTATAGTTATTATTTCTCCATTTCAAACCCATCTCTTTTTATGTCTCCATTCTCTATTTTTATCCCTTCACACAAATAACTATGCGATGGTAACTGATTAAGCATCTTATAATTATATAACATTTATATTGTTTTAGATACTACACAGATCACATCTCAATGCTACTCAGGTTTATTCTATTATACATTCTTCCTTGTCCTAAAAAAAAGTAAATAAACTACCAAGAAAAATATAATGTGAAGAACCTTACTCCCAAAGCTTTTGGGAATTTAAATTCATTGCTTATGATTCTAAAACCACAGACTGTAAGTTCCAAGAAGAAAAGAACAAAATCTGACTTATTTCACTGTAATATTGAAATGCACAGGACAGCATAGGGGTCATAAAAAGAACTGAATACATATTTAATGAATGAATGAAACTATGTCAGAGATTATATGGGTATATCTATTGGTAAAGGTGCAGGTAAAAGTCAACATTAAGAAAGTGATATCAAAGAAGACTCTGTAATCTTGAAATTTGAGTAATCAAACTTTTCATGGTGCTCCTCTGACCTATGTGTGTGAAGTCATGAATAAGCAAACCCAAGAAGGACTGACTGGAAATTCTCATGCCTATCTGTTTTTTTTACCCTAATCATTCTGGTTCAATTTTCTTATCTAATAAAATAGGATAACTATAACTATCACACAGTTTCTAACTCAATGGTAGAAAATCCAACAGTAAGCACGCTATAGATCTTTGTGGCTATAGGAAGGTTTTATTTTTAATTACTTATTCTCTAAAGATTTACTATCAACAATTTTATAGACATTCACGAAGAAATAGGGATATATGCGACTAAGATAAATTCACATCCTATAGTTGTAAGAGCCTTGAATTGAATGACAGAAGAACCACTCAGAGAAAGCAAAATTAATTGTCTTCATAGTCAGGGGTAGTTACATTAGTATCATTAACACTATGTATTTGATCTTATAGATGCTTTATAAAGGGTGATAATAACTAAACATTAGAACTGGGTACAGATGACAGATTCTCACTTAGCTTACTAATAAGGAATGATAGCTTACAGAAATTGTCTAATCCATTATGTCACATGAAAAAATTTAAAAAGTAATTTATAAATTTTTATTTCTAGTGCATTCGTGTTTGTCTGCATGTGTATTTGGGTGAAGCTGTCAAATCATCTGTAACTGGAGTTACAGGCAGTTATGAACTGCCAGGTGGGAACTGGGAATTAAACCTAGGTCCTCTGGAAGACTTAACATCCTTGATCTTTGAGCCATCTCTCCAACCCTACATGTGATATTTTTTTTAAAGCTTCAAACTACTATAAAATGCCCAGCAACTTTGTGACCACACTTCAAAGACAATTTTCTCCTACTACTTTAAAATACTATGAATAAAATATTGATTTTAAAAATGGTATGATTAGAATTTTGAATTATATAAATATTATACTAAGATGACACTGCAATCTCCATCCATTATTAATAGAAGTGCTTTTAACACATGCAGACTTGTGTCAACACATGTTCAAATTCATTGAAAAACATTACAACCAAATATGCTCTAATACATGGACATATTAGAAAAACAAGAAAAATAGCTGGATTTTTAAGAAAGAATTTAAGGTTACTCTTTTTCTACAAAAAGAAAACAGAATCTAGACATGCAAAAGAGGAAGAAAGTAAGGCATACAAGACTTAGATGGTTATTTTCATTAAACTCTTAATCTTATTTAAATAGCAATTACAATACAACAAATTCCCTGTCCTTTCAAACACAGAGAGAAAAACTGATGCAAAACACATACTATATGAAATCCTGTATCTTGGGTAAACCTATGAACTTGGTAGTAGTGAAAAAATTGCCAATTTTCTGTGTCTGTTCTTTGAAATTTTTTAGCCTCTCTCTCTCTCTCTCTCTCTCTCTCTCTCTCTCTCTCTCTCTCTCTCTCNTCCGGGCCCTTTCAGCACCATCTTGCTGGCATATGATATAGTGTCTATGTTTGGTGACTGATTGTGGGATGGATCCCTGGCAGCCGCAGTCGTTGGGTCCATCCTTTGGATTGAGCTGCACAAATGCTCCCTTTAACTCTTTCAATGTGTGCTTTGTTCTTAATTCTAGGAAGGGGTGATGTGTCCACATTTTGATCTTTCTTCTTCTTGAGTATCATGTGTTTAGTAAATTGTATCTTGGGTAGTCTAGGTTTCTGACAGCCCCACTCTTTATTTTTTAAATAGCATCACCAGTCTTTCAAAAGTCGTAGATGATTATACAGATAACTAATAACCACAATCTAAACTTACATACCATTTCCATATGTCATTCTATGTTGTTTCCTGATTCTGAGGTTTACATTTCACTTTTTCTCATAGAAAAAGAATGAAATAAAGAGATTTGTTGAAAAAATGCTGCAGCCACCTGTAGCAGAGGAGAGTACTGGAGATGTGGGGCACTAGTATGATGGGCACTCTATAAAGATTGCCATGAAAAATTCTGCAGGCAGCTGAGCTGACACACAAGATGGCCCTCCCTTCTTCTAAAGACCATTATCCTTAAATGTAATGATAGTACAGAATATTCCTCACTTTCTTTTTTTTTTTTTTTTTTTTTTTTTTTTTTTTTTTTTGGTTTTTCGAGACAGGGTTTCTCTGTGTAGCCCTGGCTGTCCTGGAACTCACTCTGTAGACCAGGCTGTCCTTGAACTCAGAAATCCGCCTGCCTCTGCCTCCCAAGTGCTGGGATTAAAGGTGTCCTCACTTTCTTAAGCTTCATGGAAATAAAGTTTTCAAACAGGAATCACCAGTCCCACTGAATTTCATATGGTAAATGGTTCTAAAGTTCCTTGGAAATATCTAAGTATCAATAATATAACATTTTGATTTGAAATTTATGAGTTCTAAAAGGAACCAAAACCTAATTGCTAAATATTACAACAAACTACATTTTATTTAGAAAAATGTTATTTTGTGTGTGTGTGTGTGTGTGTGTTTGTTTTTTTACAAAGGAAGAGAGGAAAGGAAAATTAGCTTTTAGACAAGAAAAAATGAACAAAGGAATGCATCTTTAAGAGTAGTTGGAGGTAACACTTTAATTCACTTAGAAACCAAAAGGTTTAAGAACTGCACTAGTATCATAGTAGAATAAAAGTCAGAATATTCCTCATGCCCTGATTTCAATCTTCTAAATAGACTGTGCACATTGTACTTAATTTCTTCCTTGTACTTGGCAGTCAAGAGAGTTTGTTGCCACAAAGCTTTCTCCAGTTGTTTGTAAAATACTATTGGCACTATCATGACTGGGTTCCTTTATCCAGGCATAGCTGTCTTGATTAACTTCAGTAATCATGTTCTGTAAAAGAAAGTGTTAAAAACCAAGCAAGTCTTTCCTTAGCTGGTTTAAAGATTAAGTTAAGGTTTTCTATGGGAGAACTTTGACTTTAGTAGGTGAACTAATTCAGAATAGTGTTTAAATCATGCTTGTCTGTTGCTTACTTTATCATAGAAGTCAATATATCATGAGGATCATTGGTTGTTTCCTCAACTGATTATTTCAAATGCTGCTTTATGTATTTTGAGATCAACATTAAATGCTGAGTTATTCTGAATATTGTATTTCATTGATGTCTGTTCATTTCAAATAATGCTTTGTTTTCTTCTTGTGGGAAAGGTGTAGTCATGTCCCTCTTTATTTTAAATTCTTTGTAACCTTTCAATATTATCTTGTAAACAGAATATTATTTGATTTTGAGCTTTCGTCTACATACTTCCATATTCATTTAAATAAAACCTTTATCATTTATTGATATGTTAGTGCTTTAGGATAGTTTTTTTCTCTATGTAGTATTTAGATGTCTTTCATTCCTTTCTGTTTATTGACTGAAGACTGTTTTTATATTTTCTCCTCTCAATGTCTTTTCTTGTTTGTTTAGGTAGTTTCAGTTCTCAGTGCCCTTATAACACAAAAGCCTGAAAGATGACAACAAAATTCTGTGTATTCAAAATCTTCTGACATTGGGACATTGTCAGAATTTTTATTATTTATAAATGATCTCACTGTATAGCTGGGACTATCTTCAAATTCATGACAATCATCCTGTTTCAGCTTCATGAAGGCCTTAAGTATAGGCATCTGCCACCCTTCTTAGAAGCATGTAACTACTAGGAAAGGATGAACTAATGTAATGAGGCCTTGATTGTTTATATGTTCACCTTGAATTACATAATTGTGAAGGGGAAAGGGTGGCAGTGAATATTGAAGGAGGCTCCTGGGAGAAAAGTTACAGACAGCTGACCAGGAGCCTGAGTGTATTGCAGAGCACTGAGCCATCCATGCATTGAAAAGAAAAAGGCCAATATGTAGGAAAGTTACAAGGAAGTAGAATTGCTATACTGAGTGCAGAGCAGAGAAATACATAGAAATCAAGCCCCAAGATTCAAAGACAGCTTCTAAAGATTAGCTGAGTGCTGAGTTACAACTGTAGGGTGGTCCTGTCCAAAAGGAGGACTTGATGTGGAAGATGAACAGCAGAAAAATACACAAGGTTTATCCTGAATCTGTGTATAAACTCTGATATGTGCACCATTCAGTGAAGGGGTATGAGATTGACTTTTGTAGCTAGCAGGGAGCTGTATTTATTCATTAAATATATGCAAGTATATGAAATTATCAAAGTAATTTATATATAAATATATATTTATACTTTATATATAAAGTAAATTATCAAAGTATTATGTATATTATTTTATCTGATCCCATTCTTTCCCATCTCTCTTTCTCCTTTCTAAACTTCATGCCCCTCCCACATCTTGCTATTTCCTCTTCCTAGTCCGTTTCTGTTTGTTTGTTTGTTTGCTTGTTTGTTTGTTTGTTTGTGTCCCTCTGGGTTTGATCAAGGCCATCATTGTGGCCTTAGTATTGAAATTTTCCACTGGCACAAAGAGTCATGGCTTCCTAAGATGGTGTAAATAACAGACAGATGAGGGCTCAGCACCAAACAACTCATTTACACAAAGCTATTTGCATATACCAACCAACCAACCAACCAAAGACACACATGCTGGTTCTTTTGAAAAGTCATCACTGGTGATGTCTTAGGGGGATAATTCAAACAGTTCCACAGTGGAAGCTAATCTATACATGCCTTTCAAATCCCCAGTTTATTAAGACTTGGGATTGATCTATGAGTACAATGGCTCCTGAAAAATCTTCAATACACTTTAAGAAACACATCCAAATCTAATCACTTGTCATTTTAAAAATTCAGTGGCTGTCCTCAAATAAACAAAATCACCAAACATCTAAATTCCAAAGAATATGTGGCTCATAATCTCTCCTCTCTTATTCTCATCTCTAGCTCTCCTTATCCCCCTCCCTTTCCCTCTCTCTCCACTTGGCCATGGTTGGCCTCTCTCTTTCTACCTTTTCTCTTTCTCTCTCCCTTTCTACAATAAAGCTCTAAACCCTCCCCCCAAAAAGTGACCTACTACAGATTAAAAAGGAAAATCAAAAACTAAGTTTACAGAGAGTCAAAATGAAAGAAACAATAAGATTAGTCCCAAAGAAACTATTTTAGATATTTTCCTGCCTAATTCTCTATTGTTTCTTAAATTTTAAATTTAAAGTTTTAATTACATTTTAATTAAATTAAATAACATTTAAATTTGAATTAAAATGTTCCTATATATTTGTCTCTTCTCTACTTTGCATCACAATTATGAAGAGCATTTTTCCTGGTATTCATTTGTCTTTTATTCTGCCTTTCTAGTCCATTTTTAAACTCAGATACCATGTTTGTTTTTTATCTTTAGGAGTTATACTATGTGATTTTGGTTTTTCATTTTATTTGTTGTTATACACAGGTTTTCCAGCAAAGAATGCAATAACTTTATGAAAAGAATTACAGTTAAATGTCTATGTTCAAATTAGAATGGCAAGGCATTGAAAACAGTAGGGATATGTGATTTGTGATAAGTAAAATATTCAAAATGAGGCAGAGTAAACTATTTTCAAACATTCGGATTCTCAATTGCCTGAAGCATGAGTTCAGAGAGCATGGTATCTGGTAATATGTGGACAGGTACATAGGTCCAAAAGATAAAACAACCAGCCTTGGAATATCTCTGTGCATAGTTAACACTCTGACACTTGACAAATGTGCAGAGGGAATCGAGTCTATTCAAGAAATAGTGCTGGGAACACTTGGATATTTAAACAAAATTAACTTTTAATCTATATCAATTATAAATGCAAATTAACTTGTGATAAAATGTAAAAGTGAAAGTTATAAATCTCTGAGCTGGAGAGATAGATCAGCTGTTAAGAGGACTTGCTGCTTTTCCAAAAGACCTGGGTTTGGCGCCACCCCACCCCCCCCAATGTTGCAGCTTACAAGCATTTATAACTCCAAATACAAGGGATCTGATGCCCCTTTATAAACTCAGAGGTGATGAGGCAAGCAGGTGATTCATCTATATGTATGCATCATATAAAATAAATATAAGTATAGAAAACTATAAAATGTCAAGGAATAACACACTAGAATGACTTCAGAATAGCAAACATTAGAAAAGAGTAAATACAAAAGTTCTAAATTGTAATTTATCAATATTCAAACTTTTTGTTCATTATCATTTTAAATAAATTTAAAGGAAGCCAGAGATTGGAGACAACATTAAAGAAAACTGTATCTATATTACAGAAAACACTTACTGGGCCTGAGAGATGATTGACCAGGCAAAAGTCCTTGATACCCACCCTGATGATCTGAGTTTGATCCCTGGATATTGTCCTCTGACCCTCACATGCATTTAGCATCACAGGTTGACACACATACACACAAATGTAAAATGAAATCTAATATTTTACAAGTCAATAATAACAAAACAAGCAAGCAAACAAAGTATGACAAAGTATCACTTCACCAGAGATGCTAAGGGATAATAAGTAGACAAAAAGAAGTTAGTGGTTAGTCATTAAAGAAACAAAAATTCCACAATGAAAACCCAGATCACACACAGATAAAATTAGGGTAAACATATCCACATAATCCCAGGCATTTTGGGTGAGGACACAGAGCTAGATTAGAATTGTGAGGTTCACCAAAGAATTAAACCAAAAACAGCATATAGAATGGGATGTCTTGTAAGAAATTATAGATTGTGCAAAGGCAATTTATCATTCTTTTCTTTTTTGTTTTGTTTGTTTGTTTTGTTTGTTTTTTGAGACAATATTTTACAACAGAGAGGCACTCATACACTAGATAACTAAACTGAAGTGGAATAATCCAGAAGGTACTATGCACAAAATTGAATAAGAAGTATATTCCTTAGTGGCAAGCATGGAGTTTCCAAGGCACCCTTGACAGAGGATTCAGAAGAGAGTCTATTTGGATATCTCCTATTCCTTTGTCCACTCTTTATTTTACTGTAGGAGATCTTCATTCATCCTTTATTGAAACTGAAAGGGTTAGGGTTAGGGTTCAAAGTGGTCAAGGTCAATGACTTCACTATGGTACAATTCAATCTTACTTAATGTTTGTTAAGTATATTTGCATGAATAATTTATTTTTTATAATGTGTGTTAAATTTTCTTTGATACAAGAAAAGCTATTTGGGGTAGCAAATCAGGACATACAGCAAACACACTGAATTGGATGAATGATGTGATGTGTAAGAGTGCTTACTATGCAAGCAAGATAACTTAATCTTAGAGCCCATGTTACAAAACTCTAGGTATGATCCTGCCAATCTTTAAGGGTGACAGAGACTGGAGGATGACTGGGATAATTGGACCTTGCTCCATCCAGGTTCAGTGACAATTCCTGCCTCAGATAAATAAGACAGAATGATGAAGAATTAGCTGTCCTTCTCAGGTCTCCATGTACACACAGGTGAATGGATCTGCATTCATGTGTGCACACACAAACACACACAGAACACACTCACACAAATACATATACAAAGGCAAAGCAAAAATTAAAATGATATATGGCAATTCACATCAAATTCCATGTATATTTGCTGCCTTGATATTTATGTTAGTGATCTGAGAAATAACCTGTTTACTTGTTCATATTTACTTATTGAGATAGTAATGTTTAATTTTCATCAGTTTTAAAGGACTCTGACCATGGGCACTTGGAAACCTATAAAATTAGGAGACACTCTCCTTCTGAAATCCATGTTGCATTTTCTTTCCAAGCCTGTTCTTGCTGTTTGGCTGTGGTGTTTCAGCTGGGATCGCAGGAGAAGGCAGATGGCACACCCACAGAGTTCATTTCAAAGAGTTTAATGAATTTCCAAGAGCAAGGGACCAAACAATGGATAATTAAACACCCAACTATTATCAACACAGGGAGCCACACTGGGGTGGAGGGGGGAGCACAACTGTGAAGACAGCCCATTAGAGCCAAGCAAGAACTGGGGCCTGGAGAGGAATCCTTATGGTGCCCTGTAGGTATCTTCCCTTAGTCAACATAACCCAGCTGGAGCCGAGGATTGTCATCAGAGAGGTCATCTCTTAGAAGAATAATCAAGGCATAAAAGAGTGAAGACTGAATCTCCAAGCAGTCTTTGATTTATAGGTATTTCCATTTTCAACAAGATAAGAGTAGTACTTGTTTTTCTTCAACTCATTTCCAATTTCACCTTAATAACACATCCTTCATGAAGAGATTATGTAAGGTTTTTCCTTATGTTTTCCTTTTATTTAATTTTTAATTTAGCTGGAATTTTTGGGTTCTCTGGTAGCATCTTGATCATTCTTTTGGCAAGACCCCATTTTTTATTTCTCAAGGATAACTTTATAATTTTTTCAGCATTTAAGAGAAAACATAGCAAAAGTGAAGTGAATATCCCAGCATCCGGCAGAAGATTTTAAAAAGAAAAAAATAAAAAAAGAAAAAAAAAGCACTCCCAATGAAAGAAGTAGACTAGTGAACTGAGGAAAGAGCTCAAAAGGCTTACTGTAAGGCCTCCATGATCATCATCATCATCATCATTGATGATGAGGAGAAGAAGGACAAGAAGAAGAGGGAGAGAAAAGTCCTGTATATTTTACATTCATGGAACATTTTAAGTTCTCATTGATACACTTAGCAAATGGATGCTATGTGTAAAATTTCAGGGATCTTATCTTTGTAAATGAGCACAGGGTGTTCAAGAAAGTCTAAGAAAATTGAGTCTTGATGTCAGATTTTTACATTTTACTGACCAACGTAGTTCTCATTCCCCAAGGGACAGACTAGAAAATATTTTCAAAAGTTAGTGCTATGAGAGCTGCTAAAAGTGTAATAAAGGGAGGCTTGAGAGATGATTCAGTAGTTTAGACCCTGGCTGCTCTTGTGGAGGATCTAGCTTCAGTTCATAGCATTCACATGGTGGTTAAGAACTGTAACTCCAATTCCACCCTATGTAAATGCATTGTATACACATGGTGCATGTATATCCATGCAGGCAAAACCCTCATATCTATAAAAGAAAACATCGTAGAAGACAAACACATGCTGGAATGGGTATTATAGTAAGTAACCATTATTTAAATTAAGAATTAGAGAAATCAGTGTAGCTAACATAATCAACACAAGCCTCATTTTTTTCCCATTGGCAAGGCAAGAGTTTAAAAGGAAATAGTGGAGGCAAATGGATGGATCGGGAGGCCATCATCCTGAGTG
>LR753368.1:89450-133695 GCA_902729485.2 Mus minutoides | reverse complement strand
TATACCAATGCCTGGCAAACATGGAGGTGGAAGCTCACAGTCAGCTATTAGATGGAACACAGGGTTCCCAAGGAAGGAGCTAGAGAAAGTACCCAAGGAGCTGAAGGGGTCTTCAACCCTATAGGTGGAAGAATAACATGAACTAACTAGTACCCCCTGAGCTCATGTCTCTAGCTGCATATATAGAAGAAGATGGCCTTGTTGGCCATCATTGGGAAGAGAGGCCCCTTGGTCATGTAGACTTTATATGCCCCAGTACAGGGGAACACCAGGGCCAAGATGTGGGAGCGGGTGGGTAGGGGAGCAGGGCCAGGAAGGGGGAGGGTATAAGGAACTTTCTGGATAACACTTGAAATGTACATGAAGAAATTATCTAATAAAAAAAAGGAAATAGTGGTTAAATTCCCTAAGAAAAGGAAAAGATGAGTTTATATTATTTTATGAATCCAAGAAGTTGGGGCAAGGATGTTTGTCTTAAGCATTCTTCCCACTCTGTCCTCAGAGGCTTTTAAAGCAACTCATTGATCTTACACCTGTGTTAACCTTATGTCATACTATAGCACAAAATCCCTTAAGTGTCATGCTCAGACTGTAATTACACATCAGTCTGTGGATCTGAGAGTTCTGTGGACCATGATCAATATTTTTCAAAAGAAAGATTCACTGACAAACTGCTGTAGTCTCATGGCAACTTCAAATATTTCAGTCATGAAGAACAAGGGACAATTTCACACTAGAAATTTTCAGACAATTCCATAGAAAGAACTTAACAATCCTGTGAAGTCCATATGCCTGCAATGAATATATTTGTACTGAGGTAGACTGACTACTATGCCGAGGATGGAGCACATTTGTCAGAGTTTATTTTCTACCCTCTGACAGATCTGCAGTGATGGTCCAACTGACTCAGACACTCTGGGTAGTTTCTCGCATTATAATGTGATTTCTACCTTGGTAATCCAACAGATGGTTTGCCTCTTCCTGCCTTGGATATAATGAGAAAGGGGATCAAATTCAGTGTCTGGCAGGGCCAGTGTTTAAACTCTAGCACAAACCATAGGCATCTTCACACCTGCTCACAGAAGTGACACATCTAGCTTCCATGCCAGCTTACCAATTGAATTGCCATGGCTCTACATCCCTTGTTTGGCATCCTATGTAGAGAGACCATTTTGGGACACAGTCAGTTGTTTGATTTATACCACTTCCAATGTTGTTGTTACTACATTCTTCTAGCTCGCATGGAGATAAGTTCTCATTTTGTTCTAAACCAAAGTCAGAGATCATGACCCTCCACCTTTCTTTCCCCTCACCAACCATCTCTACCCACAATGTTAGCCAAACTCTCAAAGTGTTTGGTATAATGCATTGTATGTTAAAAATAGATGTACTTTGAATATGGAGTTGACTTTTATTGAGTGACAAATTTATGCTTTCCTTAGAGAGATTATGTGAATGTTACAGTTTTGAAGTGTTTTCTAGAAAACAGCATTCTAACAACAACAAAAAAGGTATGTTAATTTTGGCACTCATTCTTTCTGTGAGGAGAAGGATGACCAACCTACTTCTCATTGCTCCATATACCTCATTGTCAGTCTACTCACCAGGACTTTAATGTTACACAAGAGAGCCTATATTTCTTCAACATATATTAGAAATATTAATCAACTAAAGAATGATGAAACAAGTTCCTGTATATTTTACATTCATGGAACATTTTAACAAGAATAACAGTGTTTCCTTTTTATAACCTTATTTCTAAATATTTTCAAGCATTGAATCTCTAATTTGTAACTTGAATCCAATGTTAAAATAGGCTTGTGCTAACAGTCATAGCATACAAGCAGTTGATCAAATAATATTAAGTCTAAAATATGTGAAGGCAGAGAATAAATTGTAAATATCTGCATTTAAGAGAATGGACTTACAGTTTTTATAATGACAAAATATGGACTTTAAAAGTAACAATATTGCTTCCTCTTATTAGAATTTAAAAGTACTAGGTAGAAGATTACATACTAAATAGAAGCCTATGGAAAAACTTAGTTTTATTTCCAAATTAGTGTAGTCATCTATCCCAGATCCCACAGAATTTCAAGAGAGCCTGTTTATCCACAGTGTGTTTCACAGGAGTGAGATCACCAGGATGCTTAATGAATGCTCTTTATTTCAATTTTGAATCTCTTAAATGTATAACAATATATTTAAAGTGCTTAGCTGAGTTCCTGATGCATATGGATATTTAACATCACTCCTTTTGTCCTTGAAAATAGTGGTATGAGTGTTTTAAGGCCAAATTTCCTTCTGTATAATAATACAACCCCAAATCAGTTTAATAAAAGCTGTGAACTCAAGTCACTAGAAGAGTTTATCTCTCAATGTTGCCCCCACCCATCCTTCCAGGAGCAATACCCCAATCATGGCTAGGAGAGGCACAGGAAGTACAGATTATCCAGTGCTCTCCATCTTTCTTGCCTTATCTCTCAATGCTGGATGCCACACAAGTACAGTCTCCCTTTTATGCTTTTTCTATTTATTTATTTATTTATTTATTTATTTATTTATTTATTTAATCTTTTATTTACTTACTTGATCATTGCCCCCCCCCCCTTTCAGGTTACCCTCACAGTCCCTCCATCTTCCCTGTTTCCCTTCTTTTCTGAGAAGGTGGAGTCCCTCCCTGCATAAATCCTCAACACTTACATTTTTTCTTTCCCTAACTCCAGCACCATGTTCTGTTCCTTTTTTCAAAGATATAATTCCAAACCTGCTAACCATAAGTACTGATAATCACATCTTATCTCAATACCACATCTACAAAATTGTTCGTTCCAATCTCCATAAGTAATGAGACAACCCTTTCTTTTTATAACTCATATATTCTAAAGGACAGCAATATTTTTATTCTGTCCTTCATTTTAATATTTTTATATGTGTTTCCTTGCCAATTGGTAGGTATAGGTATCATTTTATCAATATTCTTTACAGAACTCTATCCATATGAATTTAAAGTTCTACATATCATTTAACAAAATATATTTTTTACTTAAAATTATTAATATATGCAAATTTGTAGAAATATATGTATGCACATACTGTTTTTCTGAGATTTCAATTGTTGAGCTTAGAATAGTAGAAGTTGTTCAATTTACAGAGAAAGAATTTATGCTTTTATCTCAAAAATGATGTAGATATCTGGGGAACTGACTTAGTAGCTAGAATACTAGCTGCATAACCCATGTTCCCTAAATTCAAATCTCTAGAAGTCATGTAATGATGCAATTTTTAGTAGTGTTGTAAATTTGTAGAAAATATATATAATTGCCCTAATTTTAATTTTTACGTGTTATTAAAGGTTTTTTTCTTGGGGTCATGATAGACAGATAGATGATAGATGATGATGATGATGAAGATAGATAGATAGATAGATAGATAGATAGATAGATAGATAGATAGATGGATAGATAGATATAAATGATAGATAGATAGATGATAGATAGATAGATAGATAGATGATAGATGATAGATAGATAGATAGATAGATAGATAGATAGATAGATAGATATAAAATCTCAAAGTCCATGGAGAAGTATAGTTATACCACCTTCTGACTCTTACTGCTACCCATAGAGAATTTGCCATCCCAACCTGAAACTGCATTGCCTTTCACATTGCTGTGTTTCATAATAGCTGTCAAAACATATATTGAATGTAAGTAGTCTCAAAACATTCAAGAACATCTTTTTTCTAGTACCATGTAATATTCATATTTGATAATATGAATACTTTAATTTCTGAAGCATTTGAAGTGTTCTTTATGGAAATATACACCAGGTAAATTGGATTATAATAGGAAAGTGATTGAGGTGGTGCTGAGATTTCCTATATGCACTCAAGAAAGCATATCAATCTTAAAATTGGCATAAAATCCATATCTAGACAATTTGAGGATTTTATAGTTCAATTTTAATTTTTACTTCAATATGTAAATTAATGTATTTGCATTCTTGTTTGCATAAATTCATACAAACACATATGCATTAACAGAATATTTTCCTTCAAGCGTAATGTGTAACTTTCAGAAATAGGGAGAGAATAAAATTCTGATACTTTTTTTTGAAAGAAGGGAAGTAAAACTAATTCATGAAATGTGTATGTTCTTATGTAATACTAAGTGATATTAATTAAACGATGAGCATAATGTTTCAATACACATACCCAGTCATTATTTCTTTTACATACTAACAGATTTTTTGATGAAATTAGATATCTGATTAATGTATATGAATTTATTTCAAACACAGGAACCTAGCCATACTTCTTAGGTGCACACATAGGCGCACATTTTCTATGATCATATTTGTGGGAATTGACACTAATTAGGTTCAGACAAAAAATAATGATACAAGAGGGTATTCTTAGAAGGTAGGTTAAAAAAAAAGAGTGTATTCTTTACTTATTCAACAATGTCAATATATCCATACATGATGTTAGAATTCTATGATATGTTATATAAAGGTAGTCTGACATTTAATGTGTTTGTGTCATTATCTGGCAAAAATTGTTCTTAACCTCCATCTTGATCAATTTAGAAAGTGTAAGTTATTAACCCAAAGTGGAGTAATAAGTATGTGTGCTGTACATTTTAAACATCCATAATTGCTGTACTATGAGCATCAGAATAAAAAGGAATACCATGATAAAGATGTTTCAGTACCTTCTAAATAGTGCATATTCCCCTAAATGATAGTTATAATGTTTATAAACTTCACATTTTCATGAAATAAAGTTCGTAAGACTATACGAAACTTTAACTTTGAAACAGCAAAATTCTTAATAAGGAAATATTTACAGATTATCTAAGCATTCTCATTCTCCAGTAAGAAGAGAGCAGGCTCTATAAATAATGACTTTCTGTAGGATGGGGAAATGTATAGCCAGAGACTGGCAAAATGTTGGTCATAACTGAGAGTGAGCAAGCCCAATCCTTCCTCTTCTATTTCCAGAGCACTGTGCTCAGTCATCAGTCATGGGACACCCTTACATCAGATAGTAACTTTTTACATTTCTTACTTTCCCATAAAACTGAATGTACAAGTGACTGTGCCTCTACCATCTTTTAGACTAAGAAACTTACCTAGAAAACTAGCATCAGCAGGAGTTTGTAAGAATGAAGGATGTGGACCTATAGTCATAGAAGGAGGCATATGAAACCCCCACCATTTCCCCTCTACTCTATGTGAGGAGAACTATTAATGAACCTGAAAAAGTCATAATAAGGATGACTCAACTCTATAAAGAAATAATAGATTAGGAAACTACTATGATTTTTATTCTAAATAACATTATATCCATGAAATAAAATGTCATTTTGTAACATTTTCTTCTGTCTTCTTACATTACACTGAACTGCAGTGATGATAGTAATGGCGTCAATAATAATATGTGTTTCCAGAGTACTTCCTATAGGCCCTTAACACCCTATAAAGTCTTAGGGTGATAAGGGCCTTACACTTTTACTCTTCACTCTTGCATACACTATTACTATACCTAATTTTACAAATGTGGCAACTAAGATAAGGAGAGGATGAGTAACGGATCAAAGTCTTTAAGCCATTGGTTCAAAGAGTTGAACTTGAACCTCAGCATTCTGCTCTATGTCAATCCCTTCAACCATAGTCTTCTCGACCTTTTAGCTCACATCACTGTTCTTCCTTCAGCTAATTCATTAGGTAAGCATCAGAAGCAATGTGCTTGTCAATGGTAAGTGCAATTCTCAGAGATGATGGGTTGATGAATATCACTGTTTACTTAATCCTTGGCACATACAGACTATTCAAAAGGCCAATTTCAAATATAAATAACATAGTGAAATCATGCTAAAGCTTTCTCTGTTTTTCTGTCTCGGTCTATCTCACTTCCCTTTGTCTACACTTCACAGTGATTGTCCTACTTCAGTCACTCAAGTGCTAGAGCTTTATGTATGCCCCATCATGCACAGTTTTAATATTTGTTCATTGCTTGTACCATAATGCACTTAAACTTTATCAATAGTTAGATAAATTCATATTATATGCAAATCAAATTTCCCAAATAAATTTAGGTAACTAATTCTGTTTATTTTAGAAAATGTAGGTTGAAGTTAATATAGAGGTAGTATATATGGAAAATTGTCTAAATGTAGGGACACATATATTCCACTTATCAACTTGTCATGCACAACCATGAAAAGCATAATTATTATATGCTTAGTATTACAAATTAGAAAAGTATATGTGCCTGGACCATTTTGTCCTCATTCATACTACCTGTTAGATACTATATGCTGGAGAAATATAAACCATGTAAATACCTCCCAATTCTCAACTGAGCCACAGTTAAGAGAGAATGAGAAAGCTATTTCTCATGTTTGCCAAATTTCTAACTACCCTCACCAAAATACCCATTAGCAAAAGAATATGTCTGTTTTTAAATTACTAAATTTCCAGTTACTTGTTACATGAAATTGTTGATTTCTCAAATTTTAGTAACTACATAAAAATAAATAGCAATTCTTGGCATGTTCAAAAAATAGATCTTAATATTAGTCACATAATTAGCATAGCATAAATCTTTCTGGAAATTTTTATCTGAAAAGACAATTATAAGGATCTTTTTTAATTGCTAAAGTGGATGAAAATTTTTCTTGTTAATTTAGGCAAATCTTTCATTCACTTGAATTTAAATCAATTCATGTAATAATTGGCATGCTTAAATATTATGTTTTAAAAATAGTCTCCCAAAATAATTCTTTGTATTATATTTACATTTATAAAAATTTAATCCCATCTCTTTTCATGCAAATCACAATATTCCCCTTTGCAAAACAGAGAAATATCAAAGTAGCCCACCATTATATATCTATTAAAATTTAAATATTCTGACCTAGTTGAAGAGTTCAAACTTTCTCTTATATCTACACACCTGTTTCAAAATAGCAATCACTATGTCTTGTCCATCTATTCTCCTAGTATCACGTGATAAATCTTCATACATACATACACACACACACAAACACATACACACACACATGCACATGTAATAAAACATAGCTGAGTATCATGGCTTAACTCTTTTGGAAATTCATCCACATTTGTTTAGCCATTGAGCCTTCCACGGGTGTATTTATAATCTTATGTAAAACAACCTTCATTTATTTCAAGCATATTTGCTGTAGTATATGGAAGATATGAAAGTTTGTTCTTCTCTCTCCTTTCCTCCTTTCTCTTCTTTCCCTGCTCATCAAATCCTTCCTCTTCTGCTTTTAAAGCATCCTTGGAAGCAGGCCAGAGATAGTGACAAGTGGACTCAAGGAACCCATAAAGGGTTCTCTTACTCTTCCTATTTTGTCTTCAACCTGAAGTGTGCTTTCTCATCTATCTGATGGTTCCCAAGGTGTTGAACCATTGAGAGCCTGGTGCTCCTGCAAAGGTAAGCCTGGATTCTGGTGCACCAAGGTGAACAAATGTAAATGTCATTTCTGATTAAAAATTCTCTACATTTTCTCCTCAGGAGTTTGGAAAACTTTTCTTACTTGTTCTTGCCAAACATAAAGTTCACACATTTGGCAAGGAAACAGAGTCACAGAATGTGTAATTTTATTAACACTAAGGGATGGTGCTTACTATCGTTGTCACAACAAAATCCAGAAGAATATTATATAACTAATATATGCCAATAAAATATTTTAAAATTCCATATGAATATATTTATAATTCTCAACAGGATGATAGTCTCCTGGGAACCTCATTTTTTTCTTGTCTTTCATTTATTCTTTGAAATTGTAGATGGATTTCCTGAGTTCACTACTGAGGTGCGCTCTAACACTGACATTATTCTAAGAACTTTTATACATTTTGACCCATTTAAATTTTCTCCTTATTTTCTGAGAATCTGTTATCTCCTTTTTGAGGCCAACTCACTGAAGCATAGACAAACTACTTCTCTGCCCAATGTATCATGCTGAGTGAGACTTTACATGTAGACAATATAAAAAAAGAGTGCCCTTCAAGTGAACTTCAAATTCTTCTTTCATATTTGACAAACTAAGTAGTTAATATGTGGACTGACCATGCCACTCCCATATTTTTAAAAGTTATAGATGAATACTATGGTGAAATTTAAAGCTTAATCTACCTGTAAAATGCTCCTAATCTCTAATCTCACCTTCTAGTGGCATTCTACTGAATCAATTTGTCTCACTTTCACTGTTCCAAATGGTGCAGGTAACTGCAAATAACCATATAGTATCTGACTGTCCTTCCAAGGAAGTTTTCACCACATAATTCTTACATTTAATGTTATATCAGACATAATAGGATCTTGCTGTGTTTTTTAAAAGCCTAATATATGTAACTTGTGCTTTAAACCTATAGCAGCGACCTATAGACAAATTATCAGGATTGATCAATTAAAGGTTAAGTTTAGCATATGACCTTACCAGTCTTGGTCAGTGACTCCTTTTTCACAGCAGGTGACAAGTTATTTTATCAAATAGGAGACACTTTTAAAGAATGACTGTTCAGTCACAGTTGTTGACTCCCAAATGGATGCAATTATATTTAATTATTCATATCACATATACAGTATAACCTCACAGTTTCCTTTGCCCACTTACATAAGACTGTAAAAAATAAATAAATATTTTCTCCTCATGGCTGGAAGGAGGAACACTTTAACAACTACCATTCTACGTGGAATGTTCACTATGTAGCAGGTCCTATCATCAAAGTCAATTTAAGCAATAGCTACTTTTTTTTCATCTCCATCTTGCCAATAAGTTGTGGGACATCTAGAGAAGTTATGTGAGCTATGTGGTATAAACCAAGCCGGAAGCTGGCCTGTGAGGTAGGGATGATAAAGACATCTCTGAGAAAGGCACAGGCAGGCAATAAATAACCCGAAACCTGGGGTAGCCTAAAGGCAGAAGGAATGCTGATGGTCTGTTGTGTCACGCTGAGCAGCTACACTCTATTCCTGCTGTGTTTGGCTTCCTTGCTCCACATACACACACACATATTATAGAACATAGAAAATTACAAAATATATAATATAAATCCAACTACTACTAAATTTTTAATGAATATGAGGCTAAAAGGGGAGAGGTGTTTGAGAAGAGAGGAAAGAAAGAGACATTGAAGGAAATATTTGAGAAAGGAAATGAAAGCAATCTTATGTAGATTCTCCCCAACATTTGAGTTTTCCATTTACTATGATGAATAATTTTTCAAGGACATAAAACGAATTTCTGATTGTTTCAGTATAGTACTGAGCATATCATCCTCACCATCTTTTCTGTCCTGAGCAGTTGGCTGTTTTACAGCAGTGCTTCCAAACTGTAGACTATTAGAGAAGTATATTACACCCCAGCTCTGAGAGGCTGAAGGCAGGTTCAGCAAAGCTTTATTTCATTACCCAAGTTTGTACTTTTATTTTGCCTGAAACAGCTTTTGCTAACAGTTCACTCTAAATAACATCTAAATGTATTATATTTCATTTAAATGGTCTTCCATTTGTGTAATTTGGGCTATTTTAATTTTTAAGGAGAAAATATGGTTATTAACATCCCTGTATATACAATTTTGACAGTTCTTAATATTTCTTAAACTTCCAAATTTAAATTATTAGGTCACAATTGTGTACATTATTAAAATATTTATATATTTGTGGATGTTTTGAAAAATCTTCCAAAAGTCTTGGACCAATGACCCTCATAATGATGGAGTAAGTAGAAAGTGAAGAGTTTTCTCGGGTTATATCAGAATCTTAGATGGATTTATGGAGGGCCTTAGCTGTATTAAGTCTTTTAATTTAGGAAGATCACTTTGGCTCATACTCTTGTCAGTGGGAGACAGACAGTGGGAGACTGTTTAGAGGAACTTTGAGTTAATGTAGGCAAGAGAAAGAGGAAATGTGACTATGGCAGTTTTATCAGGAATATAGAAGCACATACTTTAGGAATTGAGTGCAAACTATCCACTTGTCTAAGAGAAGAGAGGAAGAAAGCAATAAAAAAAAGTGAGAGTGATTGGCTGATAGCAGTGGATAGATGTTCCTCTCATGTACCAAAGACTGATAACATAGACAAGCCTAGGTATGGCAGACACAAGAGAGAAGCTATATTTTACAAGCTTTAATTACATGTTATTTACAGGTCCCTTTTAGTCATATGTTCACATAAACATATTATTATACCCTACCTGGCTATAGGAAGGTATCCAATACATAGAAAATTCTGATCAAAGATTTTGCTTTCCTCCTCCTCTTCCTCTCTTTCTTCTCTCTCTCCTCTTCCTTCTTCTTCCTGAATATATGTTCATCAATGTTCTTGAAATATAGTATAAAGGGAAAGAGAAAGAAGCCTAATTTAAGGTTTGACAAACCCATTCAACCATGGAGGTACACCACAGCTTAAATGTTTCCCAAGAACTGGAGGATAAAGTTCAAGAGCAAATTCTACATCTTCCATGCCATGACAGTTCCAAAGCTCAGTATTACTTATTGACTTAGTGGGAAGAATTAGAGTGTTGTCCCTGTGTGATTTCTATGCTTGCCTTCTCTGTCCTGGGGTGTGTGACTGATACCCATCTGTCACCTCTCTGTGAGAGAAGAGGCTCAAATCCCATATCAGGGTCTGAAGTTTCCCATCTGCTAACTGCTAAACTATGCCCTTTTCAATATTTTACTCAACCAATAAGGGATGTAAAGTCTATCAACAATTTGGAGTTGCTGTGAAATTGTAAATGAACTTATGCATGAGATTGAGGTTTTTACCACAGTGCAGAAAGTTACTTGCCTATATATTCATCTGTGCATCTCTTCAAGGTAGAGTATGAAAATATGTACAGCTGAGACATTTTGCTTAACAAGTTTTTTTTTTCCTTTTTAATATCACCGATACATTAGCATGATTGCATGGGAAATTTACTGTTTAATATAAAATATATGCTTTAATTTTACATTTTATAATCCAGTTTTTCCAGTTGCCCAGCCCATGCCTGATCAATGAATTTTAAAATGTATGTTCTAGTGTAAAAAGAAATAATGATTGGTGAAGAATATTAAATTACAGAAAAGTGAAAGTTACAGAAAAATGATTGGGGTGAAGAGATAATTCAGATGTTTAAGAGCTTTCTTAAGAAACTTATTAAAAAAAAAAAGCCAGCTGAGTGTGGTAGCTGGCCTTATTATCCCTCAGACAGAGATGTAGAGACAAGAGGATTCCTAGCCTCCTTGTCTAGCCTACTTGGTAAGTTTCAGAGCAGTGGGAAAGCAACTCTTGTCTTCAAAAAAAAAAAAAAAAAAAAAAAAAACGGGGGGGGTGGTATTAGTAGGTCCTCAGGTAGTATTATGTCCAATTTTCTGAGGAACTGCCAAACTGATTTCCAGAATGGTTGTACTAGTTTACAAACCCACCAGCAATGAAGGAGTGTGCCTCTTTCTCCACAACCCCACCCCAACCCCTAGCATCTGCTCTCACCTGAATTTTTGATCATAGTCATTCT
This sequence comes from Mus minutoides, assembly GCA_902729485.2. NCBI lineage: Eukaryota > Metazoa > Chordata > Mammalia > Rodentia > Muridae > Mus > Mus minutoides. The sequence goes on along the minus strand of LR753368.1, from coordinate 122,152 downwards.
GACTGGTGTGAGGTAGAATCTCAGGATTGTTTTGATTTGCATTTCCCTGATGACTGAAGATGTTGAACATATCTTTAGGTGCTTCTGAGCCATTCAGTATTCCTCAGTTGAGAATTCTTTGTTTAACTCTGTAGCCCATTTTTAATAGGGTTATTTGGTTCTTTGGAGTCTAACTTCTTGAGTTCTTTGTATATATTGGATATTAGTCCTCTGTTGGATGTAGGATGGTAAGATGTTTTCATAATCTGTTGGTTACCTCTTTGTCCTAGTGACAGTGTCCTTTTCCTTACAGAAGCTTTGCAATTTTATGAGGTCCCATTTGTCAATTCTTGATCTTATATCATAGACTATTGGTGTTTTGTTCAGGAAATTTTCCCCTGAGCCCATGTGCTCAAGGCTTGTCCCCACTTTCTCTTCTATAAGTTTCAGTGTATCTGGTTTTTATGTGGAGGTCCTTGATCCACTTGAACATGAGCTTTGTACAAGGAGATAAGCATGGAATCATTTGCATTATTTTACATGCTAACTGCCAGTTGAGAAGGCACCATTTGTTGAAAATGCTGATGTTTTTTCCACTGGATGGTTTTAGCTCCTTTGTCAAAGATCAAGTGACCATAGGTGTATGGATTCATTTCTAGATCTTCAATTCTATTCCACTGATCTACCTGCCTGTCACTCTACAAATACTATGCAGTTTTTATCACAATTGCTCTGTAGTATAGCTTGAGGTCAGGGATGGTGCGCCCCAACATGTAATACGGACACATGCTCCACTATGTTCATTGAAGCCTTATTTATAATAGCCAGAAATTGGAAAGAACCCAAATGTCTCTCAACAGAGGAATGGATACAGAAAATCTGGTACATTTACTGGAGTACTACTCAGCTATTAAAAACAATGAATTTATGAAATTCTTAGGCAAATAGATGGAACTAGAAAATATCATCCTGAGGGAGGTAACCCAATCACAAAAGAACACACATGATATGCACTCACTGACTGATTAGTGGGTATTAGCTCAGAAGCTCAGAATACCCAAGATACACAAACCACATGAAATTCAAGAAGAAGAAAGGATACTTTGATCCTTTTTAAAAGGGGGAACAAAATACCCATGGAAGGAGTTACAGAGACAAAGTATGGAACAGAGACTTAAGGAATGACCATCCAGACACTATCCTACCTGGGGATTCATCCCATATACAATCACCAAACCCAGATACTTTTATGGATGCCAAAAAGTGCTTACTGACAGAAGCCTGTTATAGGTGTCTCCAGAGAGGCTCCACCAGTGTCTGACAAACACAGAGGCAGATCCTCCCAGCCTACCATTGGACTGAGCACAGGGTCCCCAATGAAGAAGCTAGAGAAAGAACCCAAGGAGATGAAGGGGTTAGCATCCCCATAAGAGGAACAACAATATGAACTAACCAGTACCCCTAGAGCTCCCAGGGACTAAATTACAACCAAAGAGTACATATGGTGGGACTCATCACTCCAGCTGCATATGTAGCAGAGGATGGCCTAGTTGGTCATCAATGGTAGGAGAGGCCCTTGGTCCTGTGAAGACTCTATTCCCCATTGTATGGGAATGCCACAGCCAGAAGCAGGTGTGGGTCTGTTAGTGAGCAGGGGGAGGGGAATGGGGATAGGGGGTTTTCAGAGGGGAAACCAGGAAAGGGGATAACATTTGGAATGTAAATAAATATCTACTAAAAAAAAAGTGTGGAGAGGATGAGATGGATATCTTCTGGAGACTGACACCTGAGTCTTCAGATTGTTCTCTGTCCTTCATACATACCTATGCACATATGCACCTGCACACAGAAGAACACACGTACACATGTACAGAAATATTTTTAAATCATCCTTAATATCAATTTTTTGTCATTTTTCCTTGTTAGGAATTTCTATGCATAGTTTCACATCATGCATTATATGGAAATGTATACTTTGCTGTTTTTAACTAAATGCTTCAACCACTTTATGATTTACTATTTTAAACTGATTTCTGTTTTCCATCTTCAAATGCATCAGGGTTGTGAAAAGCTTACCTGCATTGCTTTGGCCTGGAATGCTCTCTTTAAAAGCCTCTGTGTTCTTTTGTACCTCAGATTTTTACTGCCTGCCCACTTCCAAGACTCTTGCTTGTGTTTTTATTGAAATCATTGTTTACTGAAGACATTTATTTTCTTTATTACATACTTCTCCCTCTATATTAGAGTTTGAGGTATAATTTTAACCCCTAATTTGCATATAGTGGACATACAACAAATATTTTAAATAAATTAACGTATCTGCAATTGGGAAACACCATGGCTATCTATCAGATATTAGTCTATCTTCTATTTTTTACATTACATTATATTTCACTATGAATTTTATTACAAAATTTTATTCTGAACTGTGAGCAGAAAGTTATTTTTTCAGTATAAATATAAACAGGCAAAGGCCTTTTAAAAAATCAATATTTTTATTTTTTGCTCAAGTGCCAACTGCTGTAGGCACTCCCTAGAAATATGCTGGTTACACCTGCCAAGGAATCAGGTAGAAGATGATCTTCACTCTTCCTCCTGCTGTGAACTCTCCTTCTCTCTGCCCTTATTCTAGGACACCAAGCAAGTATTCTCCACTTTCCCTCCACCACACCATCATTTTGCCTCAAAACCCAAATCCAGAAGCTCTCCACTAGCCACAATGGCAAAGGAATCTGATAGGCAGTAGGCTGTGGGAGGTTCATACTTTCTCTCCTGTCTTCTGATTCCAACCTCCCAGTCTTATACCTAGCTTTGTAGAAGACAAACTGTGGTGGCCCCTCCTTCCTTTCTGTCCTCATTTCCAGGGGTCTACATAAATTCTGGTGGCACAAGAACATTTCTACCTCCTGTGCACCCTCTTATTCTCCCTGCTTCCTGACCATTCACATTGTTTAGTGTCAGCTCTCAATACTTAGAAAAGATGTCTAGCCAGGACCCCCAATAAATACATTGGTCAGGATCTCAAAAATAAGAGGTGACCCACAACCAACACATTCTCCTAAGAATATGGGAGAACAACAGAAACCAAGGAAAGAACACTGCACCAAAACAATAGAGACAATACCAGATATCAGATATCAGCTCCTAAAATTACAATCATCCCTAACCCAGATGCCTAGATATCAGTAAAACACAACCAATACAAACCAGGACAGTATGTCTTTCCTAGGTCCCAGCAACATTACTATAGTAGGCCCAGCAAATTGCAATATAACTCAAGCATAAGACCATGACTTTTAATTAATTATTATTAATATATTCAAGGACCTTAAAAAGAGGATATGAAAAATCCGTTAATGAAATCTATGGAAATAAAACAGTGGGGTAAACTGAACAAAGCAGGTTAAAGCATGAAAGTAGAATCAAAATCACTAGCAAAAACCAGGATGAGGTATAACTAGAAAAAAATAGATAAAAGAACTTAAATAGGAACCTCAGTGGTATGGCTCAACAACAGAAGAAAGAATCTCAGGTGTTGCAGACAAACTAGAAGAAACATATACTTCAGACAAAGAAAACAAGAAAGATACAAGGCACAGGCACAAAAGTTACAGGAAATATGGGAAAGGATAAAATACTTATAAACACATCAAAAAAAATCATCTACCATAATCAAGTAGGTTATATTCCAAAGGCATGGAGATGGTTCATTATTCATAAATTGATCAATAAAATCTACCATTTAAACAAACTTAAGACAAAAACACCCCTACATAATTATCTAACTAAATGCAGAAAAAGCCTTTGATAAGAGATAATACCTAGAGAGACTAGGGATTGTGTGTGTGTGTGTGTGTGTGTGTATTTGCAGATGATATAATAGTATAAATAATGCTAAAAATCCACCAGAAATCTTCCCCAGCTAATAAACATTTTTAGCAAACTAGCAGGATATAACATTTACACACATGAATCATATGCTATCCTGTCAAACACTAAAGGACTGAAAAAGAAATCTGGGAAACAATGCTTTTCACATGATGATCAATGGATTCTCACTGAAGACACAGATATGAGTCCACATACGTATGGACACCTGATTTTTTACAAATAAGCCAGAAATACATGCTGGGGCAAAAAGCAGCTTAAACAAGTAGTGCTGGTCAAATGGATGGCTGCATATAGAAGAATGCAAAATTGATATCACCTTGCACAAAACTTAACTCCAAATCAATCTAAGACCTCACCATAAAACCATGGTACGTAACCTGGTAGATGACAAAGTAGGGAACAGCCTTGTACTCAAAGGCCCAGAAGATGACTTTTTGAACAGAAAATCATTACCATCAGCACTAAGATCAATAATTAATAAATGGGTCCTCATTAAACTAAAAATATTCAACAAGGCAAAGGACAGAGTTGTTTGGACAAAATAACAGCCTGAAGAAAGGGTAAAGAAAAGAGTCTACAGTCTGATAGAGGGCAAATATCGAAGATATGTAATGAGTTCTAAAAACTAGGTACCTTGAAAATTAATAATACAATCAAACATTATATCACAATTAGGATACATTATGTGAGAGAAAAAAACTATTTTAAATACTTTTAAATCTATCTTACTTCGGATTTTTATTTTTATTTTTTATCTACTTTGTTTTATCTGTTATATGTATTTGTTTATTAGGGATTTACTGTGCATCAACTTGACTTGGAGTTATCACAGAGAAAGGAGCTTCCCTTGAGGAAATGCCTCCATGAGATCCAGCTATAAGGCATTTTCTCAATTAGTGATCAAGGATAGGAGGGCCCATTGTGGGTGCCATCCCTGGCTGGTAGTCCTAGGTTCTATAAGAAAGCAAGCTGAGCAAGCCAATAAGTAACATGCCTCCATGGCCTCTGCATCAGCTCCTGCTTCCTGCCCTGCTTGAGTTCCAGTCCTGACTTTCTTTGGTGATGAACAGCAATGTGGAAGTATAAACTGAATAAATCTTTCCCTCCCCAACTTGCTTCTTGGTCATGATGTTTTGTGCAGGAATAGGAATAGGAATAGGAATAGCATGTCAATATGTGATCTGAGATGTATAAGGAACTGGGAATAATTATCTGTTAAATTACCTGCAAATCTCAGTGTTGTTTGAAAGTTGCTTTGGTTGCAAATGAAAACTCTAGTGAAACCACTATGTAACAAAATGAAATATTGTTCTGAGTGATGGAGAGAAAATGGAATTGTATCAGGGACCCACCAGTAAGCTTAAAAGGAAAAACAAACACCAAACTCTGCAAATGGAAATTTGTAACAGTCATGATAGTTACTACTTCACTTATATCAAAGATCCTGAAATATGAATGCTCTAAACTTACCAGTAAAAAGACAAAGATTGTCAGAGTGGATGTAAGACACTGTCTAACATACTATCCAAATCTTTATAATGCTCTGACACTTTAATACAGTTCCTCATGTTGTGGTGATCCCCAACCATCAAACCATTTTTGTTGCTATTTCATAACTGTGATGTTGGTACTGCTATGAGATGTAATGTAAATATCTGATATTTCCAACTGTCTTAGGCAACCCCCATGAAAGAGTTGTTTGGTCTCCCAAAGCAGTTGCAACCCACAGGTTTTAAACCACTGATCTAATGGAATCAGTTAAATACAAAGCCAGACTAAAAGTAAAATGATGGAGAAAAAGAGAAAATGTTAACATGCATCAAAAGAAAGTGATATTAGATACACTGTATTCTAACAATAGAGACCTCAGAACATGAATCATCAGGACTGAAGTGATGACTCAGTGATTCCTGATGCCAAGCCTGAATCCTGAGACTCGTGTGGTAAAAGGAGAGAACTGGCCCCTTAAATTGTCCTCTAATCTCCATATGTGCACTGTGCACACACAGAGAGACAGGCAGACAGACATGCACATACACACATATACCCACATTCAGATAGAATAAATAACAAATAAAATAATTAAAAGAACATAGATTATAACTCATGTAAGAAAAGCATTACATAAAAATAATAAAGAAGTCAGTTGTCCATGAAGATATAATAGAGCAGTACTAAATTTGTATGTGTCTGACAGGTTGCTAAACTGTATGAGGCAAAGTCTGGGGAAGGCAAAAGGAAAAAAATATTTCACTATTTTAATTGGAGACTTTCACACTTCTTTTTTCAGTAATTGACAGATTGAGATGGTGGATAATCAGTATGATCTAATTGATTTGCACAGCATTGTGAACCTAGTTGGCTTATTATGAGTGCAGAATAGTTCATTGGATGACAGTGAAAAATACTTTGTTCTCAAATGCACGTGGATACTCATCAAGACAGAACACACTCTGGGCTATGAGTCAAAACTTAGCCGAAGCCAGATAAACAAAATTCACACAAAATATATCCCAAGGCCACAGTTACCTTGCCAATTACCACATAAATCAATAGATTCATAAATATAATAATGTTAATTTAATAAATAGGCAATTTCTACATATAATATTACTAAATACATCATGATATTAAATAATTTCTATAAATTTGAAGAATGGGTAGCATTAATTCATAGTGATAGAATAGTGTACAGGCAGAGATGATGAGCTGGATGATTAAAGGATCATGGGGGCTTTTTTTCTTAGGAGGGTGAAACATTGATAACTTGACTTAGGTGGTAATTACATGATTAATGTATTAGACAAACTTTGTTTTAATCTGTTTTAGGAGCTGGAAAGGCAGCAGTGTGAATAAAGCACTTGCTATGCAAGTATGAATATCTGAGTTCTATCCCCAGAATCTACATAAATGAGCATGGCAACAGAGACAGGATGCCTCCAGAGCAAGACAGCTGGTTAGACTTAATAGCCAGAAGCTGGAAAGAACCCAGATGTCCCTCAACAGAGGAATGGATACAAAAAATTTGGTACATTTACACAATGGAGTACTACTCAGCTATTAGAAACAATGAATATATGAAATTCCTAGGCAAATGGATGGATCTGGAGGGTGTCATCCTGAGTGAGGTAACCCAATCACAAAAGAACTCACATAACATGTANGTCTTTTTGCATTTAGCATTTTCTTTGATTGTCTTGTCTATGCTCCCTATAGAATCTTCTGTGCCTGAGATTCTCTCTTCTATCTCTTGTATTCTGTTGCTGATGCTCATATCTATGGTTCCTGATTTTTTTCCTATGGTTTCTATCTCCAGGGTTATCTCCTTTTGGTTTTTCTTAATTGTTTCTACTTCCATTTTTACTACTTTTCAATAATGGCTCAACACACTTTGATTTGTATGATTAATAAGTAGTATTTAATTTCTGTTTTAATCTGTATTCATTTTAATACTAGATGATTCTTGATATGTGTCTATTGCTTGCTGTTTCTTTTCAATCATTGGCTGCTCATGTTCACATGTCTGTATATGCATTCCTTTTCAGTTTGATGTTATCCTTACAATTATATGAAACATTTTATAAATTTTACACATTCTGTTTATTCCTTCTGAAACTCAAGGGGGAAATGGAAACATTGTGAAATGTTATGGATACACATTTAAGATTATATAAACCAGAACTTCTTTCTTTCAAGAATCAAGGAGTATGGACCATAGTATGAAATCACATACTCACTGGCATCAGTAGTGCACAAACATTATTAGCATTTACCTATCTATTCTGTTTCACATATATAGTGTGCAAACATTATGAAGACTTACCCAATCCTAAGCTAGTTTAGTTTCTGTTGTTAACAGTAATGTATTATAAAAGGAATTTAAAACATCAGTTCCGACTTTTTATGTCACCTAACTACTGAAAGCATTGCTAGTACTGGGGCTTCAGTCAAGCATGCCATGAGGAACAGGAAATTCTCTATGATCCGGTTTCAATCTGCTATTTATTCATGCTCCTGAGAACCCATAATACTCCTCATTCCCACAGAAGACAGTTGATTTCACTTGTAAGTACATTCTACTTTCAAACTGCTTAAGACAAATATGAGTAGATTTTCTTATTGCTGTACAAGGAAATCTAAGGAGAAAGATTTCAAATGAAACGCACAGCTCCCAATGTTTCCTAATAAGATATGATGCTAAAATGCTTTTAGAAAACACAGACAACAGTGAATACATAAAGAGGTATCTTGCTTTACATTTTAATATTTAGCATATGCTGTGTTACTCCTACCAAGCCACTTCTTTAGATAACAGAGGCAGAATTGTATAACAATATATTCTTATTAGTTTACAAGGCCTCCAAGTAAAATATTATAAATAAACCCTGGTAGAGTTAAACAACACTGTGGGATACTGTAGCACAAAATATAAACTCTGTGAAGAAGCCTGGAATAGAGGGTAATATAGAAGAACTTTATAATTAATATTCACAGCATATTTAAGAGATTTTTAGCAGAGATTTATAGTGCTTGCCAGTACCCAAGGAGAAGTGCTTATTTTTCTCCAAGATCTAGCCTGGTGAGTTTGCCTGACCTTCCTTTCTAGGGACTATCTTCAACCTACCAGGTCTAGCCCAGATCCCATATTCTGTGCACATGCCTGATCTCCACACATATAACTGCTTAAAAACCAAACTTTAGGTTATTTACAGTGAACTTCCCTGACTACTCAATGTGCAGGCCTCTCCCACACCACCTCCAACCTCTTTGCCAGGTATACCCCATTATCTAGGCTTGGACCATGGTACTTATCTTCCACTGAAGCCTAATCACTTCTGCTCACCTAAGCCATTTCCAGTCTTTAGGGCCAACCACACATTCTATCTTCTACCCTAACATGCTTTGCCCTTATCAACATGTTTCATTTCATTCCCCCAAAACAATGTAAAAGATCAAACCTGTGTCTCTTCTCCAAAACCTACTAGATATGTAGAAATGTTGGCCAATAAGAATTACCTAGATACATTCTGGACTTAGAATTAAAAAAAAAACATAAATTTTATCAAGGAATTTAAAGAAGACACAACGGAACAGCTCAATGAAATTAGAAAGAACTTAAAGAGAATAAATGTCTAAATGATGTCCAAGAAAATACAGACACAAAGAAATTACAGAGGCAAACCTGGACTTGAAAACTGAAATAAATAAAGAGGTAGAAACACTGAAGAAGATTCAAGATAAAATGAAGATAGAATTTAAAAACCTAATAAATCAACTAGAAAACTCAAAAGAAATCTTTACAAGAATGGGTCAATCAAAAACAGGATGTCAGGATTTGAAGACAAAGTAGAGGCTCTTGACCAAATATCATCATACTAATAATAAATAATTGATAATAATAATCAACCATAGGGAAGGAACATATAGGAAATATGTGACTTCACTGAAAATCAAATCTTCAATAAAAGTCTCACGAAGAAGAATCCCAAGTCAATGACATAGACCAGATCTTCAACAAGATTATAGGAGAGAACATCAGCAAACTAAGGAAAGTCATCTATACAGATATGAGACACACAAGATATCACATAGACAGACCAAAAAAGAAATTTTACAACATATTATAGTTAAAAGAGAGGACCCAGAGGACCCAAATTGGACTTGACCTGAATTTCATATCCTTGAAAACTAGCTTTCATAGTACCAGAATGTACTACTTGAAATTACAACTGGAGGAATCAAGAAAAAGCTGTCTGTCTATTTTCAATGTATGTGACCACTACATCTTAATTTCTGGAAAGTCTTTTTTGTTGTTTTTTTAGATATTTTCTTTATTTACATCCCCTTTCCTGGTTTCCCCTCCAAAACCCCCAACCTCTTCCCCCTCCCCATGCTCACCAATCCATCCACTCCCACTTACTAGCTCTACCATTCCCTTACAGTGTGGCATAGAGCCTTCACAGGACCAAAGGCCTCTCCTCCCACTGATGACCAACTAGCAAGTCTTAAATGTATAAATTTACTATATTCTGCATGTCTTTATTATAGATTATAAGCTTTTAAATTATTGGGTATCATTAAAAATCTGTAACACCTGTAACAAAAAGTTGGCTTAAAACAAGCATGAGCCAACCAAAGAAACAGGTCTCTAAATATACATTTAAATTGGAATATACAATTACTGTCCTGTCTAAAAATATGACTTTTAAATGTTATTATTTCAAACAATGTTTCTTTGATGAGGTTTTAAAGTTTCACATTTGTATATAAGAACTTTTCTTGCTGGAAACCAAACTTTGTATCATGAAAATAATCCACTTGATATTGACTTTACACTGTTAAAACTTGGGTTTGTCTTCTGAAATTTTTAGAGGTTTACATTAGAAAGAATAGAATTAATTCCTTAAAGAAATATTTAGCCTTGTTTTTGCTAATATTATTAACATATAATTAGCTTTAGACTTTTATAAGCTATAATAATTTCATAAATATCCAGGGAAGTGTTACATTTTCTAATTATATGCCATACAAAGGTCAGAAAAGTTCCCAGTCTCTATATGGATTATTTTTATAAATTTCAGTTTTCTGTATATGAGTTCACTATAGCTGTCTGTCTTCAGACACACCAGGAGAGGGCATCAAATCCCTCTTTACAGATTACAAATGGTTGTAAGCCACCATATGGTTTCTGGGAATTGAACTCAGGACCTCTGGAAGAGCAGTCAATGCTCTTAACTGCTGAGCCATCTCTCCAGCACAAATTCAAAAGTTTTATTTTGATACTAAAAGAGATTCAATTCAAAATCATAATTTTTAAGGTTCAAATCTAACAGGAATAAAATCTAAAGTTCTAGTCTCACAAAGATACTATAAAATACAAGTTGATAATCAATAATAGCTTTATAAATGATAAAATCCTTTAATATGTTTAGAAATATATTTAAAGTCAAGAACTGATTCAGTTAATTACAAGACTATATTTAGTCTCTTGTTTTATATTTATAAGTTACAGGTTTTTTATTGGATATTTTCTTTCTTTACATTTCAAATGTTATCCCCTTTCCTGGTTTCCCCTCCTAAAAACACCCTCACCCTATCCCCTATCTCCTACCCCCTACTCACCAACCAACCCACTCCCCCTTCCTGGCCCTGGCATTCCCCCACACTGGGGTATAGAACATTCATAGGACAAAGGGCCTCTCTTCCCATTGATTTCCAACTAGGCCATCCTCTGCTGCATATGCAGCTGGAGCCATGAGTCCCATCATGTGTGCTCTTTGGTTGGTAGTTTAGTCCCTGGGAGCTATGAGGGTACTGGCTAGATTATATTGTTGTTCCTCCTATGGGGCTGCAAACCCTTTCAGCTTCTTGGGTCCTTTCTCTAGCTCATTCATTGGGGATTCTATGCTCAGTGCAATGGATGGCTGTGAGCATCCACCTCTATATTTGTGAGGCACTGGCAGAGCCTCTCAGGAGAGAGCTATATCAGGTTCCTGTCAGCAAGAACTTGATGGTATCCACAACAGTGTTTGGGTCTGTTGACTGTAAATGGAATAGATTCCCAGGTGAGTCAGTCTCAAGATGGCCATTTCTTCAGTCTATACTCCACACTTTCTCTCTATAACTCCTTCCATGGATGTTTTGTTCCCCCCTTCTAAGATGGATAGAAGTATCCACACTATGGTCTTCCTTGTTGAGTTTCCTGTGGTTTGTTAATTGTATCTTGGGTATTCCAAGCTTCTGGGCTTCTGGGCTAATATCGACTTACCAGCGAGTGCATATAATGTGTGTTCTCAGGTGGCAGCATATGATGGCAAGGATGTGGAGAAAGAGGAACTCCTACATTATAGGTGGGATTGCAAGCTGCTACAGCCACTCTGGAAATAATTTTGACAGTTCCTCAGAAAATTGGACATAGTACTACCTGAGGACACTCTAATACCTTGGCATATAGCCACAAGATGCTCCAACATGTAAGGGTACATGCTCTACTATGTTCATAGCAGTTTTATTTATAATAGCCAGAAGCTGGAAAGAACCCAGATGTCCCTCAACAGAGGAATGGATACAGAAAATGTGGTACATTTACACAATGGAGTACTACTCAGCTTTTAAAAACAATGATTTTATGAAATTCTTAGACAAATGGATGGATATGGAGGATATCATCCTGAGTGAGATAACCTAATCACAAAAGAACACACATGATATGCACTCACTGGTAAGTAGATAAGTTTCAGTTTTAATCAGCTAAAAACAAAGTGTTCAGCTCACATGTGCTAGGTAAGTACTAGCCCTCAAACCTGGCAGAGATCTGATGAATATGGCATTTAATATGTTTAAATTTATTAAGACAGACAGAGATTCCCAAGTCCTGATAATGACATCCTCCTAAGGACTTTAAAAAGAGATGGGCACAAGAACAGAGGATATCACCAGGATTGTGGTTGGATAACCACAGAGCAAAACTGTCCCCAATGCCTTGCCTGTTACCAGGGCCTGGACTGAACTGTAGACAAACAAAGGACACTGGGGAATTGATTGCCACATATTGCCAAGACAATATGAGGTAAGTCACTCCAATGTTCCTCCTCCACAGTAGAAAATCCTCTTCATCTTGTAGGCCTGCTGGCCAAAGACTCCATCTGCTATCAGTGCACACAAAACATGGGATAACTGTCTAGGAAACAAAATATGAACTAATCTCCGTCATTTTAATTTATACATAGGCCATCTAGTTACAATTTTTACCTTCTCAGGTTTTTTATCACATTGATGCTTAAGCTAGCTATGTCTTGACAGCTAGAGAATAGGCAACTAGTTCATTAGTTAATTAAAACTACTAGGTCTCAATGAAAAAGGCAAATAATTTGCCTTGCTTATGGGCTTCATGTACCACCTGACTCATGGTAAATAATTAAATAAAAATATAATATTTAAAGTTTAATATATCACACACACACACATGGTCTAAAGATTAAAAAGCTATGAAAATGTTCAAAGGTTTTAGAAAAGGTTTAAAAGTCTAAAAACACGTTTTATAAAGATTAGAGCATCTAAAATGGATGTTTTGAGATAATATAAATAGGAGAGAGAAGAAAGCAATCACAAGTGGGAAGGAAGGGAGGGACCTGGAAGGGAAAGTGGATCTGGGGGAGTCTGGTACTGGGTGAGGAAAAAGGACTGAAACCTTGAGGGCCAGCAGAAAGAATGAAAATACAGTTATTAAAGAATAATGTAAGGTATATTAAATATGAAAAGATGTTTCATATTTCCCCATGCTATTGATATTAACATTAATCAGAGGCATTCTAATAAGCTGTTAGAACTCTGGCTGCTTAAAATTCAGTTGAAAGCTCAAAAATTTAAATTCCCTTGGTTGTCTTCTGAATATAGATTTAATCCACATCATAAAAATTTCTGTTCAGTTTGTATATCTAGTCCCTGGATTAAATGTTCCATGTCTTTTAACCCAAACCTATAGTTTTCACTAGGTCTCAAAGGTGTGAGTCTACTGCTGCCATCTTAGAGATACCAGTTAACTGTTTTCTTCTAAAATTCACATAAACTTCCGAGTATGAAGAAGTCATAAGTCTTAGATCCACTTGTGACAGATCAATGTACTCCAGATAAGTACACACCTGCCTGCCCTTGAAAATGGGATTTTACTCTTGGTCTTGGGATTTCATACCTTCTCTGATTACTAAACAATTTTAACTTTTGTTTCTAGTTTATATTTATCTCTTCAGATTTTCACCGGGCAAAAGACTCCATCCAGGGATCACCTATGGACTGAAAGCTGCTAAGGTCTGACTTGCTAAAAACTGATATAAACTTTTCCAGCATATGTGATTGTTCCATGTCTTTCAGTTGTATCTACTAATCAGACACTTATGGTAAATGCCATTTCCCAGACTTTGACTAGCCTTTCAGCATTCCAGGGCCCCATGACACCATCTTAATGTCAGCTGGAAGTAATTACAGAAGAAAGTATCTCATCCATTGTCCCACCTAATAATCTGAAATGTTGTCAGACATTTAAAAAAAAAAGTCTACCTATAATGCCAACCAACACCCGACCTTCATCACATAAATAGACGGGCACTATCCAACCTGACTATTGAGCTACCAAATTTAAATCCGACGGTATCTAGGGAAAAAAAATCTTTTGTGTAAAGACTTCTCAATGTTTTTTCAATATTATGTTGGGACTCACCTTTGCCTACGAGCTACTCTTGTAAGGAGATATAAGGATAAATAAATAATATTGCTAATCATTCTAGAGACCTCAGAGATATTTTAGCTAAAGTCAAACACCTTCATTGATAACTGCCTCTATGCCTCCTCCTGATGACTCTCACCTGTGGAGCCTATGTAATTAATACTCTAGTTTCTTTTGTTAGACAGCATATTTTCAATGTCCAATTTATGGTTCTTTGGCCTCTCACTTCAGAAACTTTATCAGCCTTATTCATAAATGTTCATAGCAGTCTTATTCATAATAGCCAGAAGCTGGAAAGAACCCAGATGTCCCTCAACAGAGGAATGGATACAAAAAATTTGGTACATTTACACAATGGAGTACTACTCAGCTATTAAAAACAATGAATATATGAAATTCCTAGGCAAATGGATTGATCTGGAGGGTATCATCCTGAGTGAGGTAACCCAATCACAAAAGAACTCACATAACATGTACTCACTGATAAGTGGATATTAGCCCAGAAACCTAGAATACCCAAGATACAATTTACTAAACACACGAAACTCAAGAAGAGTGAAGATCAAGATGTGGTCACTTCGCCCCTTCCTAGAATTAAGAAAAAAAGCACACATTGAAGGAGTTACAGAGATCATGTGTGGAGCTGAACCAAAGGATGGACCAACCAGTGACTGCAGCAGCCGGGGAACCATCCCATAATCAGCCACCAAACGTAGACACGATTGCATATGCCAGCAAAATAGTGCTGAAATGCATTGATATAGCTGTGGGAGGCTATACCAATGCCTGGCAAACATGGAAGTGGACGCTCACAATCAGCTATTAGATAGAACTCAGGACTCACAAGGAAGAAGCTAGAGAAAGTACCCAAGGAGCTGAAGGGGTCTTCAATCCTATACGTGGAAGAATAACAGGAACTAACTAGTACCCCCAGAGCTCATGTCTCTAGCTGCATATATAGAAGAAGATGGCCTAGTTGGCCATCATTGGGAAGAGAGGCACCTTGGTCATGCATACTTTATATGCCCCAGTACAGGGGAACGCCAGGGCCAAGATGTAGGAGTGGGTGGGTAGGGGAGCAGGGTGGGGGATGGGGGAGGGTATAGGGGACTTTTGGGATAACATCTGAAATGTATATGAAGAAAATATCTAATAAAAATGGGAAAAATTTTTAAAAAAAGATTTCAGTTTCAGGAAAAACTTCAAAAATAGGGAATGTTAAGGCCTACAAAAATGTTAAGACCAAGGTAACTGTCACCTGACTAACCACTCATTATAAGGAAACTTTCTCATATGTTTCTGCAGTTACTAGGAATCTTTCTAATACTGAGGTTGATTACATATTCTGTTATATTTTGTGCCCTTGGGAACCAATCATGATAGAAGTCATTAGAACTGTTTTGTGTAGTTACTCACAGTAAGCTTGGACCTGAACCAACCACACAACAGCATTTCTTGCACATATGTATAAGATTTTAGTATTTGCCTTTATAAGCTGCTCCTGAGATGGATCCATCATAAAAAAGACACCTGCACCAAAATAAGTAACTACATGGAATAAGACTTCCATTTTGAGTAGTGGTTAAGTAAACTTTAAGTTCCCAAGACCTCCCTGGAAACTGGCATCCTACTTGGCAGAAAGAAACATGTACATGGGTAACTGCCATGCTGCTTGGCAAGTTAAGACAGGAATATTAGACAAGGCAAGTCCCATCCTGGTAGACAAGTTAAATCATGAATATTAGACAAGGCAAGTCCCCTGCCAGAATTGTATACCCAACTAATGGGAACAGGATAAATCTACAACAAAGACTTTCCAATGGAAATCCCCTAATCCTGAATCCTTATTGGTGGAATAACTTGACACAGATGTTTGTGAATTTAGGGCTTAAAAATCTTTTAATATCATAACTAAATGTCATGGTTTAGTTCCCGAATCTGGAGCATGGCCCTCATCTACCAGTCCTAGGGTGTGATTTCTAGACCCCAACTCTGTTACAACAGATGGAGACAATTACATAAACCCACAAATCATCAAAATACAGAGTTGAGAATCCCCATCCCAAGGGATAGATCTACAAAACTACTCTCATACCTAAGGCTCAGGTATTACTGTGGAAGAGAGGGCAGAAAGAATATGAGTCAGATGATAATGGGTTTTGATGTGAGATTGTTTCTCCTACTCATGTCAATAGGTACACAAATATAGGCTCACCAACAAAACCTCTTAATCATGAGCTGAACAAGGACAACAGACTACTAATGTAAATCAAGAAAATCCAAGAAGCCCAAACCATATAAAAAAAGCTCTGGCATCTCAGGAAGGAAGAGAGTGGAAGAAATAGTTTTCATCAGGGAAGAACACAACAATTGGTTATCTAATGCCAAATGGTCAGCCCTGAAACATGTATACAAATAGAATTATATATACTGAGAAGTTTTTATTTATATATTTAGGAATATATATATATATATATATATATATATATATATATATATGCCTACAAACATATGTTTATAACAAAAATTAATGAACACAGAGGCCATAAATTTGAAAGAAAGCAAGAGAGGGTAGATATGGGAGGCTTTTGAAGAAAGGAATGGAAGTAGGAATGATTTAATTATATTATAATCTCAAATATAAAAGAAAGAAATAAAAAAACATAACAAGTTTGGCTACAGTGAATTTTGGAGTTGGCCTGGTTTAGCTGCCTTGAAGGGTATACAACATAGGTTTTTTCAGGTTAGAGTCTATTCTTTTGGGGCGCCATGTGCCTTTTAGTTCCTGAGAAAACAAGGCACCACCTCAGGTAGTGGTGCACTCAAACTGCCTGTGTATCTCTTTGTAACCTAGAAGTGAGCAAAGTAAAGAGAAGTTTGGCAGAACAATTAGTCTTAGACATTAATCTCCTGTATTTGTATAGCTTGAAAACATCATTGTATCCTGGAAACTATAATTGTATTCTTCCTGGTAGCCACCATTATACTGTTTCTGATAAGTGTATAAAATGTCTGACAGCTTGCAATAAATTTGCCTCAGTCTCAGTCTTTCTGGGGCCTGGATTTGGTTCCAACAACCATAACAGGACAATCTGGTTCAAGAAGTAGGGCATTGAACATTGAGAGTGACAAGTAAAGTTCTTTCTCTCAGCTGTCCAAGGTTCTTTGTGAAGAGGCATACAGGAAAACCATATTGAGCCCTGGAGCAGTAAGGTATATACTGCTGTTCAAGACATTGGAAAGAAGACATGGGTTTGATTAAGGTGTCCTCCAATAATTGTGGGCATTAGCACACTTGATCTACAGTTGATGGAGCTGCTTGTGTTGTTTTGGAGACCTGACATTTTTAGAAGTATGTCAGTGTTGCAGGCTTTGAGGCTTCAAAGCCTCCCTCCATATCTAGTGCATTCCTCTTCCTGCTTGTTGTTCAACATGTAAGGCCTCAGCTTCTAATCCTGTCATCTGTTTCCTGCTGTCTGCTGTCTTCATATCACTGGCTAGGACTCTAGAATTCTGATACTGTAAAGCTCAAGTAAACACTTAAACTCTTTTTTTTTTAATTTAATTTTTTTCAACTTTTATTAGATATTTTCTTCATTTACATTTCAAGTGTTATCCAGAAAGTTCCCTATACCCTCCCCCCTCCTGGCCCTGCACCCCTACCCATTGGCTCCCACTTCTTGGCCCTGGCGTTCCCCTGTATTGGGGCATATAAAGTCTGCATGACCAAGGGGCCTCTCTTCCCACTGATGGCCAACTAGGCCATCCTCTTCTATATATGCAGCTAGAGACATGAGCTCAGGGGGTACTAGTTAGTTCATGGTTATTCTTCCACCTAGAGAGTTGAAGACCCCTTCAGCTCCTTGGGTACTTTCTCTAGCTCCTTCTTCCTTGGGAACCCTNGAAAGATTTGTATGACAAGAACTTCAAGTCTCTGAAGAAAGAAATTGAGGAAGATCTCAGAAGATGGAAGGATCTCCCATGCTCATGGATTGGCAGAATCAATATAGTAAAAATGGCTATTGTGCCAAAAGCTATCTACAGATTCAATGCAATCCCCATCAAAATTCCAACTCAATTCTTCAAGGATCTAGAAAAGACACTTAAACTCTTAACCTTTTGTATACACAGAAAAGTACACACACACACACACACACACACACACACACACACACACCAAAAATGCATGCTTACTACTATCATTTATATATGATTTTGCACTGTACACTAGAAACATATTTGCAGGATGATGCACAAAGAAATGGTTCAACAAAACACACACACACACACACACACAGAGAGAGAGAGAGAGAGAGAGAAAGAGAGAGAGAAACAAGGGGTCAGATAAATCTTCAGGGAAATATGGAGTCCTGTGTTTGAATTTTGTTTCTCACTCTTCTGGATATTTCAGACACAAAACATCAAGTTTATGTAAATATCAAGTATATGTAAATGGCAAGATACTTCATGTTTCCTAGCTGTTGTCTTCTGAGGTACAGTCTTTCATCACCTTCTCTGGTTTCTTTATTTTTATATTTTTATTCTTATTATTCGTCTCTCATACATTACATTCCAACCACAGTTTTCCCTCTCTCCACTCATCCCACTCCCTCCACCATCTCCCCTTTCTCCCAGATTCATTCCTCTCCAATTTTCCTTCATGAAAAAATAGAGCTCCTGGTGATATCAACTAAACACAGCATATTAAGTTATAATAAGACTAGATAAGGTGGGCTGGAGAGATGGCTCAGAGGTTAAGAGCACTCACTGCTCTTCCAGAGGTCCTCAGTTCAATTACCAGCAACCACATGGTGGCTCATAACCATCTGTAAAGGGGATATTATGCCCTTTTCTAGTGTGTCTGAAGACAGTGACAGTGTACTCACATGCATGAAATAAATAAATAAATCTTTAAAAAAATTAATAAAAGACTAGAAAAGGTAACCCAGTAGGAAGAAATAGTCCAAAGATCAGGCAAAAGTCAGAGACACAACTAGTCCTACTCTACCCCAAGAACACCAAGCTACCCATTCTAACCTATATGCTGAGGACTTATCTCAGACCCATGCAGGGTCTATGTTTGTCACTTCAGTCTCTGTGATCCCTTATGAGCCTGAGATAAAGAAAAAAACAAGGCCATCAATCACGAGTATGAATTACAAACAAGAAGTCACTAAATCGGATCTTTTATTATCAAGATGAAGTAATTGACAAGCAGCTCTCTCATTAATCCCAAAACATCCCTGTTGTTGTAATGAAATATTCACAGAAGCAGATTATATATACATGTCTGGCATGTAGATGAACTAAAGACTATAATTCAATGAAAATAAAGAGTTTTATGCAGAATTCATTGAGTTTCTCTTCTCCACCTTCATCTTCCTATGAATGCCCTCTTCTGTCCTATGGGGTTGAGCCTAGCTAAAATTTGCTCCTGATTTATATTCAAAAATATTTTAAAATCCAAGTCATCCAATTTTTCCTGGTTGGACTGATAGACTCTTTATAATGTGCACATCAGATTGGAAATACTTAGAAAAATGGATTTTCAATATACTTATCATGGACACCTGCATCTGAGATTTGGCCTCAGTTAACAGTGGGATTTAGACAAGGGGGTTTGGGTTGGTGAGCAGGGGGAAAGAGGAGGGTATAGTGGGTTTTTGGAGGGGAAACTAGAAACTATAACATTTGAATGTAAATAAAGAAAATATCGAATAAAAAATAAAAAGAAAAATGAACCTAAAAATTTTTAAAAATAAGAAAAAAAGAAAAGGCCTGTCATGGACTTATTTTATATCTAAATTTAAGCTGGCATACAATTATGCTTTCGAATGTTTTACTACTGCTTAGCATCAGAAAGAGTAGGTTGCATAGAAAGGGCTCAGTGAATATTGGGTTGTCTAACATTGCTTTCTTGTTCCTAAAGGCAACGTTAGCTCATATATGATAGTAGTCAACACTACCAGAAGAATAGGAAACTTTGGAGCCAGGTGCTGGGTACACCCATAATCCCAAAATTTTGTAAACTGAGGCAGGAAGATAAGGAATTTGTGTCATCTTTGGCCACATAAAGACTTCTAGGCCAGGTTAGGCTACAAAAGAACCTGTCTCAAAACAATATTTTTCACAATGAAACAGGTTATTGAGTGTTTTTACACTCAGTTGTTGTGCTTTTTCAAGACTCCCTACTGACTCTTGGACAATATTTTTAAAATGCCTCTTTAAATATTTTAAACCAATAAACATTGCCCCACTAGTATACAACAAGTTTAAAGGGATGTTATTTCATGCACATTCCCCGAGGAAACAGAAATGAATATCTACCCACCCCAGGTAATGTTGTAACAGCAGACTGAAGTACATTTCACCAAAATTTGAACTATTGGGCTTATGTACAGAGCATAGATGAGGACATTGCTTATGTGTATGTGGAAAACCCCAAAGCAGTTATAGTATCCAAAAGCCTTACACTAGCAGAGAAAATATTACCCATATTGCCATAGATGGCATCTTTCCAGTTAATGTTCCACTGTCTAAATGTGTTCTTTAGGACTCCCCAAGACCATGGGACTATGTGCAGTGAGGCTGGATTATACACATCTAGAAAAGGCAAAAGCAAAAGTGGCTGAGAACTCGGGGGTGGTCTTATGATTCTCCCCACCCTTTCCTCTATGAAGAAATGTCAATTTCCTTATAGGCCCCATTGTGGAAATCCCTTGTGAGTAATCACAGCTAATTCTGGGGAAAAAGTGGAAAGGGCTATGATGCTAAGACAGATATGATTTTACAACAGATGCTAACATAAATATGCTATAGAAATTTGCTTAGCATGTATAACATCATTAGGTATGTAGAATTATTTAGAAGTACTTTATTCTTGAGAATTGACTATAAGATAATAGCATAACAAAACAATAAATGTCTATTCATATAAGAAAATATTCTCACCTAATATGTTTCCATATAATTTAATATGTGAATATTCATATCTTCATATGGTACATTCACTTGGCATCATCTTAAAATAGGCCATTTTGACAGTATGTCCTACACACAATGGCACAGAAACTGATTTCATCTGAACTACATTTCTCACCAGCAATATAGTAGCTGATAGTTTTCTATGAGAAAACTCTAGGAAAGTAGCTATTATGAGATGTTTAAGGAGTATAGTGTGTAAGAAGGTACAAAGGGCTCTTCCTCCAGGTTCTGCCTTGACAGTATTGACTGAGTTACAGCTGATTCTATGGATATGACTCTTGAGCTTGCTGAATCTAATAATTTGAGTCACTACACTGATGACTGGATCTGAAGGTAAAGGATATTTCTAATATATATAATTTTGATTGGTCATTTTCTATGAGTCAATCCCCTGGAGATACTCTTAATTTGGAGATCACTGGGCACAGGTATTTGTATCATTTAAGACTGTGTCATGAGGATTCACTATATTTCTGGCTTTAGTGAGAAGGATATAAATGAGCTATTCCCTGAGTATTAGTCTAACAACATTTTATAGACTTCTCTTAATTAGATTAGAAAATAAAACTAACTTGCTCAACTTGAAACAGAACAATTTGATTGAATTAAATCAGTAATGAAAATGATCAATAAAACTTATCCATTCAAATCAATCAGTACCAATAAACAGACTAGATCTAGTTGAGGGAAAAAACTGAAAAGCAATTAAAACCATGGTTGTGTTTAACCTCTCTGCTGATTCACTCAAAGTTCCAATATCTGGTAACATATTGAGAGACAACTGTTGAATAAAGTCTTTGAGGTAATGGTGCCTCACTCTGCTTCTAAAATTATTGAAAGCAAATTGCTATTTCTCTAGTGACTGTGACAAATATGTACAGGAAGAAAATAAATAGAAAAATCTCAAACTATAATTATACATGAGACAATTTTTAGTTTTTTGCAGGAACTTTATAATTAGTCTCAAGAATAAGTATTAATTCTATGAAAATGAAACTATTGAAGTGACCTTTAACAGTGAATTGATCACTAAAAACATCTAATATAGACCAAGACAACTGAGATATACATTGGATCATTGCCTACATTCTGTAAGTTACACACATGTTTCATGCTAACAGAATAATAAGAAAAATACTTCTAATGTACATAAGGGATGTGCCTATCACTTCTACCCATCGCTGGGTTTTCAGCGGTTTGTCAGAGGTTTTGATAATATGGTTAACAAGCCTCAGATATGAATTGGGTAAATCAAGGTAAGCAGTTCAGTTTACTTAGCTTGAAATCAACCTCTACTAGCTCATACTATTATATTTGAATTCTTGTACTGGGAAACATTTATCCCCTTTAAAACTGGTCAGATTATTTATTTAAGTTGTCATTTGTCAATTGTCTGCTGTGTATATTCATTGTGAAAATCCTCACTTGGTTGAAAACTGGGGTAATATGGTATTGTGCTTATAACTCCTAGCAGGGAGTTGGGAAGCTTAACTGATGATCTTGCCAGTCCCATTGTATCAAGTGGCAGAGCACACTTTGCAGCGGAACCTACCAGCCCTGCCAACCTTCCTTCCTACACACCTGCTTCCTTCCAGTTCCTTCTAGTTCATCCTTGCTACCAATCCTCCTGCGAAACCGGAGCATTCTTTCCCAAGAATGGTTGGCTCCCAAGATGCCCAAGTTTTTTTTACAACAATTATAAAGGCCAATACAGCTACTGCTCAAACATCAGTGGAAACATTTGCCTGAGTCTGGGCAAGGATCTAGCTCTGGGAGATGCTGTGCTCCCCACAGTCTGTATAGCTGTTTACTTATCATATTCTCAGTTCCTGAGATGAGATTCAAACCTTCAAGAATCTGACTTCTGACTGAAGAAAACAAGCATGAATCAAAGCCACATCTTTAAAGGCAGAAAAATAAAAAATAAGATTTATCAGGGAAGGAAAGACAACCAGGGGAATGAAGGTCAGAGATATGAGGCTGAAGCAAATTTCAAACAGCATCACCATGTTCTGCTACCCACAAGGAATTTCCCAAACATGGAGAAAAATCTCACATTTGGGCAAGCTGTTGTGTTACTGGTGGGCACTGCCCCTAGGATCTCATTTATGCTCCTGACTGCATAGTTACTATCCCCCACCTTGGCTGCTGTGAGGTAACTTTACCAGAGAACACATACAGACAGTTATGAAGTCAAATAGAAAGTCTATACTGTTAGCCAGCAGCTGTATGAGAAAGTTTCACAAATCAGGTAGCCTGGTCCTCATAGTATTTTTGGCATTTATATACAAAGCCATATTCTGGTTGGCAAACTTCAGTTAGCAAGAAGTAGAACTATAGAAGCCAAAAAGCAGGTTAGTACATTTGGAAACTTTTCTCAATGCTGGAACTATGGATCAGGTCTTTGTTTTCATTTTGGCAGATGTTGAGGCCTGTATACTGGGATTTAAGATCAAAATTGTGCCTATAACATGGTATCATGTATGCTAAAATCTGGGCACCTATTACCTTATAATACTTTAGGTTTAGAGAATAATTGTGATATATTTGTTCTACTAAACCACAAATTTATCATGTTATATAATTAATAATAATAGATCTTGCTGATCATATGTCATATATATTGTATAACATTATATAATATGTTGGCTGGTTTTATGTTAGCTTGACATAAATTAGAATCATTGGAGAGAAGGGTGCCTCTAATGAGAAAATATCTCCATAAGGTCTGATTGTAGGCAGGCCTGTAGGGTACCTTCTTAATATTCTTGATTGATGTGGGAGGGCCCAGGCCATTCTATGTGGACCAGCCAGAACTGTGGTTCTAGATTCTATTAGAAAGCATACTGAACAAGCCCTGGGGAGCAAACCAGTAAGCAGCACATATCCACAGCCTATTAATCAGTTGCTGCCTCCAGGTTCCTACTCTTTTGATTTCCTATCCTGACTTCCCTCGATGATGAACAGGGATGTAAAGAGTAAACCAGATAAACTCTTTCCTCCACAGCCTGCTTTTGGTTATGATGCTTCATCATAACAATAGAAATCCTGACTAGGGCATATAACCTGGTGTAATATATTAATAATTTAATTCATGTAAACATCATGTTAATATATTAATAATTTAATGCATGTAAACATCATGTTAATATCTGAGATGATAAACTCAGAACAAAATACCAATTCTATGCCTCAGCCCTAAATGGAAATTGTTACATATGAAATTTATTGCAAAATATTATACTACAAATAATGAGATTAAAGTTCACTTACAACTATATCTAAGTATGCCATCCACAAATATGACAAGAAAGTAGGGTAAAAATAATTCCCCTTTTTCACTCTTGGTAGGAGACTGAGGTTGAGTATTATGTAAGAGACCAGTCAAAGAAGACTAAGAGGATTTACATCTACATAGGCCTAAAGGAATTTATTCTCAAAAAGAAAATGTTTTTAAGAGTAATGAAAGGAAAGGAAAAAAAAACAGAATTAGTGAAGATTTGTACCTCTTCAACAATCATATTTCAAAAGTCTACTGTCCACTGTGTGTTTATTTGATGATGCCTCTAGAGAAGTAATAAAGGATAAATGTGGGTATATGAGTGGGTCCCTGAACCCACAGGCTTAGTGTTCCTACAAGAAGGGATATAAGAGAGATTACTCCCTTTTTTCATGCACAGGCACACATGGACACATGGACACACACACACACACACAGACACACACACACACACACACACACACACACACACACATTTAAGATTTCAGAAAATAATTGGGAACAAAAGATGAGAAATAACAAAGCAATCTCCTTGAGTTTGACATCAAGCTGACCCAAACAGATAGAAGTTCATTCAATTCTAAGTATCTTTATCACATGCTGGGAACAAATTCACTAATCTTTGAATGTTATTAGAAAAAAGGGCATGATTTCAGGAACATTTGTTTATTTATTAATGAGGATCTATACCACTTTGTAATGTACTTTAGAGTGTGGAAGATCAAAATGTTAACAATTAAAATTCTGTTGTGATTTCCAATTTTTAAGATTTCTACAAAATATATTCAAGGAAAATGTCCATTCACAGCAAATTGACTCTATCACTGAGAAGGAACTCATCAAACTGACTCTCAAAGCACATATAAATTTGAAATTTAGAGATGTTTCAACTCTACAACATGAGGTGAGTATGTAATGTTAGTGTTTTGTTCATTTATTTCTAATTTAAAAGTACTATCCATATTTATAAATTTATCATTCTTGCCTCTAAATATTTTCATGATTCTAAAAATCAATTTTTCTATTGAATATTTTAACAAAAATATTTAATTCTTTAAGTACCTATGTATAGTGAAATGTGAGTTTTCAGCTTCTCCTGTTAAAGAATGGAGTGTTTCTCCAAGTCCATCAAGGTTAGTGTAGTCTTAAGAACTCCTTCATTAAGAAAAAGCATTTAGTAAAGGCATACAGGTTTTATGACTCATTTTTCAGAGGCCCTGCTCTCTTCCTCAGTATCCTGCCACTAAAGCATGTGTGGGCTCCTTGGAAAATGTAAGACCACATGAAATGGAAACAAGTCACCTCGTTTTTATATATCCCATATCAGCTAGATCTCTGTCTTATAAGATTTAATAGTGATTTTGATGGCAAGACACAGTCCATTGACACATAGGTAAAGGAAAGGCATTTTCTTATTGTTATTAATGTCATTAGTTACAAATTTGAAGGAGTGAAGGATGCACCTGAGGCAGGTTAATAGCAAGCTAGATAATGGAGGTTGTCTGGGTCAAATATGTGACTTTACTAGATTTCACAGTTTTCCTGTATTGGTCAATTTGAATAATCTCGTGTATTCTGATATATAGACCTTGTCCTTAGCTCACCAGTTTCCTGTTGCTGGCATTGTGTCATAGTCTCTGATAATATAAATTATTAGAGGAATGACTTAACTGCTCAAAAAGGAGAACTGACAAACCAGAACTTCATAATGATGGATCAAGGCAAATTAGAATGTGTTTACATAAGGCATAATGTTATAACTTCTGATAAAAAATGTAGTGTTTCTCCAAGTCCATCAAGGTGCTGGACAAGAGCTGAGCTGAGACTAAGTTTCTGACTATACAATCATAGGGTTATTTCTTAAATTACTAAAATTTAAAGTAAGAGATTATGAAAGTAAAGAAAAACAATTATCTCAGCAGAAGCAAAGGTGTTTACAATAGAAATATGCATAAAATTTAAGATTATAAATACAAACGTCAGATGGTTGAGAAAACATTCCAAATTTGACTTTCACCAAAAACAACATGGAAAAAAGCAGACTCTCTCAGGGGTATTACACAGAATGAGAGGCAAAAAATCAAATGCATCAATCATCAGCATGAAAATGGTTCTTTAAATCACAATCACAATTCTGTAGAGTCTAGATTTATACTGACAATAAATTAGTCAAGATATTTGTTTTTTCTAAACTCAGTGGTATACTCGCTCATATTTTTCACTCAGAAACAATTTACAAAAGAATACTGAAAGGGGGTAAAAACATCAAAGAATGAGACAAGATTTTGTATAGTGCACTGCCAATCGTGTATCTCAAGTATATCAAATACCTTGTCAAACAACACAACACCTGCCTGGTCCTTGCTGCTGTGACACATTCCCAGTTGGTCTGCTCCAGTGAAGACTCCATATCCCAATCCATTCTAAAAGCCCTACTACACTCAGAGCAGTTGTTAAGAAACCCCCTCAACCCATGCCCCTCCCCAGTCCCAGAGTTGCTGTTGGGAGCCTGGTGGACTTGGGACCCATAACCCATAAAAATCCTGCCCTCCCAAATACCACTCCTCTTCCTTCCATTCCTTCTACCCATTCTGCCTGGTCCTTGCTGCTGGGGCAGACTCCTAGTTGGTCTGCTCCCATGAAGACTCCATATCCATATACATCCTAGAGGACCCACTGCACTCAGAACATTTGAGGATCTGCTGCTCTCAGAGCAGTTGAGGATCAACTGTACTCAGCACAATTTGACAACAGTTTGACTGTTCCACTAAAGACCCAACAGTGTGAAGGCCTCCAAGGAGAGCTGAACTGCAGCAACAGTTCAGCAGCTTCTCTGCCCCTGTAAAGAGTCCCCAGTTATAAGACTCCACAGGTGGTCTGATACATCCAGGGCCATAAGCCTACCAGGAAACCTGAAGCAGCCCAGGGACAAAAGATGCAGACTCCATACAGTCAACCAGATCAACAAACACCAGGGATCTCCAGATGGTGAAAGGTAAGATCAAGACCATAAGCAACAGAAGCCAAACTACTGTGGGCATCATCAGAATCCAGTTATTCCAACACAACAAGCCTTGATTATACCAACACACTTGAATCTGTCCTAAAATCCTATCTCATGAAGATAATAGAATCCTTTATGGAGGATATCATTAACTCATTGAATGAAATACAGGAAAACACAGGTTAACAGGTGAAAGAATTGAATAAAGCAATCCAAGACCCAAAAGTGAGAGTAGAAACAATAAAGAAAACTCAAATGGAGGTAAACATTGAAATGGAAAACCTAGGAAAGAGGTCAGGGATTACAGATGTAAGTATGACAAACAGAATACAATAGACAGAAGAGAGAATCTCAAGGGTAGATGACATGATGGAAAAGGTTGACACAACTGTCAAAGAAAATTCAAAGCATAAAAACCTCTTAACCCAAAGCATCCAAGAAATTCAGGACAAAATCTAAATACCAAATCTAAGAATAATTGGAATAGAGGAAAAGAAAGATTCCCAGCTCAAAGGACATGAAAATGTCTTCAACAAAATCATAGAAGAAAACAATTTCCCTAACCTAAAGAAAGAGATGGCCATAAAGGTACAAGATGCCTATAGAACACCAAATAAATGGGACCAGAAAATAAAATCTTCTTATCATATAATTATCAAAACACAAAATGCACAGAGCAGAGAAAGAATATTAAAAGTTGCAAGGGAAAAAGGCCAAGTAATATATAAAGGTAGATCTATCACAATTACACTAGACTTCTCAACAGAGACTATGAAATCCAGAAGAGCCTGGTCATTCACACTCTAAAAGAACACAAATGCCAGCCCAGGCTACTATACCAAACAAAACTCTCAATCAACATAGATGGAGAAACCAAAATATTCCAGGACAAAACCAATTCAAAAAGTATCTATTTACTAATCCAGCTCTACAGAGGATCCTGGGAGGAAAACTCAAACACAAGAAAGAAATTTAGGACAAAATGTAAAGATCAAATCTAAGAAAAATTGGAATAGAGGAGGACAAAGATTCCCAGCACCAAAGAAAGGACAAATTATTAAGCGTCTCACAAAAAAGTCAAAAGCAGAGAACCATAAACACATAAAACCACCTACAAAAACAAACACACCAGGATCCAAGAGTCATCTCTCTTTCTCTCAATATTAATGGACACAACTCACCTATAAAATGACATAAGCTAACAGACTGAATATGCAAACAAAATACAGCAATTTGCTGCATACCAGAAACATACCTCAATGTCAAAGATAGGCACAATCTCATAGTAAAAGTATATAAAAAGATCTTCCAAGCAAATGGTCCTCGGAAACAAGCAGGAGTTACCATCCAAATATCCAATAAAATAGACTTTCAACATAAAGTTATCAAGTGTGATGAAGAAGGACACTACATATTCATCAAAGGGAAAATTCACCAAGAGAAAGTCTCAATTCTGAACATTTATGTACCAAATGCAAAAGCACCAAATTCATAAAAGAAACTTTACTAAAGCTCAAAACACACATTGAACCACATAAAATAATAGTGGGAGATTCAAACAGACCACTCTCATCAATAGACAGGTCGTAGAAACAGACACTAAACAGAGACAAAGTGAAATTAAGAGAGGTTATGAACCAAATGGATTTAACAGATATCAACAGAACATTTCACCCTCCTCCCCCCACAAAAAAGAGTACACCTTTTTCTCAGCACCTCATGGTACCTTGTTGGGGTACGCCTCCCATGGCCTACCCATGAACTGGGTTCCCTGGAAAGCGAACTGGGACTGAAAGAGACTAGATGGGGGATAGAAAGCAGATGCCAGGACAAATCACTCTGTTCAAAGCATCTTACACTTTACTTAGATACTTGGGTTATATGAGGTTGGGCTCACCCCGCCCCAGCCATTTGGGGATTGGTTCAGCAGGTAGCAGGATCCAGGCAAAGCACAGTGACAGTTGACACAACAAAGTAGCCAGCCTTAGCTAGAGAGCTAGGCCATAGGTGGTCTGCTACAGCCTGAGGTAGGCTGAGGGGGAGGGTACAGTCCCTTCTCCAAAATCAACCATATAATTGGTCACAAAACAACCCTCAACAGATACAAAATGATTGAAATAATAGAATGCATCCTATAAGATCACCTTGGCCTAAGTAATTATCTGGTCTCAATACCAGCAAAAACTGCAGAAAGTCCACATACATGTGGAAACTGAATAACTCTTTACTCAATGATAATGTGATTAGGGAAGAAATAAAGAGAATAAAAATTTCCTGGAATTTAATGAAAATGTTGACACATCATACATAAAATTATGAGAAACAATGAAAGCAGTGCTAAGAGGAAACTTCATAGCATTAAGTGCCCCTGGTAAAGAAACTGGAGAGATCTTACATGAACAACTTAACAGCACACCTGAGAGCCCAGAACAAAAAGAAGAAAACTAGTGTACAAGAGGAGTAGAAGGCAGGAAATAGTCATAATCAGGACAGAAATTAACCAAATAGAAATAAAGAAAACAACATGAAGAATCACCAAAACCAAAAGCTGATCAGATCCTACTACAAATGGCTATACTCAACAAAACTGGAAAACCTAGATGAAATGGATGGTTTTCTAGACAGTAGCCACATTCGAAACTTAAATCAAGAGCAGGCAAACTATATAAATAGGCCCATTTCACACAAGGAAATAGAAGTCATTAAAAAACTCCCAACCAAATACAAATCAAAACAACCCTGAGATTCCACCTCACACCAGTCAGAATGGCTAAGATCAAAAATTCAAGTGACAGTAGATGCTGGCAAGGATGTGGAGAAAGAGGGACACTCCTCCATTGTAGATGGGATTGCAAGTTGGTACAACCACTCTAGAAATCAGTATGGCAGTTCCTCAGAAAATTAGACATAGTACTACCAGAGGATCCAGCAATTCCTCTCCTGGGCATATACCCAGAAGATGTTCCAACTTGTAATAAGGACACATGCTCCACTATGTTCATAGCAGCCTTGTTTATAATAGCCAGAAGCTGGAAAGAACCTAGATGTCCCTCAACAGAGGAATGGATACAGAAAATCTGGTACATTTACACAATGGAGTACTACTCAGTCATTAAAAAATGATCAATTCATGAAATTCTTAGACTAATGGATATATCTGGAGGATATCATCCTGAGTGAGGTAACCCAATCATAAAAGAACACACATGATATGCACTCACTGATAAGCAGCTATTAGTCCAGAAACATAGAATATCCAAGATACAATTTGTAAAACACATAAAACTCAAGAAGAAGAAAGACCAAAGTGTGGATACTTCGCTCCTTCTTAGAATGTGGAACAAAATACCCAATGGATCTCCTACAGAGACAAAGTTAGGAGCTGCGAAGGAAAAAAAAAGACCATCCAGAGACTGCCCTACCTGGCGATCCATCCCATATACAACCACCAAACCCAGACACTATTGCATATGCCAGAAAATTTTTGCTGACAGAATCCTGATATAGCTCTCTCTTGTGAGGCTATGTCAATGCCTGGGAAATACAGAAGTGGGTGCTCACAGTCATCTATTGGATGGAACACAGGGCCCCTAATGAAGGAGCTAGAGAAAGTACTTAAGGAGCTAAAGGGGTCCGCAACCCTGTAGGAGAGACATCAATATGAACTAACCAGTACCTCCCTAAGCTGTGTCTCTAGTTGCATATGTAGCAGAGTATGGCCTAGTTGGCCATCAGTGGGAGGAGAGGCTCTTGGTCTTGTGAAGATCATATGCCCCAGTAGAGGGGAATGCCAGGGCCAGGATGCGGGAGTGGGTGGGTTGGGGAACAGAGTCAGGGGAAGGTATAGGGGGCTTTGTGGATAGCATTTGAAATGTAAATGAAGAAAATATCTAATAAAAATGTAAACAAACAAACAATCCCCCCACCAAAAAAAGCCCAGGGCAAGAGGGATTTAGGGCAGAATTAAATCAGACCTTCAAAGTCAACCTGATACTAATTTTCCTCAAACTAGTCCATAAAAGAGAAATAGAAGGTACACTACCTAACTCATCCTATGAAGCCACAATTACTCTGACACCTAAAGCACACAAGGATCCAACTTAAAAGTAAACTTCAGACCAATCTCACTTATAAATATTGATGCAAAATACTCAATAAAATTCTTACAAACTGAATCCAAGAACACATCAAAACCATGATTTACCATGATCAAGTAGCCTTCATCCAAGGATGCAAGGTTGGTTTAATATACAAAAATCTATTAATGTAATCTACTATATAAACTAACTCAAAGGAAAAAAAAATCACATGATCATCTTAGATGAAGAAAAAGCATTTGACAAAGTACAACACCTCTTCATGTTAAAAGTATTGAATAGATCAGGAATTCAAGACCAACACCTAAAAATAATAAAAGCAATTACTGCAAACCAACAGCTAATATAGAAATAAATGGAGACATATGTGAAGCATTCCCACTGAAATTGGGGACAAGACAATGATCCCCACTTTACCTGTATCTATTAAATATAATACTCCAAGTGTTAGATAGGACAATAGGACAACAAAATGAGATCAAGGACATACAAATTGGTAGTGAAGAAATGATGGTATCACTATTTGCAGATGATATGATAGAATACATAAGCAACCCCAAAATTCTATCAGACAACTTCTGTACCAGATAACCAAGTTCAGCAAAATGGCTGGATATAAAATTTACTTAAATAAATCAATAGCCTTCCTTTATACAAAGGATAAAAATGCTGAGAATGAAATCAGGGACACAACTCCCTTTACAATAGCCACAAATAATATAAAATATCTTGGGGTAACTCTAACCAAACAAGTGAAAGACCTGTATGGTAATAACATCAAGTCTCTCAAGAAATAAATCAAAGAAAATCTCACAAAATGGAGAGGTCTCCCATGCTCATAGATTGAGAGAATTAACATAATAAAAATGGCCATCCTACAAAATGCAATCTATAGATTCAATGCAATCCCCATGAAAATCCCAACACTATTCTTCAAAGACATGGAAAGAGCAATTCTCAAATTCATCTGAAAAGGCAAAAAATCCAGAATAGCGAAAACAATTCTTAAGGATAAAAGAACAGCTGGGTGAATCACCATCCCTGACCCCAAGCTTTACTACAGAACAGTAGTGATAAAAAAAAAAAAAAAAAAAAAAAAAAAAAAAAAAAAAAAAAAAAAAAAAAAAAAAAAAAAAAAAAAAAAAAAAAAAAAAAAAAAAAAAAAAAAAAAAAAAAAAAAAAAAAAAAAAAAAAAAAAAAAAAAAAAAAAAAAAAAAAAAAAAAAAAAAAAAAAAAAAAAAAAAA
>LR753368.1:0-89350 GCA_902729485.2 Mus minutoides | reverse complement strand
GCTCAAGTCCAAGTGGATCAAGGACCTCAACATAAAACCAGATGCACTCAATCTAATAGAAGAGAAAGTGGGAAAGAGCCTTGAACTCATTGGCACAGGGGGAAATTTCCTAAACAGAACTGCAATGGCTCATGCTCTAAGATCAAGAATTGGTAAATGGGACCTCATGAAACTGGAAAGCTTCAGTAAGGCAAAAGACATAGTCCTTTAGACAAATCAGCAACCTACATATTGGGAAAAAAAACTTCACTACCCCTACATCCAATAGAGTGATAATATCCAAGTAAATAAAGAACTCAAAAAATTAATCACCCAAAAAAACCAAACAAACAAACAAACAACCCAATCAAACTATGGGGTGTAGAACTAAACCAAGAATTCACAACTGAGGAATCTCGAATGAATGAAAAGCACCTAAAGAAACGTTCAAAGTCTTTAGTGATCAGAGAAATGCAAATCAAACCGACCCTTAGATTCCACCTTACACTAATCAGAATAGCTAAGATCAAAACCTGAGTTGTCAACATATGTTGGAAAGGATGTAGAGAAAGAGAAACACTCCTCCATTGCTGGTGCAAACTGGTACAACCACTCTGGAAATCAATCTGGAGGTTCCTCAGAAAAATTGTTAATAGATAAACCTGAAGACCCAGATATACCACTCTTAGAAATATACCCAAAGATGCCTCACCATGCCACAGGGGCACGAGTTCCACTATGTTGATAGTGGCCTTATTTGTGATAGCCAGAAGCTGGAAACAACCTACATGTCCCACGACAGAAGAATGGATACAGAAAAAGTGGTTCATTTACACAACGGAATACTACTCAGCTATTAAGAACAAGGACATCCAGAGTTGCAGGCAAATGGATGGAACTAGAAAATATCATCCTGAGTGAGGTAACCCAATCACAAAAGAACAAACATGATATGCACTCACTGACTGAAATGCCCGACAGTAATGAGGGGGAACTTATAGAGCCCACCTCCAGCAGGAAGACAGGACCTCAAGTGAGGGATGGGGTTGCCATTCCACAGTCACATCTCTGACCCATAATTGTTCCTGTCTGAAAGAATTACAGAGATGGAAATGTAGATGAGCCTGAGGAAAAGAAGGTCCAGCAACAGGCACAAAGTGGGATTCAGCTCAAGGAGAGGTCCCAAGGCCTGACAGTATTACTGAAGCTATGGAACACTCACAAAAAAAGGATTTATCATGACTGCCCTCTGAAAGTCCCAACAAGCAGCTAAAGGAGTCAGATGCAAATATTTCTACCCAAACAATGGACAAAGCAGCTGACCTCTGTTGTTGAATTATGGAAGGCTGAAAGAAGCTGATGAGAAATGTGATTCCATAGAAGGACCAGCAGTCTTAATTAATCTGAACCCCTGAGATCTCTCAAACACTGGACCATCAAACAGAGAGTATACACTAGCTTGATAAGAGACACCCAACACACATATAGTAGAGGACTTCCAGGTCTGTGTTCATTCAGAGATGATGAATGAACTCCTAACCCACAAGAGACTGGAGGGCCCAGGAGTACAGAGGTCAGGTGGGGTGAAAGGTGGGGGTATTCACGTGTACAAGGGGTGAAGTGGGGAGGAGGTGTGGGATGTGGAGCAGTCAAAGGGTGGATGTGGGAGGGGGAAATGGAATATGGAGTGTAAAAAATAAATTAAAATTAAAACTAAATTGAAAAAATAACACAACACATCTTTTCTTCATTATCATTACATATATTTGTGCATGTATGTATGCACAAGTGTATAAATATAACATGTTGAGTCTGTTTTTATTGTATATCTGTAGATGGTTTTAAGGCTGACCTGGGCTACTGTTTGAGAGTTGAGGGAAGCATAATGGAAGTTGGAAGAAGGGGACTTGTGATGGGCTAAACACAAGACAGGGGAAATTGGGAAAACTATATTTTAATTTACATATATATGATAATATGTATGATACATATTACCACACACAGGGACACACATATATTCGTGTGTGTGCATGCATGTGTGTGTATGTGATATATATGTGTGTGTATGAGTATATCATATAATATAAAATACATATATATTATAAAATACATATATATTATAAAATACATATAACATATATTAAAAACACATATAAGATACACACACACACACACACACACACACACACACACACACACATTATAGAAAAACACCATCCAGTAATAGCTGTATTATATCTGAGGGAAAATCAGAACACTTGAATGGTACCAATGAACTGCTTTTGAAAAAGACCCACCTGGCCATTTCTTTATACTAATGACGAATAACAGATGTTGTGAAAAGTAGTAAAATATGAACAATCTGATTCCATATTGACACTGCATAAATTGTGTGGCATTTAAGCAACTATTTCCCTTTTATTATTTAATTTAGGATATGTAAATCAAAGCACCTGGCTTGATGGGGTCCTAAACTTATTTCTTCCAAAGGAATTAGTTTGTTTTCTAGATTCTACCCAAATTGCTTTTCTTAGAATTGCTGATGCTAACCTTTCACAGCAT
Source organism: Mus minutoides (assembly GCA_902729485.2). Lineage (NCBI taxonomy): Eukaryota > Metazoa > Chordata > Mammalia > Rodentia > Muridae > Mus > Mus minutoides. The sequence continues at coordinate 86,809 of LR753368.1, read as the reverse complement.
GTTGTCAGTAAAAATGATTAATGCAAGCAAAATATATGTATTATTATTATTTTTATATTGTATATCTAGTAAATATGTATATCTATATTTCAATATTGTATATATGTTCATCTGTACATATTTCTTAAACACTCAAATATAAAAATATGAAAAATTTTGTATATATATATTTATCTCATAATTTTAAGATACACATTTTCCACATTTATTTGTGAAATCTGGATATACAACAGCTGTCACTATCACTGAAGTGCCTGGTTATCATCTGTAAATATCATTTTCTGCACATGTGTGATTTTGGTCACAGCTGTTCACATAACCAGCAATTCGAGTGCATTATAGACATTGTTTTATTAAGCAAAACCTTATTGTTGAGGAAAGAAACTCATAAGCATTGCACAACCTCTCCATAATTTCCTCAAACAACCCCAGTGCTCTAAGGAATACAATGGAGGAATTTTTAAGCAGCTTAACCTAGATAGCCAGGAAAGACAGTCTATTTTACTTCCCATGGCCATTATTCATGACCTAGGGTGAGAATTTTAATTCAAACAACTGAAGAATAAACACACAGAAAAAAATACATTATTGTGATTGGTACTCTGTATGGACAATAGTAACTCCTTGATATTTCAGTCTACAAGAATACTTTAGATTTATGAAAAGAAGGGTTTTGGCTTCTGATTATTAGATAGAATTGTTTCTTTCCAAACTTATAAAAATCAAGAAAATTCTATACTAAAATAAGACAGTATGGTTAAATGGCTTACAAGAATGGATGGCCTCCCATGGCTTATTCATGAAAATAGCAGTATCTAAAGTGTTTAAAAATATTTTCTTGTTTTTGTTTTTATAAATGTGTCTTCATAGATATTCTTGATAAAACTAGAAAAAAATCCATCACTGATTACTCTGACTTGGAAAGTTATTCAGACTGAGTATACTTGAGCTTAGAAAAATGTTAAGTAACACATTTTGCATTAATATACAGTTTTCTATATGTATTATCAATATGTGATAAAGCATTTTATGATCATATTAGTCACAAATATTTATGAATAAAAAAGTCATTCAAAGTAGTTGTAAATCACAATACTTCCTAATTTGAAATGTGATCTGATTTTGATTGTTTAGATAAGAAGTTGGCCAACAGTGGTAATTTAGAAGCTATATACTATTGAATAGATTATCTTAATATATATGATATAAACTCTGCAACCTTTGGCTTGTTTGTGGGTTCTGGAGATACAATCCCAAGTCTAATGTTGTCATGGTAATAACTTTACTGACTGAAACATCTCCTATTTGCCCCAAAGCAACTATCTAAGATACCTTTAATATAGACCAAGAGCTGCAGAATACAACTTCTACTTTCTGTTTTTCAAATAAGTCACAAAAAAAACTATAAAAATGTATGGTGACAGGAATTGAACCTGACATCCTGAGGAATGGAAAATGTAGCAATGAATTTTCAAACATCTTTGATCTATATCTTCAACTTTAATCACAAGTAATTTGTACATTACCCCTCAAATGTAAACAAAAAGTTTTTCTTCCAATATCTGCTTAAAATTTCATTCAATAAGGTCATCAGATCCAAGCTCAAAATTGTATTATTAAAGAAAAGTATTTGCAAAGAATACCTTTAGGTGAGGTTTTCAGAAACCCAATGCTGTGTCCCTTTATAAGGAAAAGTATATAAAATACAATTATACCCCACCTGAATCGCCAGATACAATAAACATACAAAGAAGATACATGGACTATAAGAATTAATTCTCCATTTAAAAGAATATGAGGAAAAAGCATAGGGGTCACTAGCCCAGACCATCTTGAAACCCAGTTAAGTACCATGATCCTAGATGACCAACATGATTCAGCCTTGGTCCCTGAAGACCTTAATCACATCTCCATTTTTTACACTGATGTTTGCACACTCACACTCTGTACTTTTGTTTTCTTTTTCTTTCTTTCTATTAGATATTTACTTTATTTACATTTCAAATGTTGTCCTCTTTCCTGGTTACCCTCCCCCCCGAAAATCCCCATCCTCTCCCTCCTCCCCCTGCTCAATAACCCACCCACACCCACTTCCTGGCCCTGGCCTTCCCCTACACTGAAGAATAGAGCCTTCACAGGACCAAAGGCCTTTCCTCTCATTGATGACCAACTAGGCCATCTTCTACTACATATGCAGCTGGAGCCATGAGTTCCACCATGTATATTCTTTGGTTGGTGGTTAAGTCCCTGGGAGCTCTTGGGGTACTGGTTAGTTCATATTGTTGTTCCTCCTATGAGGCTGCTAATAACTTCAACTCCTTGGTTCATTTCTCTAGCTCCTTCATTGGGTACCCTGTGCTCAGTCAAATGGTAGGCTGCAAGTATCCAACTCTGTATTTGTTAGTAACTGGTGGAGCCTCTCCAGAGACAAGCTATAACAGGCTTCTGTCAGTAAGAACTTGTTGGCATCCACAATAGTGTCTGGGTTTGGTGATTGTATATATGATGGATCCCCAGGTGGAGCAGTCTCCTGATGGTCATTCCTTCAGTTTCTGCTCCATACTTTATCCCTGTAACTCCTTCCACGGGTATTTTGTTCCCCCTTCTAAGAAGAATCAAAGTATCTACACTTTGGTCTTTCTTCTTCTTGAGTTTCATGTGGCTTGTGAATTTTATCCTGGACATTCTGAACTTCTGGGCTAATATGCACTTCTCATTGAGTGCATATCATGTGTGTTCTTTGTAATTAGGTTACCTCACTCAGGATGATATGCTCCCGATCCATTCATTTGCCTAAGAATTTCATAAATTCATTGTTTTTAATAGCTGAATAGTACTCCATTGTGTAAATGTATTACATTTTCTGTATCTATTCCTCTGTTGAGGGACGTCTTGATTCTTTTCAGCTCCTGGCTATTAGTCATCAGGAAAATGAAAATCAAAACAACCCTGAGATTCCACACCAGTCAGAATAGCTAAGATCAAAAACTAAGGTGGCAGCAGATGCTGGGGAGGTTGTGGAGAAAGAGGAACACTCCACCATTGCTGGTGGGATTGCAAGCTGGTAAAGCCACTCTGGAAATCAGTTTGGCAGTTCCTCAGAAAATTGGATATAATACTACCTGAGGACCCACTAATACCACTCCTGGGCAAATACCCAGAAGATAGTCCAACATGTAATAAGGACACATGCTCCACTATGTTCATTGCAGCCTTATTTATAATAGCTAGGAGCTGTACTTTTCTTTTTTATCATCTTTGTTTTTTCAGGAAAACTGCAAATGGACTTATATCTTTGTTCTGTAAGAGCCTTTAAAGGTTCTTTTTGTCTCAAAATGATTCTAGCTTATTTTAATTGTTGGTGCTTTCCCAAACATAATTCTTTCATAAAATACTTTGGGATTTTCTATAGCTCTTAATGGATTATATCCTGTTAGAAAAGGTCAAGCCCAAAGAGATCTTCCAGATAAGACCATCCCTTGCTAATTTTGATACTTAGAGTTTTATAGACAACACCTTTAGTATTTTCAGTAGTTTCAAGTGTCCGTAATTTATATATAATATATTTTGGAAAAATTATTCTCTATTATACAGTGTCTAAGACTATCACATATAATGTTCTTTTAAGACCAAGTAGGTATAATTTACATCTTTCTGAAACTTTACACACAGTCATTTAATTACAGCTTTAAGCTCTTCATCCTTATGGCATTCATTACAGATAGAAACCTAAGTTCTTTCTGAGATTCTTTTCCAGAAGAGACTATAGAAAAAAATTATTTGAACTCATCTCATCCTGTAAATTGTGCTTAAACTTAGAGTAGTTTCTTTAGTGTATCTTCATGTTGAACCACTGACAGCTACAAGAAATGTTTGTCATCTATCTAAAACGTGCTCTCTGGAAATCTCTTTGGACAGATCCGTGATCCATTCTAAGTTTCTATTTCTCTTCAAGTGATAATCTGATCAACTTTCTGCTACAAAGTAATACCTTTCAGGAAGTCAAACATAACAACTCTTCTTGTATCTTATACTAACATCATACCTAGTTCTATTCACTACTGTGTTACTAGACAAGGGCATGCTTTAAGTGTATGTTATGACTATAAACAACTTCATATTAATACATAGCACCATTATCATATGTTTGTGTTCAATATCCTTTGAGTTTAAAATCTAGAAATATCTGATAGAACACAATATTATAATTGAAACCATCAATCTACAAACAAAACACAACAAACAAGTAGTTTGGGAAATATGATAACTGTGTCAATTCTATTTCCTGTTGCTTTGAGAAAATACTCCAATAAAATCAACTTAATGAAAGAAGAATACATTTTATCTCACAGTTCTAAGCTGGCTATATAGTGCATCGTCCTTCAGAAGAGATAGCAAAAAAGAGTTTGAGGCAGCTGTTAACACTGCATCCACAGTCCAAAAGCAAAATGCAGTGAAGATTGTGACCAGCTCCTTTTTTTTTTCCTTTTAAACAGCCCAAGTGCCCAGCCCACATAGTTTTTTTTTTCACCTCAATTAGCCTAATGAAGATAATTCACAAAATTAATGTCCAGAGGCTCCTCTTCATGTCAAGATCTCATGAAATTGAGATAAACATCTACAGTTCCACCACTTGTGGATGTTACATCACTTTAAATCATAACCTTCAACTTGTCACCAGCATCTGATGTTTATCTCATAAGTTAAATATTTAAATGATTTAAATTTAAAGTCCCTATTGTAAAATTTAACAAAATGTTAAAATCCCAAAAGTTAACTTATGAGGCTCAGAAGAATCTGTTAATGGTGAGCTCCTTTAAAAAAATAAGTAAATAAATATCAAAGACCAAGTTATATATTTCTAATATACAAAATATAATGGTACATTCTAAAATAAGGAAACAGGGCATAACAATAGTGATTAGACCAAAGAAGGACAAAAGTCCAATAGGGAAATTACAAAATTCTAAGTAATCAGGTACAGTATGTGGGGCTTATAATGCAATCCTCTGATACTCAAATGATGTTATAATCCCTATCCTTCAAAATCACATCTCTCTCTTCATCTTGTTAAACTCTATGCCCACAGCTTCCCTACATGGGTAGGCCATAATCCTGTCATATCAAGTAATCCTAGGCATCATTTCAATTTAGGCTTCCCATTCATATTTTCCTACAACAGCTTCTCAAGGAGGATCCATTTTGGACATAAATATATATTGGTTCTAACTCCACTCCTAGCATCATTCTTAGTTACTTTTCTTGTTGGTAAGATTAAAATATTCTGACAAAATTGAGGTTATGGAAAATTGGTTTATTCTAACTCTCACTCAAGGGTCCAGTCCATCATGGTGGAGGATTCAAAGTGGCAGCAGCTAAGAGTGTTAAGGGCTTATGGTCAATTCACTCTTTCTTTTTTTTTAATACAGCAAGAACAGTTAATAAATAGACAAGTGTTATAAAAATGTTTTCCAACATAATAACCAAAAAACTACCTGCAACATGAAATATGCTTCAATTTTAAGTGGTCCATTTATGCAATTCCAGTTCTATTTACTCAAATATATATGCCCCAGGTTTCAGAAAACATAGGAAGTTACAACATTGTCATTAATGTAGATTCTATCCCCAATAGTAGCAGCATCCATTCTATGAAAGCATTAGAAATTTCACTTTGCCATGAGTCTTGGCATTGTTTTACTTTTAATCACTTGCTTGTAGTATTAATCAAAATTTAGCCAAAGAACTCTATAAATTAGTTTAGGACTGCCAGAAAGGTCTACTCTAGTGTGTTAGTAAGTCAGAGTCAGACACTTCTGTCTTCCACATCACTATGGTCTAAATGACAAAAAGATGAATGAGGAAAACAATTAACACCCACCTGCAGTTTATTTAACAGTTTGGACAGAGCTGTCATCTGAATGAACAAGGAAGAGCACATGATTTTAAATAATTTGAAATTTACTGAGAATTCAGCAGATCTTAGAAAAATTCAAATGTTCTCCATTAATACAATAAAATGAAATGTTATGCTGTGTTTTGAGGTAACACATGAAAAAAAAATGTGAAGATTCATGTTAATTCCTGAAGGAAGATCTCTATTCAGGTTCATGAAAGTGAAATGAACTAGAGTTTTATTAAGAAAGAAGATATCATTAAATTACAGTAGAGACAACCTAAAGACCACCAATATTCTGTAAGGCCAATCTGTCTATGATTCAAGCTATCAGAAAATATACTCATTTAATTTAACCAATGTGGTTGAGGGACTTAATGAATCAAGAAAATGGAATAAAATAAGCCATTAAATGGACATGCATGTTAAATATAATACATCTGAATGTTATTGTTCATGTGGTCTACTTTGTGGACAAAGGGTTGAAAGGTAACAGAGTTTTGTTTTATATATATATATATATATATATATATATATATATATATATATATATATGCTCTTCACTACTAAACTCAAACTAATCTTAAGATATTTTTTACTTTAATTTGGGTTTTAGAACTAAGTGAATATACCTAGAAACATATAAGGAATACACACACACACACACACACACACACACACACACACACACATATATATATATATATATATATATATATATATATATATATATATATTATATAAAATTAATGACCATCCTTGATGTTCCATTTACAATATGCTAAGTAAAGTAAATGGGTTATACATGAGCTAAAAGATAAATGTTTATTTTTATTTTATTTTTTACTGTTTGAAATTAAAATATATTACTGTGGCAACAATTTTGAACTTTTGCTTTCTTTAAGAAACTCAGAAATATTATAGGAGTATGTTTTAATTTTAATCCCAGGTGTGGGATATATGGCTGCTTCAGAGCAGCTGACTGATTTCCTGCTGATGCTCTAGCAGGGACATGATTTTTCCAGCTGCATATAGTTTCTGCAGTTGTGTTACGTTTAGAATTCTGGGGACTCTTTCACAGGGTATGAAAATGCTAGGACCTCAAGAGGTATGATGGTTATTTTTGGTCATTGTTGGTCACAGTTTGTTAAGTAGTTGTTCACAAAGAAGAAGCAAGAAGTAGAAATGAGATAACCTGATGATGAATATTAAACTTACCCCCAAGAAACTTGATGCCTCTAACCAGCAGGAAGTAATGATGATTTTACCCCATTTCTGACTCCTAACATTAATCAGGGATCTATTTCCTTTTGTCTCCAGCCTTTTTACTCTCTTATCTAGTGTTAGGGGGTTGAAAGAGTGGAAAAGGATGGAGAAGGGTAGATGAAAGAACCAAGTACCCAAAGACCAGTAACATATTACCTTATTTCCATCCTTTCTTTTCTCTCTCCAACCCTTCCTATGTGTATATTCTCTCTCTCTCTCTCTCTCTCTCTCTCTCTTTGCGTGTGTGTGTCTCAAGTGTATAGCTTCTTTTTCTTTAATTGTTGAGATGATAAATAGAGAAATAGATAGATGATAGATAAATAATAGATGGTAGAAAAAAGATGATGATGATGATAGATGATAGATAGATAGATAGATAGACAAATAGAAGATAATAGAAATAACTGACACAAAATAAAAATATTCATACAATATCATTTAATGGGTTAATGAGGCACTAAGATTTGAAACTGTCCAACCTCAAGGCTTATGCTCAGTAGAAGAGAACTCATGCCTGCCACTGTAAACCTTGCCAATTACTCATAGTCAGAGAAGTCCCAGCATTTCTACATCAACATGACCTGTCATGGCATTCTAAATACTTCCTATTATACCACAGAGAAGTGTAATTTTCAGTCCTCAAGAAAGCTTTTTTGTCCAGCAACAGAGGAAAAGTTCTTAAGGAGTCTAAATGCAGAGGATAAATGACAATAAAGTATCTAGCCCCAGCCAATACATATTTGACACTCACACCTAAGCCTCAGGGAAAATTGAGCAGAAATATTATAGCCAGAGAACCAGGATGCTTTCTGAGCGATTGTGTCTTCTAGACATGCCACAAATGTTGCATGTATAGAACCTCTAGAACACGGTCGCCTAAACAAGACCTGCATAATGACAGTACTAGGTGACCTGTCAAAGCAGATGGATAAATTTCACAAGGTCCCACCTCTAGATGAAGAACTACAGATATTCAATGGTTGCTGACAGAAAGATAATTAGATTTCACTAGGGACAAGACTCCTGTTAGGTTGTCCAATACCAAATGGTCAGTTCTAAACACATGTACATATTAGAAATTGACTTGGTAGGTAGATAGGTGTGTGTGTGTGTGTGTGTGTGTGTGTGTGAGAGAGAGAGAGAGAGAGAGAGAGAGAGTGTGAATAATCACTATAAAATGTTTTCAGTATGAGAAGAAGGAGACAGAGGAGTTAGAGGATAAAGAGAAAGGGGTAGAAAATAAGCAAATATAGTGTATGTATAAAATTCTCAAAAAATGTAAAGATTTAATTTATTTAATCATGCTACTTAATAGATTCTGACAACAATACTAAAGTATTGACATGGGCTGAACTTGTTGTCAGCTCTAATTCCCTATTTCATATATATTTTAGAAACCCTCCTCTATCTGCCTGTGTAATTGTTCTGTTAATACTAACCTTACAATACTTTTTCAAAAGTAAATTAAATCCATTTAGTAGCAATTCAATTTGCACTGAAGACTATGAAGTACCATATATTTTCCATCATGTTTTTGTATTCTAAACAGGAATAATTGTATTGGCATTCACCTCTTGACCTGTACTCAGGCCAAAATATACCTCTGTTCATCAATATGTTTCTGAAATTGTAATTATAGCTCTTTGGTAGTTTCAAATAAGCTGTCAAATAGATTACTATGTTTAATGAAATAATTTATATAAGAGTTTAATATAATACCTTGGAAGTATTTTACTATCAAAACTGGTAGATATTATTACTGATATGAAACTTAAAAGTAAAAAAAAAAACCACTTATGCTGTTATTTCTATAATAAAGCTTATCAAAATATTATGAATTTTGACTCTGTCCTATAAATTGTATCTTTTATTCTAGTCTCATTTTCTGAATATGCTACCTATCAATTTTCCTGTTAATATAAAAAGGCAGAACTGCACATATGCTGAAACTGATTTTTTTTTTTATCTGAATAGAAATTTTCCTTTTAGTTAAAGGCACACTCTGAATCTGGGCTTCTATCTATATGACTGTTTATTATTCTAGACTTATGGAGATTTATAACTGACAAGAGCCTGATAAATCACCGGTATCATCAATAGAACAACCAAATGACTTTTAACAAACCATTTCTTTTCTCTTGCTTGGTCCCTCTTGAACATTATCATCAGGTTCCTAAGTGTCAAAAAGTATTTGGAGAAGACTCAAGATGAGTCTCTGGAGACACTTTTGACCTCATTTGCCATTTTCAGTAAGGATTTATCAGCTCCAAATGGAAAGGAATAGCAATTGCCTGTGAAGGAAAACATCATATTTTCACTTTGAAAAAAACTAGGTAAACAAAAAACGCCAAGAGAAAAACCCAACCAAATATTGTAATGCACAAAGGAACAATTCCACATTGTTTCTTTGTTAGAATTCTGCTTCCAAATTATTAAGATTGAGAATTCCTTTCCTTTTCCAACTTAACTCATATTCATGCTGACTATACGAGCCATAAAATTTGAATACCTTTTTGATTTTACTCCTATTATTTCATTATTAATATTTAGGTAATTTTAGATTTATACTAGAGTAACATCTTAAAAATCAATTCAAAATGGCTGCATGAATTTGGCTCTCTTCCATTGTTCTTCAGACCCTTGAAAATAGGCACAAAATAAAAATAATATGAAAGTCAAATTTCCTGGTCAAAGACAATGACATGTGACACAGAATATAGGGATATGTACAGGAATTTTTCAGAAGACCAATAACATATAAAATCTTCATTGTAAACTTTCCAGAGGAAATATAATCTTTGTTTAGGAAGAAAAGAGTTCCCATGATCCATTTTAAAACAGAGAAGAAAATGAGTTGGGTTGGAGTGCAGTAGAACTGATTAAAGAATTCACATGTAAAAGTCTGAGACATTCATGTTCTCCTATGCCATGGAAGAAATTGGACAATTGTGACACTCACCACAGAGTAAAGAATCTAATATTTGGAGAAATTGAGCTGAGCTAGTCAGCATTTGTATATTGGCAGATCATATTTTACTTAAGATTATATGTAACAGATCAGAAAGTAAGGCAGAAAACTTAGAAAAGTGGTTGCCATTGATCAAGGGGCAAGGCCATATTGCAGCTCTTTCGATGGAATCCAGTGGCTACCACAGCATAGACTGTAGTCAAAAAAAAAAAAAATTCTTCTCAGGCTAGCAAAATCATTCTAGAAAAAAAAGTGCTCACTTGTAAACATAACAAGAATTTATATTCTCCTTTTCCCATAAATCCTCAATAAAAAGAACAAAACCAAATCCTGTATGTTATCTTTTTAATGTAGTAAATTAATTTAGTGACAATAAAACCTGTTCTGAGAGTTTTAAGTTATGGTGTTTACCACATTTTTCTTTCCCAAAGCTGTAAATTAACATAATTGACATACCTCTCAATCTCTAATACAGCCAAAATATTATCTGTTAATCAATATGTTTCTAAAACAATATTGAGTGTGCTTCTCTGACAACCTGAGATTAATTCCCAGGACGCATGGTGGAAAGAGAAAACCAAGTCCTGAAAGTTTTCCCAAGATGAATTCTTGTCTTGAGTCATGCTCTGACCCACATTCATACACATGAATCATATATACACACACCAATAAGAATAGCAATAGTAATATATACAATAAAAATATTAACTTCTTCTCAGCAGAGATTATTTTTCTGAAAATGACAGTGACTTATTTCAAAGATGTATGGCCCACCCTAAGCAATATAGCTACAAAGTCCATTCTGTTACACCCTTTCACTTGGATGTGTATCACTAATAATTACTTACTCTTGCCTCTTTTCTCAGACAGATAGAAAGACAGAAAGACAGACAGACAGACAGACAGATAATAGATATTCCTTGAGAATCTCACATGTCATATTCCTTCCATGGAAACTTCATTTAAAACTAAGATTTGCCAATTTGATTTTTTAATTAGATATTTTCTCAATTTACATTTCAAATGCTATCCTGAAAGTTCCCTCTACCTTCCCCCCGCCCTGCTCCTCTACCCACACACTCCCACTTGTTGGCCCTGGCGTTCCCCTGTACTGGGGCATATAAAGTTTGCAAGACCAAGGGGCCTCTCTTCCCAATGATGGCTGACTAGGCCATCTTCTGCTACATATGCAGCTAGAGACATGAGCTCTGGGGGTTCTGGTTTGTTCATATTGTTGTTCCTCTTATAGGGTTGCAGACCCCTTCAGCTCCTGGGGTGCTTTCTCTAGCTCCTTCACTGGGGGCCCTGTGTTCCATCTTATAGATGACTGTGAGCATCTACTTCTGTATGTGCCAGGCACTGGCATAGCCTCATATGAGACAGTTATATCAGGGTCCCTTCAGCAAACTCTTGCTGTCCTATGCAATAATGTCTGGGTTTGGTGACTGATTATGGGATGGATCCCCAGGTGGGGTAGTCTCTGGATAATCCATTCTTTCATCTTAGCTCCAAACTTTGTCTCTGTAACTCCTTTCATGGGTATATTGTTCCCTATTTTAAGGAGAAATGAAGTATTCACACGCTGGTCTATTTTAGCTGTTTGTATTCCTGCCCTAAGCTATAAATTTGTTATTTGAACTTATAACCATTTAACATTTTATATATTATATGTATTATATAGTTTATATTCTCTCTATTATCCAATCGAAGCTCCATAAAGAAGTTTAATCCATGTTGTTTACTGATTTTTAGTATGAACTGTCCTACTTACAATAATTATTTAAACTTTTTAAAATAATTGACCAAAACACTCAAAGAAGAGAAATACTCCATTTCAACAATAATAACCTTAATGTATTAAATACTCAGTACTGATCTGGTTTATAGACTGAGACTTGTTTTATTATATTTTATCATTTATCACACAGTGAGGTAGAAAATAACATGTCTGTTAAATCGGCCAGACTAAGTCAACATCACTTGATGTATACGGAGTTGGCATTCAGAGAAAATGGTTACTTAACATAACCAAGAGAGTGTGGATCCTCTGTTTCCCCTTACTTCATACCACAACCAGAAAATCTGATAGTTGCTCAACTTTAGAAGAACACACTCACCATCACTTCCATCGAATATTTTCTTTCTCAAAATATGATGTAGACTTATGGGCAAGAAATATTCCTGGTGGAAGTCTAGATTTGACATACCAATACATTTTTATACCTTAAATAGTCTTCTAAAGTACTCAGTTGACAAATAGATAAAGGATTTGAAAGCTGTACTGGCAGATTTTGTGTATCAATGACACAAGTTGAATTTATCACAGAGAAAGAAGCCTCCCTTGAAGAAATGCCTCCATGAGATACACTTGTAAAGCATTTCCTCAATTATTGATCAAGGGTGGGAGGGCCCATCATGGGTGGTGGCATCCCTGGGCTGGTAGTCCTAGATTCTATAAGAAAGCAAGCTGAGTAAGCCAGGGTAAGCAAGCCAATAAGTCACATCCCTCCATGGCATCTGCATCCATCAGATCTGGCTTCCTGACTTGCTTGAGTTCCAGTACTAATTTTCTGGTGATGAACAGCATTGTGGAAGTATAAGCTGAATAAATCCTTTCCTCTTCAACTTGCTTCCTGGTCATGATGTTTGTGCAGGAATAGAAACCCTGACTAAGGCAAGAGCATACAGGACCTTGAAGGTTACAGTCAATCACAGATCTCTCCAAAAGAAGTAACAAACAAAATCTGAACAAATAATCAAATAATCCAAGTACTTATACTATTTCTCCATCTGGGAAAGAAACAGACACACCTCAATTTTGTATGTGATTTATTATTTTGTGGTCTTGGGAACAAAGTTGGGGTGTGATAAAGTCATAACAGAACCTCAGGACACTCTCAGAAAGCTGTACAGTCAAGACAGGGTTTTTTTTTTTTTTTTTAAGTTTACAATACTTTTTTTTTTAAAGATTTATTTTTATTTATTATATGTAAGTACACTGTAGCTGTCTTCAGACACTCCAGAAGAGGGCGCCAGATCTCGTTACAGATGGTTGTGAGCCACCATGTGGATGCTGGGATTTGAACTTATCACCTTCGGAAGAGCAGTCGGGTGCTCTTACCTGCTGAGCCATCTCACCAGCCCCCAAGACAGGGTTTTTATACTCTCAAAATAAGCGGTTCTTAGAGGTGAAGTACCCCAGAATTAGTACAGACTAGCAAAGAACTTGCTTTTATAAAATATATTTTCTAGGTCTGAAAATTTTAATCTAACCTGAGAAATATTAACAATCAAATTTGCAATTGAGAAATAAATGTCTCAGTAACAACATAGGAGGATCTTGCCAATTCAACATGGCCTGCACCACACTTTCATACTCATTCTTTATCAAAATGTGTCATAGAATTTATTATCCTAAAAGTCTCTTCTGTGCATTCTCTATCCCTTGATGCAAGAGCACTTAGAATTCTTAAAACCTAGAAAACAATTACACAGGAAATGGAATTAATACTATTAAAAGGTCTATCATTGTTGAACAACAAACTGTAAGATCATTTGGGAACACTTTTATAACACGCTTTCAATAAGTCAACACACAGAAATTTTAATGAGAATTATAAATATATGAAACCAAAAAGCAATATTACAAACCCAGAAGTAGAGTACAAACAGAAACTTACTCCTTGCACAAAGTAGAGGTAGGATTATTATAACCTATTCTATTAAAGCAATTTGTCATTAGAAAGTGATTAGAAAGGAAATTGCTATTAAATAATCTCTTCAGTTATACAAACTAAATTATTTCACTGTGATGAATTTGTGTAGGCAAGAATTGTAACAGACTCTATGGGAATTGGGCCATTAAGTTATATATCAAAATGACTGAATTCTTCAGTGTAAAAGTAATAGGAAGCTTGTTTATTACCTTTGCTGCTAAGTCATAGAACATCAAATTATACATGCATGCTACTAAATTTAGCAAACTTAAACAAGTGACTTAGTGCTTTCCTCTTTGTTTCTTTCTCTATTCCACTTAGATGATGAATAAAACTGTCTTTCCTCAACTACTGGACAATCAAAATGAGATCAACAAGGGAAAGAAGTTGACACTGAAAGTAATGAAGAAATGGAAGAAAGAAGTAATAGGATTTCTCTTTGGGATATGTCATAATGTTGACTGCAGATAAATATTACAAGTTTTATAATCTGATTTTTCTGGAACTCAAAATGTATATCAGGCTAGTCTTAAACTCACAGAGATCCTTTGCTTCTGCCTCCTGTGTGATGAAATTAAAGGGGTACACTATCATACCATGACTGAATCATTTTTATTTTTGATTGATAAGTCACCATTTCTGAATAATAATTTGAAAATGTAAAATAAAGATGCATATCTACCATAACTTTTTATTTAAAAACTACTACACAGGTATATAAAAGATCGCTATTTCCAATGAGAATAAGGTGGACAACTGTGATGGATATTCCTATTGATCAACTTGAATATATCTGGAAAAAACTACAATTCAGAAATGGAAGGCACACCTATGATTCAGATCTTGAGACACAGGTTTCTGACCTGGATCTTGGCATGGGATGACATATGATTTGGGTCCAGATTTCAAACCCAATCTTTTGAGATATTAGATAATGATGACAAGGAAACAGCCACCTATGAAAGTAAATTCACTTTTTTTCATTCAAAAACTTTTCTTGCATATTTTCCATTCATTTTCCTGGAAATATGCACTCTCTAGGAGGGTGGTAGGAAGGTGGACTCTCTAGAAAGTACCAGAGACGTGGAGTGAGAGACTGTCAGGGCTCAATGGGAATGACCTTAGCCAAAATGTTCCGACAGTGGGGATAGGGAAATCAACGAGTCTACAGTATATAGATAGAGCCTCAAGTGGAGAGTTAGGTTTGCCAACCCACAGTCAAAATTTCTAACTCAGAATTGTTCCTGTCTAAAAGAACTACAGGGACAAAAATGGGGAAGAGACTGAAGGAAAGGTGATCCAGTGATCAGTCCTACCTGGGGATGGGGGAGGCTGCACCAAGGCCTGACACTATTACTGATGCTATGATGTACTTCCAGACAAGAACCTAGCAAGTCTGTCCTCTGAGAGGCCCTACCTGCAGCTGAGTGAGACAGTCACACAGATACTTATACCAAACCATTGGACTGAAGTCAGGGAACTCTGTGGTTGAATTAGGTGAAGGATTGAAGAAACTAAAGGGGAATGTGCCCTCATAGGAAGACCAGCAGTCTCAACTAACCTGGACTTCTGGGAGCTCCCCTGGACTGAGCCACCAACCAGGCAGCTTTCATAGGCTGGTCCAATGCCACTGGCACATATTTAGCAGAGGATTGTCTGGTCTGGACTCAGTGGGAGAAGGTGTGCCTAATCCTAGAAAGACTTGAGGACCCAGGGGAGGGAGATGCCTAGTGGGTGAGCAGTGGAAGCACCCTCTCAGAAGCAAGGGGGAGGAGGACTGGGATGAGCAACTATAGGAGAAGAAACCAGGAGGGGGACAATGGTTGAAATGTAAATAAAAAAATAATTTAAAAAATGAAAATATGCTTGGAATTAGAGTTTGTCTTTAAATTCATATTCCACATGACCAACAGCTCATCTTCTCCCACCTTCATAGATTATCATCATCATAGCCACTTCTAAAATTTTTCCCCAGAAGAGAGAACTTCTCACAAATCAAAACAAATCAGTTGGGACTATGTGGATAGCACAGGGCCTTCATTATGGGATCCTCATTGCACATTGAAGAATGGCATCTGTATGGAAACTTGGTATGCCTGAACAAGTACAACTTAACTCATAAAGAAAAATAATGACTTGGATTATCATCTGTGTTCCTATAACCCTTCCTGTTTTCAAACAGCTTGAAGGTTCTTTAGGGAGTTTACTTGCATACAGCTCAAAGCTTATAATGACTACTTAGCAGTTAGTCATTCTGAAAAATGTTGTTAGAATGAGAACATACTGATAACCAGAAGTTGTTGTATGTGAAAGGACAGAATGTGCTTTTAAAATATTAAACATTTTGAATAGATAACAAATTTCTTCTGATCTTGTTTTATTTTGCATGTTAATATAAAAAGCATTTACAAAAAATGGAGAAAAATACTTTGAAAGTTTCTTCCTTTATGAAGAAAATGGTAGATGTTCTTTTTCATAAATGTTACACAAAAAATCAATTAGCTACTTAATATTAAGTTCTTATGTAATACTTCAAAATTTGCTCTCGCATTGATAAAGTATTATAATAACCAAAATTTGTTTTACTGAAAACCTTGCTTCCAACAACACACACAGAGTGAACACTGAAGAAAAACAATACAGATGTCCAGGATGAATTAAATATGCCCCCATTAAACCCAGGGTTTTGAGAAGCCACTTCAATGAGAAATACAAATAATAAAATTTGAGAAGAAATTTAAAAGACATAAAGACAATTAATAGAAAAAACTCAAAAATTCCTCAGCTAGTACAAAAATTTATGAGTTGTTCAGGGAAGAGTACATGCAATTAGTAATTCACTGATAGTCATTGAAGGTAGCGAGGAAAATAATAGGTATCAAGGGTTGATTGAAGAAAGTAACGGAAGCAATAACAGAAAAATATTTTTTTCTAAGAACAAGAAAGCAAAACAATAAGGCAGACCTAATGTTCAATATTCTAAGCTGTTACTTTCTAGAAATAGAAGGAGAACATATCTAGACCTTGAGTTTCCTCAAATTACCTAAAATAAAGTCTGTCCCCAACACAAATACATCTGGATCTTTTTAGCAATTTATTAAACTCATTCTAATATTTATGTAGGAAATGGGGTGATAGACAGCTACTAATTCATATAAAAGAAAATACAATATTTAGAAACAATCCCCAGCAGATGTCACCTCCTTTTTTTAATGGACATTTTGTTTATTTACATTTCAAATGTTATCCCCTTTCCAGGTTTCCCATCCAAAACCCCCCTATCCCATCCTTCTTCTCCCTGCTTCTGTGAGGGTTCTCCACCAGCCACCCACCCACTCATGCCTCCCTGCTCTGGCATTCCCTGCACTGGGGCATCAAGCATTCACAGGAACAAGGGCCTCTCCTACAATTGATGTCCAACAAGGTCATCCTCTGATACATATGCAGTTGGAACTATGGGTCTCTTCATGTGTTCTCTTTGGTTGATGGTTTAGTTCCTGGGAGCTCTGGGGTATCTGGTTGGTGATATGATGCTCTTCCTATGGGTTGTAAACCCCTTCAGCTCCTTCAGTCCTGTCTCTAACTCCTCCATTGGGGACCCCATGCTCAGTCTGATGGTTAGCTGAGAGCATCTGCTTCTGTATTTGTCAGGCTCTGGCAGAGCCTTTCAGGAGACAGCTATATTGGGCTCCTGTCAACAAGCACTTCTTGGCATCCACAATAGTGTCTGGCTTTGGTGTCTGTATATGGAATGGATCCCCAGGTGGGACAGTCTCTGGATGGCCTTTTCTTCAGTCTCTGCTCCTCGCTTTGTTTCTGTATTTCCTCCCATGGATATTTTGTTCCACCTTCTAAGAAGGAATGAACCATCCACACTTTGGTTTTTCTTCCTTCTTCTTGAGCTTAATTTGGTTGTGAATTGAATATAAGGTATTTGGAGCTTTTGAGCAAATATCCACTTATCAGTGAGTGCATACCATGTGTGTTCTTTTGTGAATGGGTAACCTCACTCAGGATGATATTTCCTAATTCTATTTGGCTAAGAATTATTCATGGAAACAAGACAACATTTTCAACAAATGGTGCTAGTTGAATTGGAGGTCAGTATACAGAAGAATGCAAATGGATCCATGCTTATCTCCTTGTGGTGCTGGTTTAACTGGATATCAGCATATAGAAGAATACAAATGGATCCATGCTTATCTCCTTGTAGAAAGCTCAAGTCCAAGTGGATCAAGGACTTCCACATAAAACCAGATACACTGAAACTAATAGAAGAGGAAGTGGGGAAGAGCCTCAACAACATGGGCACAGGGAACAATTTTCTGAACAGAACACCAATGGTTTATGCTCTAAGATCAACAATCAACAAATGGGACCCCATAAAATTTTAAAGCTTCTGTAAGGCAAAGGACACTGTCAGTAGGAAAAATAGCAACCAACAGATTGGGAAAATATCTTTACCAACCTTATATCTGTTAGAGGGATAATATCCAATATATACAAAGAACTCAAGAAGTTAAACTCCAAAGAACCAAATAATCCTATTAAAAATGGGGTACAGACCTAAACAAAGAATTCTCAACTGAGGAATACCAAATGACTGAGAAGCACCTAAAGAAATGTTAAATGTTCTTAGTTATTAGGGAAATTCAAATCAAAATAACCCTGAGATTCAAACTCACACCAGTCAGAATGGATAAGATCAAAAACTCAGGTGATAGCAAAGATGTGAAGAAAGATGAACATTCCTCCTTTTTTGGTGGGATTGCAAACTGGTAAAATCACTCTGGAAATCAGTCTGGTGGTTCCCCAGAAAATTAGAGGTAGTATTACCTGAGGACCCAGCTTTACCACAAGACCGAGGCATATACATAAGAAATGCTCCAATATATAACAGGAATACATGTTCCACTGTGTTCATAGCAGCCTCATTTATAATAGCTAGAAGCTGGAAAGAACCCAGATGCCCTTCAACAAAGGAATGGATACAGAAAATGTGGTACATTTACACAATGGAGTACTACTCGGCTATTAAAAAAAATGAAATCAGATGTCACTTTCTATTGCCCTGTGGTTATGATAATATAAAATTGCACAGGCACAAATAAGGTACAGTGGTTAAAACTGCCTGCTACTGTTGCAGAGCATCAGTGTTTTATTCTCTGCACCACTGTCAGAAGGCTCACAAATACCTATAATTCTAGTTTGAAGGGTTTTGGCACCTTATTCTGGCCTCAACAGGTACCCACAAATAAAATGCACACCGACATTCATATACAAAAAGTAAAAAAAAAAAAAAAATTAAAAAACCCACAAACAAACCTATTTTTTAAACCTAATGAAACAAAACCTCAAAATTGATATGTCATCAAAAGAAGGGGCAGGCAAATACAGCAATACAACCTCATAAGTGACAGAAAAATATGTTAGTCTCTATGAAGCATATGACACCTCAATAAATAGGGAAGTAAATAATGTTGACTATAAGTTGCTGGGAATGTGACCATTCCCCACACAGAAATATAACACTATGTCCTACTAGATCTTGCATAGATAAATGAACTCCAGATGGATTAAAGACCTCTTTGTCTTCTATAGTGAAGTATCAATGGCCCAGAATTCAAAATAAAATATCCAAAACACAAATCCTGTATAGGAGTTATTTGTTCTAGTCTATTTTCTCTCACTGCAACAGAATACTCGAAACAAAGTATTTTATACAAAGTGAACTTTGAATCATGGGTTTGATTCTGGGCAGTGCAAAGGCCCAGAACTTGAACAAAGAGAGGCATCTGGTACTACATTAAAGCATAAATGATAGAACAGATGAATGGATACAGAAAATGTGGTACATTTACACAATGGAGTACTACTCAGCTATTAAAAAAAATGAAATCAGATGTCACTTCCTACTGCCCTGTGGTTATGATAATATAAAACTGCACAGACGCAAGATAAGGTACAGTGGTTATAACTGCCTGCTACTCTTGCAGAGGATCAGTGTGCTTTTTGCTGGGATCTTTCCAGCAAAGAGATGGAGTATTTCAGAGATATGCATGTCTGGCTGAATTTATTCTTTTTGTCAGAATTCTACTCTCATGGAGACAGATAAACCAATTCACTCCCCATCACCTCATTAATGTTGACCGTATAATGCTTTGATATTGGCAGTTAAATTCCAACATTTGAGCACTGGAGAGATTTCTAACTATGGCAAAAATTAAGGGTAAAATCTGTAACAATTAGGCATTTCTACTCAAGGAATGTTAGGCCAAGGAAATTTAAGAAATGAGCAAGAAATAAAAAATTCATAATATGCAAAGCAATGGGACCTATAATTTATAATAAAGAATAAATTAATTCAGTTCAACAGAAATTGTAAGAACATTAGAAAAACAGACAAATGGCATCATGGACAGCTCATGGAAGCAGAACACCTACAGGCTAACATTTATTACATGATTACATTTATCTATAATCACATAAAAGCAAATTAAAATTATAATAGAATCTGCTCCACCTCATTGAAAAAAGTTGACATTCTGAAATATTGTCAGTCCAAAGTTTTGTAGTTATGTGCAAGCCATACAATCCAACTTTCCATCCCTGATGATTCATCCTCTGGACATTTTCACATCAATCAAAGGAAGACAATGTAGCTATTGATCAGAATAAGACGTTGGTATTCCTTCTGAAGTTCAAGTTAAGAGGCAGCATTTTGACAAGATCAATAAATGGACCTTATTCCTCCACTACCCTCTGACAGAGCAATAGGAATACAGAGGCACACAGTGATTACTTTAAGCAACCAGCTTTTAAGGTATGAAAAGGATCATTAGTAGTTTTTAGTCCCATTGGCACTTTGAAAGAGTGTGAGCACTCAGACCGTAGAGATGTAAGTACACACTGTTTTCCTAGAAAATAAAATGCCTTCTGTTAACAGATTCACCATATCTATAGCAAGTAACAAATGATTAAAAAATATATTTTAGTGAAATGCAATAAAGGAAGAATTTGGTATTATACTTAATTACTGTTTATGGAATGCAGATAGTAAATTTACTGATACATATCATGTACTACTGGATGAGGCTTAGAATATACACATTGGACTCAAATGGACTTCTGAGCTTACCAATTGAAGCAATTGTAATATTTCTATAGCAGAATCATATCTCTACATCAAGAAAATAAAAAAAATAGTTTCACCTTGAAGTTCAATGCTTCTTTTACAATGATATCAAAAATAACACAAAACCAATGCTTTACAATGGCTGACTAAGAAGACCAAAGATTGCACATCAGGATGGTTATAATCAGAATTATAAGGTTGACATACCTCCACACAGAAATATATACATGTACACACACACTTGCATACAAACATAGATACAGGGCAGCAAACAGGAAATAATGAAGACAGAGTGCTCTGAAATAAGGAGATGGTGAACATATTATATGTGATTATAAAAACTGATTGAGTAATTGATCTAAAATGATACAGTACATTAAAAAGGAATAGTGAATATTTTATTATTTACCTATTCTGTGTTTAAATGCTATTTATGTGTAAGAGAGTCAGATTGTGATGCACTCAGTTAATAGCACTTTGCACTACTAATATTTCAAAACATCAAATCTTCTATGTCCTTTCCAATCGGATGGTGCAGATTTTATCTCATTGCTTTAATTTGTGTTTATGTGATTAAAGAGAAGTGTGAGTAATAAATTCTAAAATAGTTAGCCTGTAAGTGTCTTGTTTCTGTGAACTGCATTCTGATGTCAATGGTGTATTTTTTAATGTGAGGTCTTTCATTTCTTGTTGAATTCAAGTAATGCAGTTTCTGTTATAAATACTAGGTCCTGCTTGCTCTGCATATTTTGAATTTTTGTTAATACTTTGTAAAAAATGTTTGTCATATTGTTCTTTGAAAAGAAATACCTAATTGCTACAGATTTTACCCTTAATCATTGCCATGACTAAATTATATATATTTTTAATATCACTGTATTATTTTTAGATCAGTTACATAATCAGTTTTGAGAGCCACACATAATTTATTCATTATTTCAGAGCACTCTTTTTTCATACAGATCTGTCTGCTGCCCTGTGTGTATCTGTATGTTTGTATGCAACTGTTGTATGCATGTATATATTACTATATGGAGTTGTATCAATGTTATATTCTGTTTTATATTATCTAATATAAATATATAAAATTTCTAATATATATAAAATTTGAATCAGGCTCTCTTCACTATGTAGACAAGGCTGGCCTTAGTTTTATGATCATCCTGGCTCTACTCCAGAGTTTCTATCATGCAGCTGTGCATGGTCATACTAGCTATACAATTTATTTTGATTATTGTTTGAAATAATTAATATAAAATATAAGAATTATTTTAAGTAATTTGCAAACCATCCTGTAATTTGTTGGCAGTATAGTTATAACTTATGGAATTATTTAAGAGAAAAACAAATATAAATTATATATATTTGTATAAAATATCTTGTAATTCAAATACTTAGGAAAATATATACTCACAACAAAAGATAATCTTATGGCTTAATATTTGGCATGTCATTCACACACCAATAATTGTTAACTACTTCTGGAAGAATTTTATACATGAATATTAATCATGTGATTATTTTTATGATGCTACTTGTCTTAGTCAGGGTTTCTATTCCTGCACATACATCATGACCAAGAAGCAGTTGGGGAGGAAAGGGTTTATTCAGCTTACATTTCCACATTGCTGTTCATCACTGAAAGAAGTCAGGACTGGAACTCAAGCAGGTCAGGGAGCAGGAGTTGATACACAGGCCATGGAGGGATATTCTTTACTGGCTTGCTTGCTTCCCCTGGCTTGCTCAGCCTGCTCTCTTATAGAACCCAAGACTACCATCCCAGAGTTGGCACCGCCCACAAGGGGACCTCCTCCATTGATTACTAATCGAGAAAATGCCTTACAGCTGGATCTCGTGGAGGCATTTCCCCAACTGAAGCTCTTTTCTCTTGATAACTCCAGCCTGTGTCAAGTTGACACACAAAACCAGCCAGTACACCACTCAATTTTAATATAATGTTCACACACTTTATTTATTACTTTACCTGTGTAGGAAAGCATCATCTACTTAAGGGAAATAGTGTCTGATGGCAAGTGTATAAACCCTAAGGAATCAGTCAGCATTCAACAAAGGAATTTGTATAGTCATGTTATTTTAGACTATTTATAGTGGCCAAATTATGGAATCAGCCCACATGTATATCAGCAGTTGAATAGATAAAGAAAATACAGCATTTTGGACTGCTATCCATATGAAATAAAATTATGCCATTTTCAGGTCATTGGACAGAATGGAAATCATTAAATCATTATGTTAATAAGTCAAGTAAGGCAGATTCAGTGGACTCTTGAGTTTTAAAATACATGAAGGTAAAGGAAAGTATTTGTAACGAGAAAAAAAAACTAGGAAGGGGAAGAAGGAAAAGAGTAAGGAACAGTAAATATTATTAAAGCATACATACTTGTATATAACCATCACAATTAAATACCTTACTTTGTACATTTAATGTATGCTAAAAATCAATTTAAAAAACTATTATTTATTAATTACATAATTTGTTGTTGAATAAAAGATATGTTTTCTCTATAGTTTCAATATAGACAAGTCACATGATGATCATGTAAACGAAATGTTTGACCTCCTGGGGAACACCAATGGAAGAGTTAGGGGAAGCTCTGAAGGAGCTGAAGAGGATTGCAACCCCATAGGAAGAACAATATCAACTAACTGGACCCCTCAGAGCTCCCAGGGCAAACAAAGAGCATACGTGGGCTGGTCCATGGCTCCTGCTACATATGTAGCAGAGGACTGCCTCATCTGGCAGCAGGGGGAGGGGAGGGACTTGGGTATTTCTCCAGTGTCTTGGCCAAAGACAAATATAAGTAAGTTATGTTACAGCAATACCCATGACATTTTTATTATTAATACCCTTATTATAAATTCTGCCCAGATCACATGAATAGATAGTGACAAATTAAGATAATGAATCTAGAATACTGGTTTACCTGTCTTCCTTGCACATCTTTAAAGATGGTACTTCCAACAACAATTACTTTATTCTGAGAACAGAGTTATGATAGAGATCACTGTCTCTTGCTACAAACAGCAGCCTGACTTATTTATAGCATGTGAATGGCATTAACATCCTTACTATAAAATACAACAATCTTATACCACAAAGAATATGTGAGGCAAACCTGCATGGGTGTTTGCAGTGACCAACTGTGTGACTAGAGAACAACGATGGAAGAAATCTAAAGATCACTCTTATCCCTCTCTGCAGGACAGAAATGGAAGCCTGGTGGAAGATATTGGTGACTCAACTGAGGAAACAGAAAAGGGTCAGAACACTACAGGTCCACTGTATGAGAGAAGTTGCACCACACTTGGGAGTATCTGTTGGGTTCTTTTTTATATCTGAATTTATTGTTTTGTCAAACATCTGGGTGTCATACTTGTTGGCCTTATGGAATATTCAGTATATTCAAACTTGATGGCACATCTTCCCCAAAATGATGTTTTCTCTACAACTTAGTATTTTTGTTTGTTTGTTTGTTTGTGGCAGAATTTCTCTGTGTAGCCCAGATTCACATGTGACCTGGTGCGCTATCCTGTGCTTCTGACACCTCACATGTAATCAACCCACACACTGTATGACTATTTCTATCACTTTAAAACTTAATTTTATTTGATTTCTCTGCATCCACATCATCTTTCTAGCATCTATTTTTTAACACATTTCCAAATTACCTAGCAGTCTACTAAAGGTTCCCTCAGGCATGGTTCATGCATGGTCTCCAGATAGCCCTTCTCAGCCTAGCCCCAGTTACCTAGAGTTTCTGGATGATGTCAATTCTTACAGTTTCTACTGCTTGGGGTGCTTGTTCCTTCACTTACCAGTTGTCCTCCTATCATGGCTATGTGAAATAATCTGGATTCTACTTGAGTACTGAATGTGAGACTAATTTCATGTAGTATACCATGCTACTTGTTTTTAATGTTTAGCACCTGGGACATTTATCTTAGTGTGCTTTCTGATTTAATTGGCTAACCACTTTGGGCCACAGGCTACTAAAAAGCCAGAAAGCTAGCTTTCAACTTTCAGGCAGGTTTAATTAAAGAAAATAAGAGGATAAAATTATTTGCTGTGGAAAGAAAATTTTTAACTGGATGTCTATGGATTTATCAGATGAAAGGATGTTCAGGGTCCTTTGATTGCATAAATAACTTGTGTGATAATATTTCTTCTGGTATCCAAGTATTTGACATTCTAAGTCAGGAAACATGGAAAAGAAACATACATATTTAGTGACATATAAAAGTAAATATTACATGAGAAAATCAAGCATATTGCTAGGACTGTATTGTAGCAAGAAGAATCTAAGGAGCAAAAGAATAGTAATTTGTTTCCCTGGCCATTCCCAGTGATTTGTTACTATTAGGTACCTAATTCTCTATAAATAATTTCACAGGATGAGTCAGATCTGGACAATGTGATAGGGCATATCATATAGGCCAAGATTAAAATATTCATTATTTATGGTAAATGATAGATTACTCTATTTGTTTTTTACAGTGAGTCATTAGGAGAGAATATACAGGAAACAAGATAATAACAAGTCGAAATGATTCAATTTTGCCACTTACAACAACCTGTTATTTGATATGAACTCTTCTTAACAAAAAATACATATTTTGGTAACTTTTTAAAAGTCTGATAACGTAATCCTCTTTGTACTTCAAAAGCATACTAAAATTACCTCTCCAGAATCATGTGTATACTTTTACAGGAAATGAAAAAGATCAGAAAGCATGGCTAAGACAGATGTTGTGAAGATCTGCTTTCAAGCAGCTGTTTGTCTGCACCAAACACTCTTCCCTCCTCCACTTCTTCCTCCTTCTCCTCCTCTTCCTCCTCCTCCTCTTCCTTCTCCTTCTCCTTCTCCTCCTCTTACTCCTCCTTCTCTTCCTCCTCTTTATCCTCTTCCTCCTCTTTATCCTCTTCCTCCTGCTCCTCCTCCTCTTCCTCTGCTGCCCCGTGTTGAATTCTATTTTAATAGATTTTTTTCTTACTTATCCTCCTCTCCCAGGTTTTGGGCATTTTTAAACTGTGCTGATCTGTTTCCTGACCAGAAACACAGCTATAGGAAGTAGTACAGAGAGGTTCAATTTAAATGTCTTTGAATCTTTTGTCAAATAACATCAACAATCAGCCAGGGGTGTTATATCCCTTTACAATTTTCCTGTTGCCTTCCAGATATCTTATATTTATAGAATTCTGTATTTGAAAATGATCTGACTCTAATTTTAAATCAGAGTATTGCTTAAGTACAGATCTCAGCTAACTGATTGCTACTGGGCATTATGTTATTTGGTACAATATGTTATTACCCACAGGGGAAATGTTATGCTATTTCTAACATTCTAATATCTTGTAATGCTATGGCCTGCTAAAAATATTAAGTGACATTGACTCATAATAACTCCTAAATGAAAACATTAGAAATATTCTTTGGTCATTTCATCTCTAATTCCTTTATTTTGTTTATAAAACAATTCTGCCATTAATGGTAAGAAACTATTTGTGTACCATAGCACTATGTTTAGTATACTAACAGGAAATATCCTGATAAACTTTTAAGCAAATATTCCCTATCTACATTTGTCATTTCAAAACCTATTTATAAAGATAATTTTGCTACAGAGTTCTTTTCTGTAGTTGTAAATGTAGTTGTATCAGACAAAACAGTTTTTAATTCACAAACCATAAAAATAGTAAAATCATACTGAATAATGAAAAGTTATTAACTTGTCAAAAGGATATAAGTATATATACAACCAACATTGAAGCCCCTAGATGTATAAGATAAATATTAAAGAACCAGACAAATAAAATACACTATATCATAATGAGCTAAAGGACTTAAATATCCCACTCTCAGTAATAGAAATTATTCAGAAACAAACTTTAGCAGGAAACATTGAACTGGGATAACAGCTAAGGTGAAATGGACCTAAAAGGTGTTTGTGAGTTTTTCTCAAGTACATACAGACAATTCTCTGGGATAGATAATATGTGAGTTCAAAGGCAGCAGGAAAATTCTAAAGGGATACAACACTCCAGGCTTTTAGCAAATTCCAAACTCAGCAATTCTATGGACCTTGTTCCTTCTGGCCTTTTTCCATGCCCCACTCCTTCACAGGACTCCCTGTGCTCTACCTATCATTGGTTGTGGGGGCATCTGCTCCCATTAGCTGCTGGATGAAGTCTCTCTGATCTCCTTGATTACAATTCTGTTGGAACTTTACCATAACACTCTGAAGGCAGGACAAACTGTAGGTAGAAGGTTTTGTGACTGGATTGGTCTCCCTATGTGGTGTCCCTTCTCCACCAACATAGTTGGTGCAATGACCAGAGCCATGCCGCACCCAATCGTATCCATTGTGTTGTTAACTAGGCTAAGAGAGCCCAGTACCCCTACAGCCAGGTTCTGCATGTCTTCCAGGTCACCCGGCTCCGCCCAGGCCACCTGCACAAACCTGCAAGATCTCACGATATCTCAGACTTCCTGCCAAACTCCAGAATGCCTGCGCAGAAGACTGGGGGCGGGGATTCCCCTCTTTCTCCCCCCCCCCCTAGTGTCTTTGATTCAATAAACAGTTGCCTTGAACAGAACCCCAGCCTTGGCCACATTCTTTTTCCCTTCCCCTATCTCATTACAGCTCCTGACTGTTCCATCCAGAGAACCCAAATCTGTGAATGTAGGGGTTACCGCTGGTCGGGCCCCCACATCCCTATCCCTACATTTGAGGCCTTGCCTGGTTCCAAAAGATAACTGTTTCAGGCTCCATGTTCACCATTATGAAGGGTCTTTACTAGGGTTACTTTCATAGATTCCATGGAGTTTCTATTGCATTAAGTTTTCATCCCGCTCCCTGCCAACAGAGAGTCAACTGATCAACTGTCTAAGTCTCATGGTGGCTCACAGGTATCATGGAGCCTGTAGGGGCCTGACCTAGGTCATCTGCTTATTTTATGGCTGAGCAGCTTGGTGATCTTGTGGAATCATAACAGTGGATTAGATGCTGTCTCTGACTCTTTTGCCTTACTTGTGAGATTCCTTTTCTTCTACTGGGTTGACTCAAACAGTGTTGATGTGATGGTATGTGTCTTTTTGATGTTTATTAGGCAATGTTTGGTTGATGCTCCTGTGAGGCCTGCTCTTTTCTGAGGGGAGGCTGAGCTAGAAGATAATTGGGGGAAGAAGGAGATAGAGAAGAAAAACTAGGAGGAAGGAGAGAAAAGAAACTGTCGGTGTATATGAAAGAGTCATTTTTTTTCAGAAAAATAATTAAAATTCAAGTCTCTTTTAAAAAATAATGGTATACAACCACAAATAAGTAACAAAAATTTTTGAAAGCCCATAAATATGTAGAATTAGATGTCAAAATGCTATTATTTAATGAGTCGATAGAAAATTAAAAAGGAAACACCTTTTCAATATTTTTGGACCAATGAAAGATGAAAAAGGAACATATGAAGACCAATGGCATTTAGCAAAATAGCAGGACAAAAAGAAACATTATAGAAATAAATAAATGCTTGTAAAAGAACAGAGACCTCAGATAAACCACAACTCCTGTACCTCAAGGAATTAAAAATAAACAAATTAAATCCAATGTAAGCATAAGGCAATTGACAATAAAGGTCAGAGTAGAATAAATGAATATAAAAACTAGAGCAATCACACAAGAGTTCAAACAAACTAAAAGTTGGATTTTTAAATTGATAATTCTAATAGGTGAAACTATAGCTATTCCAAGGAAAGGATAACAGAGGACTCATATGAAAGAGGAGACACTATTCCTGGTAACAAACAAATATAAAGTATGCATATAAGTCTGAAAGTAAATATCTAGGAGTCAAACCTCCTTATTGTACCATTGTGTAACAATCACCAATGCAGAAGAATCACGAAACAGTAGAAAATCTCAACAAACGAATAATGAAAAAGAACACTGAGTTTATTACTAAACATCTTCCTCTAAAGAAAGTCCTGGCATCTGATAGCTTTACTACTGAATCCTACCATACATTTACAGGACAAATGGCATTTTAAAAAATTCTTTTAAAAAATGGCAAACTATTTTTGTGAGGCATTATATTGTTATAAAATCCAGAGTGCAGGAAGAGACTATGGTCCAGTATCCTTGATGCAAAATCTCCTTCTAAAACTGCATTCAGTAATGTATTCAAAGGATGATTACAATGATCTTCTGAGATTTACCCCAGAGAAGCAAGGATGATTGGGATATGTAAACTAATAAGTGAGATGCATCTTACTATTCAAATGAAGAGCAAAACGAATACTTGATTATTTCGTTAAAGACAAGCAATTCTTTTTTCAATATTCAAAATATTTCTGTGACAAAACACACACACACACACACACACACACACACACACACCAATAAACAAACAAACCAAAGACTGAACTTAGGACTGTACCTCAATAAAATAAAAAGCAAGTTCATAGCCAGCATGGTACTCAATGGTAACAACCAAAATCCTTTCATTTGAGAACTGGAAAAGATAAAATTGTTCATTTTCATCACTGCCATCGAACTAGTTCTTGCCTGAACAATCAGATGAAAGATGAATATGATGGGCATCCAAATAGAAACATTGTCATTGTTTACTAATGGCATGTTCTCCTGTGTAGAAAACTATAAATAGCTCACAAAGCCTATTAGGACCAAAAAAAAAAAAAAAAAGTCAGTGAATTTTTAGAATACAAAGCCAACACAAAAATACAGGTCTATACATTGACACCAAGACAGCAAAGAGATCAAGAGAATATTCCTGCTTATGAAAGCTACATGAACAGTACAATACTCAGGAATGTATTTAATATAGGAAGTAGAAAAGCTATGCACTGGAAACTACAGAGCAGTGAAAGTAAAGGAAGACACAAACAACACTAAGAAAGACTATGCTGATAGATGTATTAATATTGCTTTAATGCTTATGCTACTCCTGGAAGAATAGTGACAATACTGGTACTTCCAAGATTCTGGTGTCATTCTTAATGAAATAAAATAGATTGTCCTGGTATTCATATGGAGTCTTGAATCATCCTAAATAGCCAAGGAAATTATGAACATAAAGGACAATGCTAAAGTCAACATATGACCTGATTACAATCCTCACCCCAAGATGGAATTACTGAAAATGGCACGGCACATATATTAGACTAAACCACCAAAAGAGTAACCAGAGAAAAGAGCCTAGAAAGAATAGAGGTCTGAGAAGAGAATGCCAACTGTTCACACTGGGAAAGCAATGTCTATCATTAATTGCATTGAGAAAATTATTCATATCTGGAAAATGACTTTTGGATGTTCCTTATATGGCATCATATAGAGATCCTACTGAATAACGACACCCATATAACACAATATGATTCAAAATAGAGAGGCAAGTGTAGATGAGCAACTTGTTTCACCTAAAGTAACAAGCATTTACTTCAAGGGATAAAGACTGTTCTACTTTTGTAGCAATTACAAATTAGAGGCAAAGGAGAGGGGGATTGGAAAGGGTGTCTGGAGGGAAGATGGGGAAGGGGACAACATTTGAAATATAAATAAATAATCAATTAATAATAAAAACAAAATTAACTCATATGGTTGAGCTGAGGGATGAACACAAATGAACTGCACAGTCAAATATAATTCTAAAATCAAAAATTCCTTGTGACCAGAGGTTTTGCAGAAATTTCTTATGGATAATGCTAAAGGTAAATCATAGAAGAAAAATATGACAAATAGACCTTCTTCAAATTGAAAACTTTTGGTATTCCAAAGACACGAATGAGGAATAAAAAAAATTGTGTCACATCTGGGCACCCTCCCTGCCTGAGGAGAGATGTCTGCCCAGGAGGTCTTTCCCTGCCAGAACTTGTGAGGGAGCCATCTTGGGTTCCAGGTCACTCAGAGACCAGTTTGCACAAGTCAGCTTGCAAATGGTAACTGAGCAGACCTCAGAAGCAAAACAGCTTCTAGGATAGGCCCAGTTTCAGGCACTAGACATCCGGGCACCTTCCCCGCCTGAGGAGAGGTGTCTGCCCAGGAGGACTTTGCCTGCAGGAGCTCATGAAGGAGCCAACTTGGGTCCCAGGTCACTCAGTGACCAGTCTGTGCAGGTTAGCTCATGGACTGCAAAGGGTGAGTGATCAGACTGCTAAGCAACACAGCTTCTGGGACAGACACAGTTTCGGGCTCTAGACATCTGTGCACCCTCCCCATGATAAGTGGATATTAGCCCAGAAACTTAGAATGCCCAAGATACTATTTGTAAAACACAAGAAAATCAAGAAGGAAGACCAGAGTGTGGATACTTCATTCCTCATTAGAATAGGGAACAACGTACCCATGAAAGGAGTTTCAGAGACAAAGTTTGGAGCTAAGAGAAAAGGATGGAGTATCCAGAGACTACCCCACCTGGGGATCCATCCCATAATTTGTCACCAAACTCAGACACTATTGCATAGGACAGCAAGAGTTTGCTGAAGGGACCCTGATATAGCTGTCTGGTATGAGGCTATGCCAGTGCCTGGAAAATACGGAAGTGGATGAACACAGTCATCTATAGGATAGAACACATGGCTTCCATTGGACAAGCTAGAAAAAGTTCCACAGGAGCTGAAGGAGTCTGCAACCGTAGAAGAGAAACAACAATATGAACTAACCAGAGCTCGTGCCTCTAGCTGCGTATGTAGCAGAAGATGGCCTAGTTGGCCATCATTGGGAAGAAAGGCCCCCCTTGGTATTGCAAACTTTATATGTCCCAATACAGGGGAACACCAGGGCCAAGAAGTGGGAGTGGGTGGGTAGGGGAGCAGGGCAGGGGGGTAGAGGGAACTTTCGGGATAGCATTTGAAATATAAATTAAGAAAATATCTAATAAAAATTTTGGAAAAAAAATCGTGTCACTGACTAAAGAATGTCTTCACCTAGTATCTGTTTTTTTCTGAGTGTGTTTGGGAGTATGATGAATGACCCAACTGCAGAATATGTGAACAGCAGTCAATACTCAGTAAGAACTTCAAAGAAAAGGCAATAAGATATGAGCTAAAGATTTCTGCAACATGTGAATGAATAAGATACTCTACAGGGCAAAGAAAGATCTTGCCTCAGGCAAAGGGTACATGGCATCTGAGGAACAACATCGAAAGTTGTGTTTTGCCTTATAAACACATATGCACACAGTTGCATGAACAACCCTCCCCCTCCACATGAACATGCATACACAACACAGACGAAAAAAAAAAAGTATTACTTTGAAAAATGAACACATTCATTGTCTTGCTTAGTTGGTTTCATGTCTGGATACTCAGTTCATAGCTTCTCAAATGCTTCAGGGTTGTGCAGTTCAATTTATACTTGAACAAACTCTATCTTACTGATTAAAAGTAATTGGTAGGGGAGCAGGGCAGGGGGAGAGTATAGGGAACTTTCTGGATAACATTTGAAATGTAAATTAAGAAAATATCTAATCAAAAAGTAAACTATTATATGACATAGTACTAAGAACTGGGTGGATTTGTCTGTATTTCATCTTCCTAATAGCCTGATTTCCAGCTCTTGTGACATTGTTGTATTTGTTGTTGTTAAACAAAATTAAATAATTTTAGATAGCTCACTATTTGACCTGTTAGTCTTAAGTAAAATAGCAGTAATATCCCATCTTTACAACATATTCAAGTGCCCTTTAGACATAGACACTACTTGTTTGGAATGGCTTTCCCAGGACTTCCATCCACAGACAATTTTTTTTTTAAGGAACACATATACATTTACTAATTTGTATGTTTCTTGGACAAAAAGGAACTCTGAAAAAGCTGATGCAGATCCTTTGCTTGTGTAACACTGACAGGAAGGAGTGCTTTTAGAACAAGGACAAAGGCAAGGACTTTGAGTCTCTAGGAGCTGTAAACTGCAAATGCAAATATACAGCATTGCACAGAGTGGATGAAGACTAGGAATCACTGTTACATGGGTTTCTCTGGTGCTGTTTTCTGGCTGAGCATGTAAATGGTCTAAAGCCTACCTTTGGTAGGTATGTATATACTGCTCTTAGATACTTGAAAGGGAAAAGAGGACTTTTCCTCTGCTTCTTGTCATATGCTCCAGCTCAAAAGAATCCTCACAGTAAATGGCATATTTGCGAATAGCATATTGTTCTGCCCTACAGTGCTTAAAGAAATGATTACCCTCATATCACTTCCATGATGGTAGTCGCAAAGCATGTGCCTGTGTACTTTGTCTTCGGCCAAGATGACTTTTATGTAAAACTTACTAATAGATGTATTATTTGTCTCTTTCCTATGTAGAACTAATTAGAATAGTATTTCTTGATCCTTACAATTCTGTTCTTCCTAGAAAGGTTATATCACAAGACAGATCTAACCACTAATTCTATTCATCACATCCTGGGGGTGAGTCATGCAACGTGTATGGAAAAATTCAGAAGTAGCCACACTATTACACAGGCTTTGTTCCCACGATGCCTTGCTACACTTTTGACTAAAATATAAAATCTAGCAAAAGATCCTTGGGAATATGTTTTTCTATGAAGGCCAAGCAGCTTTTGTTATGGCTTTTGTCTCTTAAAATAAAAAGAGCTGTATTTGAAAATAAAGATGCACAGTGAAGAAGAATAGGGTGTGATTTTCCAGCACTGATATAAAGAAGCAACAGAGACACTAGAATATGCAAATGCTGCTTTTCAGCACATGTTAAGGATTTATTCACTGAAGGGTGACTAGTTTTTGGTTTCTTGGTTGCTTTTGCTTTGTTTTAGCCTACATATTTGTGCTTTTATTCTTTTTTGTTCTTGCTAGCTTCTCTGTTCTCTTAAACCTTTAATTCCTGTTTTTCAACATGGTAAAAAATTATCAAGTACAAAAAATACTGAGACACTATTTCAGCCAAGGAGCCCAGGGAGACAAGAGGACAAAATGTAAAGCAATATTCAAAAGTAAACACACAAACACACACACACACACACACACACACACACACACAGAAGGTTAGGACATCCAAGTTAGGATTGTAATACCATGGGCTAACCTCTATGTAGATAGCCTAGGCATGATCCAAATTAAAAGCAAAATAAATAAATAAATAAGTAAATAAATAAATAAGGACCTCTGAATAAACTAGTGACTTCAGCTATACAACAGTGATTCATCAATACTGATTCAACAAGTGCATCAAATATTGCCATCTTACTCATGTGTGCTAATCAGATTTTCATCTGTGTGACAGAACACCTGGGGGCAACATCTAAGGAAGGAAAGACTAGTTTCCTAGTTTTTTTTAGTTTTAGTCTTTTGTAGTTTGACTCATGGTTTCAGACCAGTGATCATCTAGCCCCACTGCTTCTCCCACGGGATGATGATACAGAACATCCCAACAAGGGAACTTGTGAAAAAACAAAACTGCTTGCCTTACAACATAGGAGGAAGAGATGGTAAGAGAGCTGGAGTTGGGTATGAAGCAATGCACCCTTCTAAGCACAGCCTCAATTAAGTTCCTCCTACCAAATCCATCCCTAAATTTATTGTAAAGTTATGAATTAAACTGTGGAATAATCAATCCATTGAGGAGATTAGGGCTTCCATGATCAGCTCTTCACATTGCTGCCATGTAGACTAAGTATCCAATATATGCATCCCTGTGATGTCCTATATCCAACCCATAGCACAATATGAGATATTAAGAACATGGGTACATGAGAACTATTGTAATCTTCCCAGATTCCCTATAAATCTAAAAATTCTAAAGTTAAAAGATTATTTCATTGTCACTGGCTTTTTCTAAAAGAGACTACCAAATAGTCACTGAACATTGGTTCTTATCCTGTATGTGGATTTTGGTGAAACTATCTTATATATGCTCATGAAAATATGTGTAATTTCTACAGTTCTCTGAATTACATTTTTACTCTCTCTCACTTATTTCTATGTCTATGTTAAGACTTTACAAAGAAAAAATAAACTCTCAGTGGATTACTTACCTTCTCATCACCCTACCTTTAAACAATAATTTTTACTTGTTTATCTTCTGTTATAATAAACTTTTGTGTTTTTTCTATCTCTGCATTTTACAAATAATGGAACTTGGAAATGATTCTTGACATGCAAACATGATGATAGAGTTTGTGTTCCTAGTACCCAAATAAAAAGCTATGTGTGGTGGCACACATTTGAAGCCTTAGTGATGGAGGCAGAGACACACTGATCACTGTAGTTCACTCGCAAAACTCCAAATTTTAGAAGAGACAAAGAGATTCCTGCATTTTGATATCCTGTTGGCATCATGAATTTGGAAGGTATTGTGACAGTTTTTGTACCATATGATTTATAAATATATGAACCTTCAAATATTAGCTATGTTATTAGTATGCATATATACATATGTATGTCTGTATATATTCTATATATATGTATATATAGAATATATATATATATTATTTAAATATGTATACATATAATTCTTGTAAATATATATGACTGTGTTGGGTGTATACAAACATACTTATATAATTACAATCACATACAGATACACACATATTTATACATATATCTTTATAATAATGAAACTAAAAAAATAAACTTTATATGCCAATTTAATCCCCCTTTTTCTTTAAAAACTGTATTCTTTTGTTATAATTATGCCCTAGAAATAAGATGCCTCTTAATTATTTCAATTAGAAAAGATAAAACATGATGATCACCTGTTTCCTGAAAAGCAGTGACTTAGTCAAATCAGGGCAACTGTCTCTGTCCTAAGAAATGCAGAGTGAGCAGTCTTTATTAAATAAATTTTGAAACAAGAATGATAGAGGAAATTTACAGCAGCTAAAAATTTATGAGGGAGGCTCAGGCTGTAAGTGAACACTGCTGTGAGTATTCTCTATATTAATTTTTAATCTCTTAGAAATAAGATATATTAACCCACTGCCATATCATTAATCACTTACAGTTCACACAGTGAAAAGAGAATTTCCTCTCATCTCTGGCCAATATTCTCCCAAATATCAAGTGAACTGAAAATTATACATGGAGTATATTAAATGTTTAAATTAATAAGACCTTCCATCCTTACAAACCTCCTTATTTCAATCTTCTCATCTATCTTAAAACATTCAAGATAGTATCATAAAAACCAACATAGTTGTCCATTAAGGCACTGACATATGTCTCTTTAATAGAAAAGTTCAGATGAAATTCTGAAAGAAGAAAATATACTACATCTTAACCTCTCAAAGAAGTAAAGATTTATAATTTGTTAGGATATAATAAGCAAATATGATTGACAGTCACTAGTCTTGAGTAAATTTACTTAGCATAGTAACTCTCTGAGAAAATGAGTAACTTACTTTCATCAGATAACCCTTCACTGGGAAAAAGAGGGGGAGTGGTAGCAAGGGGAGAGAGAGAGAGAGACAGAGAGAGACAGAGTGAGACAGAGAGAGACAGAGACAGAGGGACAGAGAGACAGAAACAGAGATAGAGATAGAGGAACAGAGAGAGACAGAAAATTATCATGGGTTTTCTGTAGATAAAATACAGTAGTATCATTAACTTTTATAGATTTATAAGAATAGTTATTACTGTGTAAAAACCTTTGAAGAGATGCACAAAGTTTTATACAGTATTAAATTATTTTTCCAACTTATCATTTATTAGTTGTTTTTGCCTTAGCAAGGTCTTTCTGTAAGCTGGGCATAATGATAGACACGGTTCTGATAAAAACCACAACACGAAAAGAAAAGGCCCTAACCTCCAGTACCTTGATTTAGTTCACTTCTCTAATCCACAATTATGTCTCTCGTTAGTGTTTGGTTTTCAAAGAAGCCCAGAAATCAACTCCAAATGAATATGAATGAGTTGCTTGAACTCATGAATGAGCAACTCTGAAAAAAAGAAAAAAAGGATATTTGACACAGACTGTAGTTAGGGAGAACAGCATCAGGTGTGATGTTTGAGAATTATAAGCTATTTGAAGAAAAACATTTTAATATATAAGATCATTTAGTAAAACTATGTGTTATAATGTGTAATGACCCCCATGGTGGAATTAGAGAAAGGCTGGAAGAAACTGGGGAGGAAGGCAACCCTATGGGAAGACCAGCAATCTCAACTAACCTGGACACCTGATATATATCAGACAAAGAGCCACCAACCAGGCAGCATACACCAGAAGGTCCAAGGCCCCTGACACATATACAAGAGAGGACGACCTGGTGGTCTGGCTTCAGTGGAAAAAGATGTGCCTAACCCTCGAGAGACTTGAGGCCCCAAGGACTGGGGAGGCCTGGAATAGGAATCCTCTTAGAGACATGGGGGAGAAGGAATGGGATGAGGAACTGTGGGATGGTAGACTTGGAGGGGCTAATGGCTGGAATGTTAAAAAAAAGATAATTTAGAAATAGTAAAGAAAATAAATATTTGCTGGAAAGAACCCAGATGTCCCTCAACAGAGGAATGGATACAGATATTTTTATTTATTATTTTTCAATATTTTTTATTAGATATTTTCTTAATTTACATTTCAAATGCTATCCCGAAAGTTTCCTCCCCCCTCCCCCTGCCCTGTTCCCCTGCCCACCCACTCCCACTTCTTGGCCCTGGCATTCCCCTGTATTGGGGTATATAAAGATTGCAATACCAAGGGGCCTCTTCTCCCAATGATGTCCGACTAGGCCATCTTCTGCTACATGTGGAGCTAGAGACACGAGATCTGGGGGTTCTGGTTGGTTCATATTGTTGTTCCTCTTTTAGGGTTGCAGACCCCTTCAGCTCCTGGGGTTCTATCTCTAGCTTCTCCATTGTAGGCCCTGTGTTCCATCATATAGATGACGGTGAGCATCCACTTCTGAACGAGACAGGTATATCAGGATCCCTTCAGCAAACTCTTGCTGTCCTATGCAATAGTGTCTGAGTTTAGTGACTGATTATGGGATGGATCCCCCCCTGGTGGGGTAGTCTCTATATGGTCCATCCTTTCATCTTAGCTCTAAACTTTGTCTCTGTAACTCCTTTCATGAGTACTTTGTTTCCTATTCAAAGGAGGAATGAAGTATCCACACGCTGGTCTTCCTTCTTGATTTTCTTGTGTTTTGCAAATTGTATCTTGGCTATTCTAAGTTTCT
The DNA here is from genome assembly GCA_902729485.2 of Mus minutoides. Taxonomy (NCBI): domain Eukaryota; kingdom Metazoa; phylum Chordata; class Mammalia; order Rodentia; family Muridae; genus Mus; species Mus minutoides. The sequence continues at coordinate 48,667 of LR753368.1, read as the reverse complement.
GGGCTAATATCCATTTATCAGTGAGCGCATATCCAATGACTTCTTCTGTGATTGGGTTACCTCACTAAGGATTATATCCTCCAGATACATCCATTTGCACAAGAATTTCATAAATTCATTTTGTTAATAGCAGAATAGTACTCCATTGTGTAAATATACCACATTTTCTGTATCCATTCCTCTGTTGAGGGACATCTGGGTTCTTTCCAGCTTCTGGCTATTATAAATAAGGCTGCTATGAACATAGTGGAGCATGTGTCCTTTTTACTAGTTGGAACATCTTCTGGGTATATGCCCAGGAGAGCTATTGCTGGATCCTCTGGTAGTACTATGTCCAATTTTCTGAGAAAACGCCAGACTGACTTCCAGAGTGGTTGTACAAGCTTGCAATCCTGGCTGCAATGGAGGAGTGTTCCTCTTTCTCCACATCCTTGCCAGCATCTGCTGTCACCTGAATTTTTTATCTTAGCCATTCTGACTGGTGTGAGGTGGAATGTCAGTGTTGTTTTGATTTGCATTTCCCTGATGATTAAGGATGCTGAACATTTTTTCAGATGTTTCTCAGCCATTTGGAATTCCTCAGTTGAGAATTCTTTGTTTAGCTCTGTACCCCATTTTTTATGGTGTTATTTGTTTTTATGGAGTCCAGCTTCTGTAACTCTTTGTAGATGTTGGATATTAGTCCCCTATCAGATTTAGGATTGGTAAAAATCCTTTCCCAATCTGTTGGTGGCCTTTTTGTCTTGCTGACTGTGTCTTTTGCCTTACAGAAGCTTTGCAATTTTATAAGGTCCCATTTGTCAATTCTTGATCTTACCGCACAGGCCATTGCTGTTCTGTTTAGGAATCTTTCCCCTTGTGCCCATGTCTTCGAAGGTTTTCCCCACTTTCCCCTCTATAAATTTTAATGTCTTTGGTTTTATGTGGTAAAGAAAATAAATATTTGCTGGTATATTTTTTAAAGTGGAATTTCAGTTAATCTAACTGCTTTAAATCTTGAGAATCTGTCTTGGATTTTTATTTTCAAATATGCACATATTTTTGTTTTTCCATGCCTTTATAAGTTTACTATGTGTGGTTAGTTACAACTTGATTAACCATTTTACAAATTCAAGATGCAAAGGCTTGTGTGGAGAATGACTTCAGTGATGCTAAGTACACACTCTACCACTGAGATAACTCTTAGATCATTTTCAAAAAGTTTCAATTTTTTAATATTTTAAAACATAATTGAGGGGTACAATATATTTTAATTATATTCCTCCCACATGCTCCCCTTAACTCTGTATATATATGCCCATACTCCTCAACTCCCAAATTCTTGATCTCATTTTTAAAATTCTAATAGCCCATTTGTGATGTCTATATACTCCTGGATGTGGGGCTATGCACTGAAGTATGGGAAATCTACTGGAGCCACACACTTAGAGAAATCTTGATTTCTCTCTATTAGAAGCGATACGTTTTCCACAGTTCCTCAAGATACAAATTACTTTCTATTCCATGCTACATTAAGGCATGTTGAATGCCTTAATCTTTTTCAGGCAATAATAAATGCTGTTAGTTTATGACAGGTCTGGAAGACATTGCTGGGAGATAGTATTTTCTATATATGACAGACAAACTGCACCAATCTCAACAATAGAGCTGCCTAAGAAAGACAGGCATTGTAATTACAACTTCTGATAAATCAACATTGATAAGGAAAACCCCACTTTGTCCCACCTCTAGGTGGAGAGCTACAGATGGTCAGTGACTACTGACTGAAGGACAATTAGGTTCCTGAAGGGACAAGCTTCCATATAGGTGGTGCTCTTCCCAGTAGAGAGCTCATGACACATGTACAGATAACCAGAATTAAATGGACTCAGAAAAGTGTGTGTGTGTGTGTGTGTGTGTGTGTGTGTGTGTGTGTGTGTGTGTGAATTATAGGAAAGATCATGAATTTTGGAGGAAGGGTATCAGAGGAGAGGACGGTGTAATGTTGATGCAGTTTTCATATAATAAAAGTTTTATTTAAAGAAAGATGAGGCTTCCAAGCAAGTCTCTGAGAAAAACATTCTAGGGCTGTTGTGTACAGTGCTTAGGGGAATTCTGATGGAACTATATCAGGGTATTTCTGGTGACATTAAAGGAAAAAAAAATCAAAGGCCAGGACATCCTTTGTCATGAAGAAGCGATTACAACACTGTTCAGAGATCTAATACCTTACTTATTTTGCTGTGAAATAATCTAGCAAACCTGACACAACAGAATGAGTAACCATTTAAACAACATTACATATGCTAATTTGGCACCATTAAAATGTAGTTAAAGTGCACATCATTTCCTAAATGCAGATCCCTCATACTTGATTCAGGATGTTGAATGAACGTTTATCTCTCTTTATTTGCATGATGCATACTTACCTATTGTATCTTCACTTTAAATCTTACATGTTGAGCAAGTTTAAGTCTTAATGTGGAGGGATAATCCTTAGCAAAAAGTGTCCAAAGCTAAAACTGTAAAAAATAACAAATGTGCCAAGCATTTCAGCAACTATGAAATCTCATCAGTGTTTAGGTGTTAGGATGTAGCAGAGAGAGAACAAGAAGAAAGCCATATCACAGTAAGAACCAGCTTGCAGTTTTTATACAAGTATTGTCAGTAACTGTGAAGGCAGGATTTGAGACTTTATTTTTATTTACATCTTACAACATCATTACAAAAGAGTAACTGTACCATTAAATACATAAAGATTTAATTCCAACTATTTCATTAGCCATTTTGATGATCCATGACATCTGAAATGAGACGACTTTCTTCTGCCAATAAAAGGTAAGATATGGCATATGGACATGCATCTAAGTATCCATGAAACATGTCACCTATACAGTGAACATTAAGTGTCTACTTTTTAAACATTCTCCTTAAGAAATGATGAGAACTCATAGAAATACCAACACTTACCTTAATACTCTAAGTCCTGAGAATGAAGAGAATGACAGAGCTTGGCTCACAAATTACATAGTCAAGTACAAAGATCTCATAGTACTTTCCTTGGCTCATTAAAAAGTAGTTGTAGGGAGCGGCAGTTGCTCAGGAATGGCAGTTGCTCCGGAATGGCAGTTGCTCAGGAATGGCAGTTGCTCTGGAATGGCAGTTGCTCCGGAATGGCAGTTTCTCTGGAATCGCAGTTGCTCAGGAATGGCAGGTGCTTAGGAACGGCAGTTGCTCGGGAAAACCCGGGCTCCCTCTTCAGGCCCTCCTAAAGCAATAGCCCCTCCGAACGGGAAATATGCTAATGAGGTGTGGCTTGTGACACCAATGAATGGGCAATATGCTAATGGGTGTGGCTTGGTGCACCAATCCGCATCCACTACGACACCCCCCCCTTCCCTGGGAGAGTATAAAAGCAGCAGCTCTGCTGCTGTTCTGGGTCCGGGAATCTACAAGCAAGGCGCTCCAGAATAAAGCTGACTGAGAAGATCCCGGTGGTGGCGTGACTTTCTTGCTGGTCGACGGAGGCAGGGAGGCGCACAGCAAGTAGTAACACAACTTTCTTTCTTTCTTCTTTCTTCTGATTTTTTTTAACCGAATGCATCCCATCTTCTTGCTTTTGCTGTTTGTTAGGGATCTTGGCTTCAGGTTTGGGACTAAATAGAAACTCAGAATAAGGAATTTTTCTAACAAGTTCTCAAACATATTTCAGCAGAGCTGTGATTTTTATTAAGGCATTAAAAAATCCAAGAAAATAAGACTCAATGCTTTGGTCTTTCAGCATTATTTGTTTCCAGAATGATTATTTATATTCAAAAGGTTCTCAACACAATCATAAAATCTACAAATGGATAACAGAAGTCAAAGTTATGAGGATTTATTGTCTGGAACTTGAAAATAGAAAAAAGCTTTCTTAAGGCCAGAGTTTGTACTTGTAACTAACTCTATAATGGTAGAGCTTGTTTACATTTCCTTTGGAATAGAGGTTAAGTTGAAGACTGTTAACTAGTGAATAGGTAAATAATTTCAGCACTGTGGAAAGAAGATCCCATATTATAGTTAATTACAACCCAATTTATATCAAACTCGACCATCTTCTTACAAAATTGAAAATTGGCCTTCAACAGTTTAGGTTTTCATATGTTGTTCTGGTAGATTACTCATCCAACTAGCTTTAAGTTGGTATCATAATTTCAGAGAAACCTCTGACACATATTCATGCTCTATTCATGTAAAAAAAAAAAAGCCAGTCTGTGTTTGGAGGGAAAGAACAAAAAGAATATTTCAGGATATTAGAGAAAAATTAAAAAAAAAATAAGGAAACTAAACTGGATGTGGTTACATTAACAAGAGAATTTTTGAGATAAATTTCTGCAGTATTTGTTCTAGAATTAGGTTGCAGTAAAGATGTTCTTTGTGTTGAGTTCCAAATATTAAAAAGTGAAGTGAGAAAACAGAAAAAAGGAAAGCAGTGAGAGTTACAACTTTCTCCATAAATGGCTCTCTGTTTGTGGGGCTCCACACACCCCATTCTATGCCCAGCTGCAACTACAATATCTCCTTCATGGAGTACAGAAGTGAGCAGAACATTTTTTTCCACAGAACACACCAGGATTACCTCTGTTTTCCAGTATACCAGCAGGGTTCATATGAGAGTAGTCCTGACATGGTGACTGTACTCCGAGTGACAGACATGAGACTAAAAAGAGATGAAATCTGTACGCTGCTTACGGAGTTGTTTTATCCAACAATTCAGAAGCCATTGAGTACTTTATTAGTAAAAATTAACTCATTGTTAAAAAAATCAGGCTGCTAAGATTTATAATTCGTATTCATGATCAATAAGTCTTCCATGTTATTCTACATTGCTTCCCTTAATGGCTTATAAAGTTCACTGTCAACTGTTTTTCTCATGTACTAACAAACACAGTTATCGAATTTCACCTTGGGGCTATTAAGAATTTACATGAACTATTGCACTGAATACTAATAAAATTAATATTTAATAGCCAGTCTCATTCTAATCTCTGCCTTACTTATGCCACAAAGGAGCAAAGAAGCAAAGAAACTTGCCTAAGATATTACAGATATAACTATCAAGGGGTACTGTGGGTTCTTGAAGTCATTATATGCTCAGTATTTTAGATATTATAGTGATGTTATCTCACTTCAAGAAGATGGTGCCATAACACTAAGACTTAATGCAACCACTCTATGAGAAAACCAGAGCAAGAAGAAAATAATTTATCAAAATTATATTCTTGAGAACTTATTTTGGTGAAATTTGTTGATTCTGATCTTCAAAAGATTTACTCCAAGAGCATCCCACTTTTATATGAAAGCAAAGCATATATATGAGGCCAGAGTATAGCTTGTAGACAGTGTTTAAGCACTGGTACTAATTGTGTACAGTTTTCTCAGTTATATTGGGACACTTTTACTCTTCTCTTCTGGGATGATGTATACCTATAGAAACAGGTAGAAACTGTCTAAGCTTCAAGTTACATTCATCCAAAATAAATACTTATTTATTGTATTGAAACAAACAAATAAAGCATGGTATTTGACACCAATTTATAAAGTATTCAGTTTTTAAGGTTTACTTTTGGGCTGTCAGTCAAAATTTTAAGTTATATTCAAAGTCTTTAAAGCCATTTTGGGCATGTGTTCTACTTTTATCTTGAAATTTGCCTCCTTCCTTTGACCTCAGATTTTGTTAATTCAAATATGCATAATTATATATGACTTTAAAAAAGTAATAATGTGGATTTGATTTCTGATAGTAGCTTTATTTTCTTGTAGATTAAAACTCCACCACAAAAACATAATTAAAGGCTATTGCCAATTAGCTTCAGTACAGTCTTTCGGACCTCAAACTGGAGCAATTTCAACTTTAACAGTCTTGTTCTAAAAACAGAATTTCCAAGCAACATTATTTAGTTACTGAAAAATTACATGTATTATGGATGCCAGTAACACACATTTTCAATGAATTTTCTTCTCCTTGTCCCCAAGATGCCATTCATTTCTGAGCAAATAGGACCACCTAAGGGTACTGAAGCCATGGAATATACTGTTCCTCACTCAAATCTTGTCAGGAAAGAAAATCTCCTCAGTGGTTTTTCTCCTTGGGAATCTTATGATGTCAGGTACTCACTTTTATTACCTCTGGAAATTTGCATACTGCTAACCTCTTGGTTCATATATCTCTACCCATTATTTTTCCTCTTAAGGGTGTGAGTCAGGGAGGAGGATTGGTGATATTAGGAGAAATAGAAAACCATGTGTTCACATCAATGGAACTAATTTTTCTATACAAGAGACAAGAATATATACAAAATCATTTATAAAACATTTATTAAACACTTGCTTTCTATTTCATAGGTAGTTTAGTGTTTTGTGCTAGGAAAAGAAATGTTACTTTAATTGCATATTTTTAAATAAGAATTTCAGAGCCACTATCACCCATGATAAACCCACCTTTAGTCAGGGAAAGAAGGCAGAGGCAAGAGAGATTGCAGCCCCGGGTGAGTTTCTGTAGCCCTTCTGTGGCTGGCACAGAATACAAGTGTCTGTAAATGCTAAGCCTCAAATAATGTCAACATCATTCAAGAAGGCCAGCACTCGAGAGAAAGTCTTTTCTTAGAAAATCTCTTTTCTACAAGTCTACTTCCCCCCACCTTGTAATTACCAAGGATTCCTTTTTCATTTGATAAAGAATTTGATAATTATGTTATTAGACTCAATTACTGATGAACTATTGCTATCAATCAATTTTGGAAAAAGGAACATGCTTATCATATACAGACTACTAAGCCCACCCAGATCTGACCATAGCTTGAAATCTGCAGTCACACAGACAGTCTGGTTTAATGAAGCATCCCATGAAACAAAACAAATAGGCATGAAAATGAGAGATATTTTTGGAGAGGAGCAAACATAACAGCAGAAGGAAGATGGAAGAATGTGGGGCTGGTCGGTGGTCATGATGCACGTGTGTGAAGGGGCCTAAGAAAATTTAATTAAGTAAATATTATTGTGAGCTAGAAAATATCTATATTTGTTAATTGATTCCAATTTAATTAAAAATTCTGGACAAAATTAGAGATTAAAATAAATCCAAAGAGATTGTTATTCAGACATAAAGTTAAAATCATTTATGGAACCAAAGAGATGTGATATATTGAGGGGATAGGCAGGGATATTCCTTAGAGAGATGGAACAGTAGCAAGATTTCTCACTTTTCAACATTCTAAAAGCTCTTAATAGACACCTACATACTTAGATCTCTTCTTTCATGTCAGAACTTTGAAAGTTACATGCTAATGTCCACATCAAGTTTAAAGAGACACAGGGGCTCTAGAGAACTGTTAAAAGCCAGAGATAGTACAAATTCAATAATTATAATTTATTCTCATTGTAAAACTCACACACTCCTATTTAGATCAGTTATTGAAAAATGACATGCCATCTGGTCCACCCTGCACCAGCTCAGGGCTCGGGCACAGGTACTGTGCAACTCTCCCAAGGCCCCTTCGGGACTCCCCAAGCTATCTTGGGACCACAGGTGAGCAATGGAACACAACATCTGTTCCAATCCAATCTCTTGGAACTCAAGACTGCAGCTAGGAGATAAATAAAGGGACAGCCCAGGGCAGCTGGTCCCTTCTGGTCTGCACCAATGCCAGGTCTCCTCAGGAAGAGATGGCAGGAGGCAAGCATAAGAACAGAAGCAACAGAAACCAAGGGTACTTGGCATCACCAGATCCAAACTCACCCACTACATCAAGTCCTAGATACAACAGCACACCTGAAAAGCAGGGTATGGATGATGGAGGACTGTAAGAAGGAAATACAGGAAAACACAGATAAACAACTTAGAGAGTTACAGGAAAACAATACAAAACAGGTGATGGAATTGAACAAAGCCATCCAGGACCTAAAAATGGAAGTAGAAACAAGAAAAACCAAAAGGAGATAACGCTGGAGATAAAAACCATAGGAAAAAAAATCAGGAACCATAGATATGAGCATCAGCAACAGAATACAAGAGAAAGAAGAGAGAATCTCAGGCACAGAAGATTCTATAGGGAGGGAGCATAGACAAGACAATCAAAGAAAATGCTAAATGCACAAAGATCCTAACACAAAATATCCAGGAAATCCAGGACACAATGAGAAGACCAAACTTAAGGATAATAGGAATAGATGAGAAGGAAGACTTTCAAACTAAAGGGCCAGAAAATATCTTCAACAAAATTATAGAAGAAAACTTTCCATACCTAAAGAATGAGGTGCCCATAAACATACAAGAGGCCTACAGAACTCCAAATAGGCTGGACCAGAAAAGAAATTCCTCACGACACATAATAATCAGAACAACAAACTCACTAAATAAAGACAGAATATTAAAAGCAGTAAGAGAAAAAGGTCAAGTAACATATAAAGGCAGGCCTATTAGAATTAATCCAGACTTCTCCCCAGAGACTATGAAAGCCAGAAGATCATGGACAGAGATTATACAGACACTAAGAGAACACAAATGCCAGCCCAGGCTACTATACCCAGCAAAACTCTCATTTACCATAGACGGAGAAACCAAAGTATTCCAAGACAAATTCAAATTCACACAATATCTTTCCACGAATCCAGCACTTCAAAGGATAATAACAGAAAAACACCAATACAAGGATGGAAACTATGACCTAGAAAAAGCAAGAAAGTAATCCTTCAACAAACCTAAAAGAAGACAGCCACAAGAACAGAATCCCAACTCTAAAAACAAAAATGACAGGAAGCAACAATTACTGTTTCTTAATATCTCTTAATATCAATGGACTCAATTTCCAATAAAAAGACATAGATTAACAGACTGGCTACACAAACAGGACCCAACGTTTTGCTGCTTAGAGGAAACACACCTCAGGAAAAATGACAGACACTACCTCAGAGTGAAAGGCTGGAAAACAATTTTCCAAGCAAATGGTCCGGAGAAAAAAACTGGGGTAGCCATTCTAATATCGAAGAAAATAGACTTTCAAGCCAAAATTATCAAAAAAAAAAAAAAAAAAAAAAAAAAAAAAAAAAAAAAAAAAAAAAAAAAAAAAAAAAAAAAAAAAAAAAAAAAAAAAAAAAAAAAAAAAAGAGGGGCACTCATCATAGGCAAAATCTTCCAAGGGGAACTCTCAATTCTGAATATGTATGCTCTAAATGCAAGGGCAGCAACGTTAAAGAAACGTTAGTAAAGCTCAAAACACACATTGCATCTCACACAATGATAGTGGGAGTCTTCAACACCCCACTGTCATCAGTGGACAGATCCCGGAAACAGAAACTAAACAGAGACTCAGTCAAACTGACAGAGGCTATGAAATAAATGGACTTAACAGATATCTACAGAATATTTCATACTAAAACAAAATGATATAACTTTTTCTCAGTATCTCATGGAACCTTTTCCAAAATTGATCACATAATTGGCCAGAAAACAGGTCTCAACAGATTCAAAAATATTGAAATTGTCCCATGCATCCTTTCAGATCACCTTGGTCTAAGGCTGTTCTTCAATAACAACATAAGTAGCAGAACACCATCATTCATGTGGAAACTGAACAACATTCTACTCAATGATACCTTGGTCAAGAAAGAAATAAAGAAAGAAATTAAAGACTTTCTAGAGTGTAACGAAAATGAAGCCACAAAATACCCAAACATATGGGACACAATGAAAGCATTCCTGAGAGATAAACTAATAGCTCTGAGTTTCTAAAAAAAAAAAAAAAAAAAAAGGATAGAGCATACATTAGTAGCTTGGCAGCACATCTGCAAGCTCTAGAACAAATGGAAGCAAATTCTCCTAAGAGGAGTAGACGGCAGGAAATAATCAAACTCAGGGGTGAAATCAACCATGTGGAAACAAAGAGAACTATCCAAAGCATCAATCAAACCAGGAGCTGGTTCTTTGAAAAAGTCAACAAGATAGACAAACCCTTGGTCAGACTCACTAGAGGGCACAGGGATAGCATCCGAATTAACAAAATCAGAAATTAAAAGGGAGACATAACAACGGATGCTGAGGAAATTCAAAACACCATTAGATCCTTCGACAAAAGGTTATATTAAAAATATTTGGAAAATCTAGATGAAATGGACAACTTTCTAGGCAGATACCATGTTCCAAAATTAAACCAGGATCAGATTAATGACCTAAACAGCCCTATATCTCCTAAAGAAATAGAAGCAGTCATTAATAGTCTCCCAACCAAAAATTCCCAGGACCAGATGGGTTTAGTGGAGAGTTCTATCAGACCTTCAAAGAAGACCTAGTTCCAGTTCTTCTCAAAATAGTATACAAAATAGAATCTGAAGATACACTACACAATTCATTCTATGAAGCCACAATTACTCTGATACCTAAACCACACAAAGACACAACAAAGATAGAGAACTTCAGAACAATTTCACTTATGAATATTGACGCAAAAGTACTCAACAAAATTCTTGCCAACCAAATCCAAGAACACATCAAAATGATCATCCATCATGACCAAGTAGGCTTCATCCCAGGAATGCATGGATGGTTTAATATACGGAAATCCATCAACGTAATACACTATATAAACAAACTCAAAGATAAAAACCACATGATCATCTCCTTAGATGCTGAGAAAGCATTTGACAAAATCCAACACCCATTCATGATCAAGGTCTTGGAAAGATCAGGAACTCAAGGCCCATACTTAAACATGATAAAAGCAATCTACAGCAAACCAGTGGCCAACATCAAAATAAATGGAGAGAAGCTGGAAGCAATCCCACTAAAATCAGGGACTAGACAAGGCTGCCCACTTTCTCCCTATCTATTCCATATAATACTTGAAGTCCTAGCCAGAGCAATTCGACAACAAAAGGAGGTCAAGGGGATACAAATTGGAAAGGAAGAACTCAAATTATCGCTATTTGCAGATGATATGATAGTATATATAAATGACCCCAAAAACTCCACTAGAGAACTCCTAAAACTGATAAACAGCTTTAGTGCAGTAGCTGGATATAGAATCAACTCAAACAAATCAATGGCCTTTCTCTAAACAAAGGATGAACTGGCTGAGAAAGAGATCAGGGAAACATCACCCTTCACAATAGTCACTAACAATATAAAATATCTTGGTGTGACTTTTACAAAGGAAGTGAAAGATTTGTATGACAAGAACTTCAAGTCTCTGAAGAAAGAAATTGAGGAAGATCTCAGAAGATGGAAGGATCTCCCATGCTCATGGATTGGCAGAATCAATATAGGAGAAAATGGCTATCTTGCCAAAAGCTATCTACAGATTCAATGCAATCCCCATCAATATTCCAACTCAATTCTTCAAGGATCTAGAAAAGACAAATAGCAAGTTCATCTGGAATAACAAAAAACCTAGACTAGCAAAAACTCTTCTCAACAATAAAAGAACCTCTGGTGGAATCAACATGCCTGACCTCAAGCTGTACTACAGAGCAATCGTTAAAAAAACTGCATGGTACTGGTACAGCAACAGACATGTAGATCAATGGAATAGGATCGAAGACCCAGAAATGAATCCACACACCTGTGGTCACCTGATCTTTGACAAGGGAGTTAAAACTATCCAGTGGAAAAAAGACAGCCTTTTCAACAAATGGTGCTGGCACAACTGGCAGCTATCATGTAGAAGACTGGTTGTTGATCCATTCTTATCTCTTTCTACTAAGGTCAAGTCTAAGTGGTTTAAGGATCTCCACATAAAACCAGAGACACTGAAACTTATAGAGGAGAAAGTGGGGAAAAGCCTCGAAGATATGGGCCCTGGGGAAAAATTCCTGAATAGAACAGCAAAGGCTTGTGCTGTAAGATAAAGAATTGATAAATGGGACCTCATAAAGTTGCAAAGCTTCTGTAAGGCAAAAGATACTGTCAACAAGACAAAAGGGCCACCAACAGATTGGGAAAGGATCTTTACCAATCCTAAATCAGATAGGGGACTGATATCCAATATATAGAGAGAAATCAAGAAGGTGGACAGCAGAAAATCAAATATACCCATTAAAAAGTGGGGCACAAAGTTAAACAAAGAATTCTCAACTGAGGAATACCAAATGGCTGAGAAACACATGAAAAAATGTTCAACATCCTTAATTATCAGGGAAATGCAAATCAAATCAACCCTGAGATTCCTCTTCACACCAGTAAGAATGGCTAAGATCAAAAATTCAGGTGACAACAGATGCTGGCATGGATGTGGAGAAAGGGGAACACTCCTCCATTGTTGGTGGGAATGCAAGCTGGTTCAACCACTCTGCAAATCAGTCTGGTGGTTCCTCAGAAAATTGTACATAGTACTACCGGAAGATCCTGTAATACCTCTCCTGGGCATATATCCAGAAGATGTTCCATTTGGTAATAAGGACACATGTTCCACTATGTTCATAGCAGCCTTATTCATAATAGCCAGAAGCTGGAAAGAACCCAGATGTCCCTCAACAGAGGAATGTTACAAAAAAAATTGGTACATTTACACAATGGAGTACTACTCAGCTATTAAAAACAATGAATATATGAAATTCCTAGGCAAATGGATGGATCCGGAGGCCATCATTGTGAGTGAGGTAACCCAATGACAAAAGAACTCACATAAGTTGTACTCACCGATATGTGGTTATTAGCCCAGAAACCTAGACTACCCAAGATACAATTTACTAAACACATGAAACTCAAGAAGAATGAAGATCAAAATGTGGACACTTCGCCCCTTCCTAGAATTAAGAACAAAGCACACATTGAAGGAGTTACAGAGATCATGTGTGAAGCTGAAACAAAAGGATGGACCAACCAGTGACTGTGGCTGCCAGTGATCCATCCCATAATCAGCCACCAAACATAGACAAGATTGCATATGCCAGCAAGGTAAAGCTGAAAGGGCCCTGATATAGCTCTCTCGTGGGAGACTATACCAGTGCCTGACAAACAGGGAAGTGGATGTTCACAGTCAACTATTAGATGGAACACAGGACTCCCAAGAAAGGAGCTAGAGAAAGTACCCAAGGAGCTGAAGGGGTCTTCAACCCTATAGGTGGAAGAATAACATGAACTAACTAGTACCCCCTGAGCTCATGTCTCTAGCTGCACATATAGCAGAAGATGGCCTAGTTGGCCATCATTGGGAAGAGAGGCCCCTTGGTCATGCAGACTTTATATGCCCCAGTACAGGGGAACACCAGGGCCACGATGTGGGATTGGTTGGTTCGGGGAGCAGGGCGGTGATGGGGGAGGATATGGGAACTTTCTGGATAACACTTGAAATGTAAATGAAGAAAATATCTAATAAAAATTGGGAAAAAAAGAAAAATAACATTATTCAATACAAAATTTCTCTTCTGTGTCTGTGGGTTCTGCATTAGAGGAGTCAAGCAATTATAAAAATAATCCAAAGGGCATCTTTTGAACATGTATTCTATAACTTTCCTTTAAAACATACTTCTTACAAAATTTTCTGCTCTTTCCATGACTTGTAGAGAGCTGCTCCCGAGTCGGCTCTGTTGCTATTCTAAGAAGGCTCTGACATCCTGTACAGAGCAAGTAAACAACCCGAAGACATCCTGTTACCACCCCCCATACAGAGCTAGTAAACAACTCAAAAGCACAGGTGCCTGTTGCTTAACCACCGCCCAGCCCGGGGCTTAACATGAGTGATGGCCCAGCAGCCAATCCAGTTAAGACACGCCTCCTCCTTGGCTATATAAGCCGAGGCTTTTCATGGGCTCGGGGCCTTTTCCACTTTCAAGCTAGAATAAAGCTTTGCTGTAGAAGGATCCTATGTGTGGCCTGCTTCTTCCTGCTGGCAGGATACAGCGGGTCACAATGACTTCCTGTTCCTATAGCTATATATATAAACATTCAAAAATTAAAGCCTAAAAATTTCTACAAAATGCATGTTAATGCTACAAATCCAGGAGAAATGAGATAAAGTATTTACATTTAGAGGCTTTCTTGAACTAATGGTAATTGTGTGGTGAAAACTGTGTATACTTAAAGTTTGAAACTGAAATTATAAATGAAAACTGGGTCATAACAAGTTCTTGGTGACAGTCAAGGGTAACTAGCACAATTCAACTGTCTTCCTAGTATGTGATGTGGTGAGTTAAAGCAGCAATACAGACTATGACCCCTAGTGACATGAGAAAGGTCATGCATGGTGAAGACTCAACTGCAGTCAGCTACTACCTGTCTGCTTATTTTTAGCAATGTATTATGATCTATTGAGACTCACTCATGAAATAATTCACTTTTTATTTTGGGTTCATTTATCTTCCTCTGCCATATCTACAGAGCAGAAATGGAGATAAAAGAAACATAACATATGTTTAGTGAATAATTAATTGACTTACATGAACCAATTAATTTAGATTTGTCCATCTAAAATGAGGACAGGTAGGTTCTACCAGATTCCCACTATGTAACTCTAAATAACATGCAAGGTGAAAAGTCACCTCTGAAGAGAAATGTCACCAGCTTGTGCTATAGCAAAAGAATGCTCTTCTGTGTCTGTGAGTTCTGCATTAATGGAGTCAATTATAAAAATAATCCAAAAAAAAAAAAAAAAACAGTTGTATGCAAGGACATGGGAGCACATTATTCCTAACACAATCCAATAAGATAACAATTTGCATGACCTTTATACTATATGAGCTATGTATGATTTAGACTATAAATTTCATGTACAGATTTCATGCCAATGTTTTGTACAAAATAAACGCCATAATATATAAGAAATGTAAATATCCCTGTATTTCAATATCTGCAAGTCCTAGAACCATGCCCATAAAGAAGCCAATAGTCAAATGTATATCTAAGGACATCTAGAATGTATTCAAACCTCTAAATCCTCAGTATGAAAGAACAGAATAGCTATATACAAATACACACATTATTAGAAGGAGTTAGAATAGAAAATTTCTATACTATCAAGTTTCATATATACTAATTTGAACCATAAGATTGCTAGGAAAAGAAGTCTATTAAGACTACTATAGAAAAAAAAAATGGCTCATAATTTTTTTTTACCCTTTTAGAAACCAGACCTAAAAAAATAATAATTTTGGGTTTTCTATGATTCTTTGTTTCTAAAGCTAAAATATGAAGCGAGGCAGTTCTGGTTTGCTGTAACCCCTTCCAAAGTCAGTGAGAGAAAATCTTAAAAGTCTCGGGGTACTAGTCAGTCATGAACACTTATCCCTACACTTTGGATAGCATTAGCCTTCAGCTAAGCATTTATTTCAGAACATAGGAGTTCCTCACAGCCCCGGAGAACAGAGATGAATGTGTACAGAGAAAACCTGCTGAGTCTGTTGCATGGCTTGCTTCCCTCTGGTGTTTCCTCAATACCTACAAAGTTCTCCTGGTGTTGTTTGTTTGTTTGTTTGTTTACGTTTTTTCTGAGAAAAGAAAGAACGAAAATTAAAGAGCAGTGGTGTGATTTGGAGAACCATGGATTTTCTGAGTTTTGTTTGTTTGTTTGTTTTATTTTTGTTTTTTTGTGTTTGTTTGTTGGTTGGTTGGTTTTACAATCATTGAATGTTTGAACCTGCAAAACTATCACTAGTTATCTTTCTCACTTGGGGAACCCTAAGAATCTAAAGGGCCTCAAGAATTCTCTTTCCTGTGATTAAACAGAGTACCCCATCTAGTAGTATCTCACATTTTACATACATAGGGAGAATATTGACCTTTTCTCATACAAGAGTGAAACTGTTTTCAGCAAGTACAGGTAGAATTAGGAGTTTAAACACAGAAGTGTGAGAATTAATTCTTACAAAGATAGAAAAGCAAGAAATGAAAAGTAGAGTTCCATTTCTTGCCACCGGTATGACAACAGCTGGCAACCCACTCCTATGACAGTCTACAGTTTATGGATGGTCACTGGTAGGGGGAGGGTATAAATGAAAAGACTTTTGTACCTCTTGTCTTAGAGAAATTCTAAGACTCATGTGGCTAGCTGTAATAGCTCTAAGTCCCATTTACACTCATGTCCCAACCTCCACAGACATAGTAAACAATAGGAAAAAAAAAAAAGCAGCACATTTAGAAAGGGGAATCATTGTCTCTAGTCCAAGGTACAGATTCTTCAGCTCTACACCTCTGAAGGTTGGAAGGATAGAAGCACAATTTGAGTCTCAGATATGAGATTGGCAAGGCCAATCAGGAAATCTACTATTGCTATGTGCACTATAGACCAGAAGTACAGTTATGTCTATAAACAATATTTGTGAGACTTGCAGATCTTGGGCACTCATAATTGGCATTTTATATGTATTTGTTGGTATTTGTGTGTGTAAGTGTGCACATGTGTGTATATGTGCATGTGTGTGTATAGATGTGTGTATGTCTATGTGTGTATATGTATGCCAAGGCCAGAAAAGAACTCCTGCTATCATACTTTATCACTGTTTGCCTTATTCCCTGAAGACAGGGTCTCTCACTAAACATGAAGTTGGTTCTTTTCTTCTAGACAGTTTGACAAGCAGGCTTCAAAGATCTTTCTCAAGAGTGTTTTGACTCCAATCGGTGTCTGTGAGTAAATGTTGAGAATGATCCTAAACCCCTAGATTTGGGTACAGATGTACAAATAAGTCACACAAGAATAGGTCATTCTGGAGGGGATTTGGTACTATACGTGAAGTTTTTTTGTATTGGTAGTAACATCACCCAACTAGACTACGACGAACATAAGATTACGATGTAACTGGTTTCTCAAGATACGGTTGCACCAGATGAGCAGATCCACATGTACATAAAGTGATGCCATGTAACCTTCTCCACAATCTCATTGGGCAATGGAGGGAGAAAGGCTGGAATGGAGGTTAGAGTGAGGGGGTTGCAGGGAAAGGAAGAGGAGAGGAAGGTGAAGGTGAAGGAAGCTGTCAGCGACCAAGACTGCATGGCCAAGAGAAACAGCAAGTAACATGGGACTTTATATATGGAGAATATTTCGTATATCTCTAGATCTACCCAATCTAGGCTTATGGATTGTAAGTAAAACACTTGGATTGTTTGTATTTTATATGAGTTTGTTAGAATTATAAAGTACTTTCACATGTCATTAGATTTGCACACACACTATATTCTGAGATGCATAGCACCCAAAAAAATAGGAAATGTTCAAGGATCGCTCAGGAAAATAGCACCTGGTAGAAAGAATCCAGCAAGAGTATGGTCAAATGGCAACAATTCAAGGATTCAAGCTCATTCAGGCACTGTCCAGCAGCAGTGGAATCCCTACACTGTGAAAGGTCATGGGTTTGGAGATGGGAAAGGGATGTAGAAAAAAATGGATCTAAAAGGACAGATTTCAGGCTTATGCCAGCAGTAGAAGTCCAAGTGTTTGTTAGGAAGACTGGGTTCTCAGGAAGGCTGGAGTTCAAGTGAAGGTTCTATTACTAAGCAGAGCATTAGGATGCTAATTAGAGGATGTGCCCTTTATGCAAAGCTGTCTGTTTGAATAGTTAAGCTTGAAAGGATTTTGAACTTGAGAGTTTGGAAACTCAGACTTTCCACAAACAACTGGAGCACATCTGTGTTGCTCATGACCTATTTGCAACAACCCTTATTTGAACTGCCCATCAAAAGTATCTCCAAACCTCCTGATGCACTTGGTTCTTTCACTTTACACTGGATGGCGGCCTATCCATCCCTCTTATCCTTACAGTACCTCCCTTAAAAACCCCTCCCTCCTTACCCCTCTTTATCCTCAGAGAAGGAGAAGCCTCCCTTAGGTACCACCATTCCCTGGGACATCCAGTCATAGTAAGCCTAAGTATATCTTCTCCCACTGAGGCCCAACCAAGTAGTCCAGTTAAGGGCAGGGGACCCATTGACAGGCAACAAAGTCAGAGATACCTTCCAATTGTTAGGAAATCCACATTAACACTAAGATGCACATCTGCTACAAATGTGTAGGGGATCTAGGTTCAGCCCCTGCATGCTCTCTCAGTCTCTGTGAGCCCCATGGGCCCAGCCTAGTTGACTCTGTAAGTTTTCTTGTTCTGTCCTTCACACCTCAATCTCACCCCATTCTATCCCCCACTCTTCCACAAGCTGTACAGAACTCCTACAAAGAAACAAGAAGCAAGAATTATAGAGACTATTAGCTCTACCAGGAAGTTGTGCCGTGTGCTAATTCCTTATACAATTCTCCAATTACCAATAGCAATGTTCCTATGAGAAATGAAGCATACAATTATTAAGAGAACACTTTACCAGAGGCTGCTAGAAACTCTGAGAGTATAGACTAGACTTAATACTCCTGTGGTTATAAATCCTGAATAGAAAAACCAGCAGGATGGCTCAGGAGGTAAAAGTACTTACCACCAAAGCAGAAGACCTGGGACCCACATGGTGGGAGAAGGAATCACCTATACCAAGATTTCAACCACCACACATGTACAAGGCACATACATACATACATATATACATGCATATATACACACACATACATACATGCACATACATACATACAAACTTAAAGTAAGAAATATATTTTTTTTAAATTTTATATATATATATGTGGTTTTTCGAGACAAGGTTTCTCTGTGTAGCCCTGGCTGTCCTGGAACTAACTTTGTAGACCAGGCTGGCCTCGAACTCAGAAATCCGCCTGCCTCTGCCTCCCGAGTGCTGGGATTAAAGGTGTGTGCCACCACGCCCAGCTAAGAAATATATTTTAATGACATTAGTACCTCAATGACAGGAAGAGTGTAAGGTAAAACAGATTATGTGTATTATAAGACCCTTGTACATGCTGAACATAGTACTTGACCTCTATTAGGATTTATCTTCAACAAATAAGCATTTAATGTTCTTTTAGCTGTTGATCATATTTTTAAAAGTTCTTCATCTTTTTTTTATTATATTAACAATCCATCTAAGATGTGTTTGCTGGGGCTGGAAACATTGATAAGTAGTACTTTGATTTTTCTTCTAAGTTAGTGATAAATGGAGGGAATAGTAAAATTAACATATTAATATCCAAGGAAAACATTACATGCGGCTAGGAAGGTTCCTGTTGATGTTTATAAAGCATTGCGAAGATAAATGATATATGGAAATATCTTTCTTCTGGAGCTCATAATTTGAACAGGATGTTGACCTATTTTATAAAGATAATTTAATTTTGTATTAATTAAGGTTAAAATCTGGTAATCTGATGGCAAAAATACCCCCACACATAAAACAGATTATGATAGATGATAGATAGATAGATAGATATAGATAGATAGATAGATAGATAGATAGATAGATAGATAGATAGATGATAGATAGATACATAGATACATATACATATATAGATACATAGATACATAGATAGATACATAGATACATAGATGGATATATAGTTACATAGATAGATGATAGATAGATAGATAGTAATTTATATTAGATATATAAATTGTATGTAGATGACAGGTATGTATAGATAAGCAATAATTAGAGGTAAAGATCCAAAAATAAACTAAAACTCACATGGTAATAAGTCTTTTCTGGTAAAAGAGACATAAAGCTGTCCCCATCAGAAGTAATACTCCTACCACAAAAATAAGCAACCAGCTATATTTTTTAAAAGTAGTTGTTTTACTTTTTAATTATAGTATAATTATATTATTTTCCCTTCCCTTTCCTCCCTCCAACCTATCACATATAGCCCCTTGTTATCTTTAAAATTAATAACCTCTTCTTTATTGTTGTTACATAGATTTTTTTAAAATATGTTTCAAAGCTACATGTGAAATTGCATAATAAAATTAAATTTTACAGAATTTCACCCTTGAAACCCATGTATGCACATGCTCCAGCTCTCACAGGCCTTTGTGGAAGTAGTAACCCATGGCTAAAATAGTATAAAGTAACTTAGGGAGCTATACATACATCCAGCATTGTCTGGAAGGAGATGCTGCTGGTTCCTAAAGATACAATATTAGGTAGGAAGGCCTACAAAAAATCTCCCTCTTTTTAGGTTCTTGGTTCTTCACTTTGAAATAAAAGTGTCTAAGTAAGAAAAATGATATACTATTCAGAAGGATAAAATGTTCCCAAGGAAGAAAATGCAAGAAAAAACACTAGAGAGCAAAAAGAATATGCTATAAATTTAGAAACAACCATATAAAAGACAGAGATAAATTTTGTGATACTCAGAAGCAGACATGTAGCCTATAAATCATAAGGGGACCTCTGGGGTTTCAGTGATGATCAAGTCCAAATCCCTGTTGAAGGATATTGATCCCACCTAAAATATGTAAAGGCAGATCTGAAATTAATATGAATAACTCTGCAAGACTGACAGCTTAACAACAGAGTCGACTTGCTCTATTGCACTGCTGAATTTGCAAGTAAGATCAGATTCTTCACAGAGGGCAAATTTAATTGATTCTCTACTGATTCTTTCATTCCTTTTACAATTTCTATAATATGTTAAACACTTATAAGACATAGAAAGATATAAGAAAGTAGCATAGGGAGGAATGAGTTAATAAGCTGGGGGCATAGATTGCATGGATTTTTGTATTGACACAGAGATTGTTCCTATGGTTAATCCATGGTATAGAGAAAACAGGTAACACATGTGAATACAAGAAGAATTTTAGCAGAAAAATACAATCTATACACATAAGCAAAGGGGGATATCCAAAATAGTTGAATGATTTCATAACAAATAGGACATTCCATGGCAAATAATCATTGAACTAGAAGAAAGGTTAATAAATATTTTCTTAATGAATGATCAAGAGAAAAAGAATGTTTTTAAAAATAGATAATGCAAGATTTATGAACCCCAATAAAGTATTTCAGCAACTTAGCCCTGTTGGACCAAATAACTTCTATCAATAAAACAATGTGAGTAACTTAAAAAAAAAAAAAAGTATTTCAGCAAATCTAAAGTATAACTTTGGGTGAATGTTCTTGGGATTTATTCTCTCTCTCCCCCCATCCCCCTCTCCCCCTCTATCCCCCCTCTCCCCCTCCCCTCCTCTCTCTCTCTCTCTCTCTCTCTCTCTCACACACACACACAGACACAAAGTTACGGGCCTCTATGAGATGAGCACTTGTACGTTAGCATAGCCCTCTGCCACTATGTTGTTCACCTTGTCCATTACATGAAACAATGAAGGAGCCACTCAAGGTCTAAATCCCCCCAAACTGAAATAAAAATCTTTCCTCCTTTGTTTCCATTAATGGCTTGATACAGTGAAAAAAAAAATCTGACTGAAATAATGACCACAGACTTTTTGGTTCAAAATGAAAGGTGTTGCAGACATGTTATTGTAATGAGTACACCACTTTAGATTGTGTTCAATACCACTGAATTCTGTGCTGACAACAGTGCACATGGAAAATTCTGTGTATATTTCATCACAGTGAAAAAATGGAAAAAATACATTTTAAAATTATTTAAATGTTTTTAAACAACTCTTGACTGTACAAATCAATAACGACAACTTATAGGTTTGTATATATGTTGAAGTAAAATATATGATGAGAAAATATACAATGGAAATGACAAACAGAACTGTAGGGATAGAAATTTAACAATAGTGTTTAAGACCAATAGAGAGGAACATGCATTAATCTCCATGGAAACCATTCAGAAAGAACAGAAAAATAATAGCCAAACTCAGTAAATTTAATAGAAAACTACAAAGAAGAGAAAAAAGGAATCAACATTAGTGACATACATATTTATATTAAATGTAAGTAGACAAAATGCTTCAATTTAAAGGCAGAAAATTGATACTAAATATTAGTAAGCAGTATTCTACACTGTTCTGCATTGTTAAAATATTTCTAAGTGAGAAATATTTCTGTTATTTATATGTTCAAACCCACATTTTACTTAAGAAGGTCCAGGCAAACCAGAAATCAGGCAGAAAAATGTATACTCTACAAATACTATACATAAGAAACGTAAGAAAATGTTATTCAACTATACCATCCTAGCATATATACCCCAAAGAGGCTAAACCTGAGATACAACTGTTATAGAACTATTCCCAACACACACACGTTATATAAAATATTTATAATATAATATAACATTATATAAAACTGTATTATATAACTAATTATGTCATTTGTAGAGAAATAAATGAAACAAGAGATCATATTAACTGAAAGTAGTATCTAGAGTAACAGATGAATATTACATGTTTTCTTTTGAAATTTTGATGTTGGCCCTACCCTTGAATGACTGATCCATGTCTCCAGCCCATATTTTTTTTAATATGCAAAACCCAGCCAAGATCCGGAACATGTGGGTTCAGTAAGAGGCCTGTTATCAAAAAGTTTGATAGAAGAAAATTGATGAATTTTCCAAACATCACTGTAATATACACAGATATGTACATATACATGGACATATACCTTCACACACATGCATGTGCATGCACACACACACACACACTAACACTCACACACACACACACACACAGAGTCAAGGGGTAACAGGGGTATGAGCAAAGTATATAATGTAAAGTCATGAAAATCTTAGAGAAATACATTAATTTGAACATTATTTTAAAATGAGTTATAAAACTACTCAGTGTAAAAGAAAAAAAATCTGAATCTTTAAAGAACAGAAACTGGCACTTATAAGTTAGGGCCAAAAAAGGCATGCCAGGTCACTCCAGAAATAAAAGAGAATATTCACAATGATGAGAGGAGCAAGTCAGTAAAAAGATGTGTATAAGCATAGGCTTAAAATACATAAAACAAAAATTGATAAAACTTAAACCACACACAGAGAGAGAAAAAGAGATTCGAACAACACACTCAATAATTACTAGAATATTTGAATGTTGACAAAAGTAAAATTTGTAGATAAACAAAATTGTAATGATTCAAATTTTGTTTTTAGTGCTGAAATATTCTTGTTGCATTTACTTTAATAAAATTAAGTTTGAACTTAATTATGTGTGTGCATGCAAAATAAATTATATGTAAGTGTTATATATGTGTGTATTATATATAATATATATTATATTATTCCTATAGTGAATGTTTGTTTTATACATAAAACACTGACATTTTTCTTACTAAACAAGTTAAAAGACCAAACATGGTTCAACATTTTTACCACATTTTTTCAGTTTTTTGTTTGTTTGTTTGTTTGTTGATTTAAAGCTTTATTGTAGGAGGGAGGGAGGGAGGAGCGGAGGGGAGGGGAGAGGAGGGAGAGGGAAAGAGGGAGAGGGAGAGGGAGAGGGAAAGAGGGAGAGGGAGCGGGAGAGAAAGAAGAGAAGTAGAAGGGAGCCATGGCCAAGTGGAGAGAAGGGAGGGGGGAGAAGGAGAGTGAGAGATGAGAGTAAGAGAGTTAAGACCTTCAGAGACAGTTTTTCATTTTTAAAGTAAATAATCCGTGTAAGTTTGAGATCCACTTAAGAAAATAAACCCCTTATATTTTTGGTTGTGAGCCTAGCCTTTAATGGCTGAGCCATCTCTCATATGCCCCAGTACAGGGGAATGCCAGGGCCAGGAAGAGGGAGTGGGTGGGTTGGGGAGTAGGGCAGGAGGGAGGGTATAGGGGACTTTGGGGATATCATTTGAAATGTAAATGAAAAAAATATCTAATTTTTAAAAAAGGATATAAATCTCATGCTTGCTGACAGGAGCCTGATATAGCTGTCTCCTGAGAAGCTCTGTCAGTGCCTGACAAATACAGAGGTGGATGCTCTTAGCCAACCATTGGACTGAGCACAGGAACCCCTATGGAGAAGTTCGAAAAAGGACCCAAGAAATTTAAGGGGTTTGCAACCCCATAGGAAGAACAACAATATGAACTAACCAGACCCCTGAGATCTCCCACCAATCAGAGTACACATGGAGGGACCCATGGCTTCAGCCACATACGTAGCAGAGGATGGCCTTGTTGAACATCAATGAGAGGAGAGACCTTAGGTCCTGAGAAGATTCCATGCCCCTGGTTCCATGCCAGGGCAGGGAAGCAATAGTGGGTGGGTTGGGGAGCAGGAGGAGGGGAATGGAATAGGGGGTTTTCAGAGGGGAAATGAGGAAAGGGAATAACATTTGAAATCTAAATAAAAATATCTAGTAAAATTTTTTAAATGAATAAATGTAACATATACATTAAAAAGTGAAAAAAGAAAAAAGAAATCTCACAATCATGAAACAAGAAAATTGACAGTAACTGATTAATTGTAGAATAAAATTTTTAGGATAAAATTTGGAGTGATCAAAGAACAACAGGAAATAGTATGGTTGAGTTGTAACTCCTTACTGCCATGGAGTTTCTTATGTCAGAAATAGTTCTGTATATTATCTAAACATGATATGTTATTTAGCAATAATGTCAGAGCAGTGCCTAGAATGGATAATCAATGACTAGGTAAGTTTGGAGTGACACTGGACAAATGACAGGGAAGATCTGTCCAGCCCCCTCTTGCTCCTGTCTAGAAAAGAGACTTCTAATACAGTCTTCAGCAGAAGGGTGAGAGGATGAAGCAACACTGGCCATGCTTACCAACTCCTGGGCACTGTGTTCAGAAGACAGGAGTGAAGACTCTGTCATGACTGTCCTCCAAAATACCCAGCAAGCAGGTGAAATAGTCAGAGGCAGATATTTGCACCCAACCAATGGACCCCTGTGATTGTATTAGGGGAAAGCTGGAAGAAGCTGAGGAAGAGGGCAACCTTGTAGAAGGACCAGCAGTCTCAACTACCCTGGACCCCCGATATATCTCAAACACAGGAACACAACCAGGCAGCATACACCAGCTGATATGAGGCTCCCAACACATAGACAGCAAAGGACTTCTGGGTCTGGGTTTAGTCAGAGAAGATGCACCTAACCCTCAAGAGACCCCAGAGAATTTAGAAGTCTGGTGGGGTGGAGATGGGGGGCGGGGACATCCTTATGGAGACAGGGAGTCAGGAAGTAGATATGAGATGTGGAACAGTCAGAGAGTGGATCCAGAGGGATATAAAATCTGGACTGTGGTGGCGTAAGCCTTTAATCCCAGCACCTGGGAAGCAGAGGCAGGTGGATTTCTGAGTTCAAGGCCAGCCTGGTCTGCAAAGTGAGTTCCAGGACAGCCAGAGCTACACAGAGAAACCCTGTCTCAAAAAAAAATTTTTTTTTAAAAAGAAAATATGTAAAGGATAAAGAGATGGTAATTGGCATTGTTGTCTCAGGATTCTCTTTCTATCATTTTATTTTTAAAATTCTGTTTAAAGGATGTAATGATTCTTTGAAGTTTTTTTTTTCTATTTTCCTTTAGTTCAATAAAGTCCCTGAGTTTGTTTTGCTGACTGATTTCAAGTGTTATCTTGGATTAGTCAATAAGCCCTTGGGTTTTCTTCCTAATGTTTCAAAAACAAAACAAAACAAAACACACTAACTTACTACTTCTACTTTCTAGGTTCACTGAATTCCAAGTATTACTGCTTTACTCTTATCTCTAGGCTTTTTATAGCTTTAGCTAATTTTTTCTTAAACAGCAACATTTACTCTTACCATTTCTTTTTAAGCATCTTCCATAATTACATAACTTTTATAGAATGACTTTTATCCAGACCTTAAGATACAGATTATATTTCATGTTTTCTGTGAGTTATACCTTACCACAGTAATCCAAAGTAATTGACACTAATTATCTTTCTGCTGATACAGGGCATCTGTCTCATATGTTTATAAGTTACTTATCTCAGTTCTTTAAATAGATGAGGAATGTCTCAAGGGCATATATTTCTTTGAACATTCTGTTTAACAACTGAAGGTAATATCATAAAAACAATGGGTAACTATGTGATGTTATCACTTTTATTCCTTCTTCATGGGCTATCTTAACTACAAATCTCTTAATCTGTGCAGTAGCCAGAGGAATTGACTAAAGAAATAACTGGAGACAAACTCTTCTCAGTCTCTGAGAGGCAGTCACTACAACCCTGATAAGCAATTTAAACCAGAAAAGAAAGTGCACTCACCATTAACTGCCCTAAACAATGAAAAACTGTGAAGAGAAGCTATGAAATCCTTACCTGGTGGGGATGACATGAGCTCTTTGGGAAATCCCAAAATGAATCCCACTGGGCATGTTGGGAAATGCCTGTCACTCAGCCTTTGTTAGTCGATACAAGATTCAGACTTTGAAATCAGCCCGTTTTACTCAGCCAGATCAATGAAAAGCCCATCACTGGTCTTAGGTAAAGGAGTCCTGCAAATCTAATCCTGTGGAATGTTTGGAAATTGACAACTGTAGAACTTAAATACTGAGGAAGGTATGGAAAACATACCCAGTGAAAAGTACAGGAGGTTGCTGAGATGTAAGAAGTCAGAGATTCCATCCTTTGAACATTGTAACACAGACCACCATTTGTCACTACTAATGAATATTATTGGCGTACTTGACCTCTGCCTATCATTTATAATATTAATTTCAATAAAATTTACTGAGATTTGTTATGCCAAGTGTTTGACAAAATATTTTCTTATTTTTACAACTAAAATCTGGCCATGAAAATACTTTCTGTTGGCAGTACGTCTTCTCCTTTCTGAATGCTTGACAGTCATAAAAATAAATGGTGATGAATTTTGAATACTGTCTGTACATAACTGTCTAATTTGACCCTGTGACTAGTTAGAGGCATTGTGCATTCATTATCCTTCTTCCATAAAACATAACTATCTTTGTCTAACAACTATATGAAGCAGGTAGAGAAACAGAATGTTCTCCTGTTTAAATCATCAAATTCTTTTTTTTTTTTTTTGGTTTTTCGAGACAGGGTTTCTCTGTGTATCCCTGGCTGTCCTGGAACTCACTCTGTAGACCAGGCTAGCCTTGAACTTGGAAATTCACCTGCCTCTGCCTCCCAAGTGCTGGGATTAAAGGCGTGAGCCACCATGCCCAGCCCATCAAATTCTTAATACCACCTCAGATTCACAGAAGAATGGCATGTGTTAGAGAAGTATGTAATAGAAAGAAAAAGAACTAAAGCACTAAGGGATAGAAATCTTTGAGTACATTTCAGAAAAAGCAGCAGCTGGGTCTTGATGGCAAAAATTCTAGTGGAATCTATGGGTAAAATATGGTAACAAGCACTTTCAATATATCTAAAAATATGGTCATCTCTAAACTGTATGTCTCAAAGTGCTTGAGGATATTTAACAGTAAGATGTTACTTGGTGAGTCACCAGTAATAGTTTTGATTTAAATGATGCCTTTCATTTAGAATTTAAGAAATATAGCACAGTCAATGATATCTCTTTGTTTTCAAATTTGGTAAAATATTTTTTAATTACTTTAGTATTTCATTTTCCGTGAAAGAAAAGATACGGTTTGGGAAAGCTTCATACTATCTGAAGCTATGGGTTGCATATGTTGGCACTGTTCTGAAAATGATGGTAAAAGTAACACCAAAACTGATAACAGTGACACACAGGTTCTGTAGAAACAACATCAATTTAGTCATTAATACTCTGGTATTCTCCACTGGGTGATGACATTGTTTCTCAGAAGTAAGGAGACATATCTAGATGAGAAGTTAATTAGTGAAAGCAACAAACAAACAAACAACAGTACAAATAAGCCAAAATACCAAATAATCTCCCTCTACATTTAATTTTGAACTGTCTCAGATTTTATATTTGAATGGCTTCTTTTGGGAGTACCACACCTCACAAGGCACAAAGAAGCCCCATTAAGGAGGTGTGAAGCATTTTGCAAGGCTAGCCCAGGTGTTCTTTTTGAGGTTTCTTTGAGGAATGCCACCTACCAAGTGAAGCAACATGGAGGGCACTTTATGTAATTTTTTACTCTGGTTATGATAATATCAGCCTGAAAGAAAATGGAACTTTTAAACCAAGGGAAAGACAACTGCTAGCTTCTAACCTTTCCTGCTTTGGTCAAAATAAGATAATAACTAAAGAAACTCATAATAATTTTCGCAGAGAAAGTGGCTATGCTGTTATTAAATTTTAGTTATCAGTTCTGTTAATAGATCTACACACTCATTTTTTTTACTTTCCCCTTTTGAAAAACTAAAACAAAATCGCATCCACAAAATGCAACACTGAACCTGTCATCAAATTTCTTGCAGTATGAGTGCTACATAACAGATCCTGCAAAGGCCCCTATTTGTGGCTGAGCATTAGATTTGATAAGCCACTTGGGCAACCCAAATTATTTTGTATGTTTCAGCATTTTAACACAATATTATAAACTGACTTACTATAGACTAACACAAGCTAGCATGGACTGGCTATAACATGTGCTAACACAGAGAGTCGATAACAGTGATACTGAAATTCTGATTTTTACCATACATTACATTAGAAATGTAATTTCTTACCTTAGAAGAATAACAAGGTAGAGTTAGAGAAAACAAGGCAATTTTCTTTGTTAAAATTTGCATTTTATTGTTTCGTTCATTTTCTTTAATGTATCCACATTAATACCAACTACTGAGGGAATCTATGAGCTGAGCCATGTCAGTGAAGATTGTTCAAGGCAAATGTAGATACGGGCATTTAAACAAGTTCACCAGAACAGATATAAACTATGACAATTAGAGTGGAAACAAGAGAAATAAATAATTAGATACTAGAAAATACAGGAAATGAGCTTTCATTGTATAAAAGAGCAATTAACTCACAAAATCAGAAAAGTTGGGACCAAGAAAATACAATTAGTAGAGGAAAGAAGATTCTAGCATAGGATTAGCATTATGCTGAGCATCAAGGTTATTTTACTTTCATTAATTGTTCTAAAGAATGGTGAGAGAACTAGGGTATACATTGAAGGGATAAGATACAGAGGTTCGGGTGTGTGGAGGAGGCAAGGTGAGATGGGATGTTGCTTTAGAAAGCTGGTTACTTACAGAAACAGAGAGGCAGTAGGAAACCTTCCTACAGACAAAACAAGGCAAGAATCTCAATAGAATGATTTGGTACAGAAACTTCCCTCTGACTTGATGTTTGAGCTTGGCAAATCCCAAATCCTCTAAACGACTAAAGGATAGAAATAAAACATCCAACAGTAGACATGATCATAGGACTAAGGAAAACTGCACCTGCTGTGCATGTATCTACTAAGCAGTCATAATTTCAGTGCTGCTTTTTCTGATGGGCTCTAAATCACTTTATCTACACTAGACATTTAGAGTGCTTTACAACTTTTGCTAAGGTTCTGTGATTCAATCACAAACATCCTAATTCTCAAGGATTTAGAGTCTTCACTCTTGGTCTTCTGGAGCTTGTTAACTGTGCTTGCTTGACCTCCTGGGTCTCACACCAACCAGCCAGAAGCTGGGAGCAAATTTCACTGCAGAGCTCCTAATGTAGCTCAAACCAGGCAGGGAGAGTTCAATAAATATTGATTGATGGTAATAGAGACAGTATCACTTGTCTTAGATATGTTGTCACCATTCTGACAGGAAGCCACTGAGAATCTGTGCTGTCAGGGCCAGTTTCCATGGCAGTGGAAATTAAACACCAGAAAACTTGAAGCTACACAAAAGTCATGGGACAACAGCACAGTAAACTTTGCATTATTCATGACTTTCTGTATGGTCTCAGTATAAAAAACAGAAAGAGATTTCCCAATATTCCTGAACTGTGGATAGATTTAATTGTATGGGGGCTAATCCACACTTTTTAATGCATTGCATTATTTCAAAGCTAAACCACGGATTCTTAGGATGAGAGAGTGTGAAACACATAAGATCTTCTCATTCTGTAGCCTAAGTCCATACACACAAGGACTTTATTGAATTTCCTATAATATTGCAGAGGATACGTCCAGCCTCTCTCAATACATTTTTTAATCTCCAGGATTCTATAGTGAGCAATGTAACTGGGCAGCATTTGGTATACTCAGTAGTCTGCATTATGGGTAGTTGAAATAGCATTCTCTGAAGGGAAGTTCTGTGCTAAGATCCCCTCACAATCCTAGGTCTAGTTTATCAGAGGATCTCTCTCTCTCTCACTCTCTCTCTCTCGCTCTCTCTCTGTGTGTGTGTGTGTGTGTATGTGTGTGTGTGTGTGTGTGTGTGTGTGTGCATGTGTTTGCATGTTTGTGTCTGTGTGTCACACACACATATGTTGGATTAACATTTTTGTGTACTGCATAAAGGTTGTCTTTATATTATTTAAATGTTGATTTCTGCACAAGGAAGAGAACTGGGTAGTGTTCAGACTGACATTATTATAGATTATTACCTGAATTAATCAGTATTTTGTAAACATACACCTCCATCACCTTTTGATTGGCTCAATAAAGAGCTAATGGTCAATAGCTGAGGCAGGAGAGAAAATCTGGGACTTCCAGGCCCCAGTAGGAACCAAGAGACAAATCAGACCTGGGAATATTTGCTAGCATGACCTGGAGATGGAAGAAACAGGCAGAGGGACTCAATGAGAGGCAATGGGCCAGGTGTGGGCTCAGTCAGGTTAACTTAAGTTAGAAGAGCTAACTGAGAAGTAGCCTTAGTATAGTGCCTAAGCTTTTATAAGTAATAAGTCTCTGTGTCATTACTCTGAGCTTGAGGGTCTAGGACAGTCCAGAAACACATACACAAATACCTCTTCACACTTTTAACTATTTAGCTGTACAAATAATACTTGTTTCTGATAATAGCTCTGTAGAGAAACAGATATCCATGTAATCTATAAAATTCCTAAGATGTAAAATAAAACAGTGTATTTCAGAATACTATTCTTCCTTTTCAATCATTCTATTTCTTAAAGCATAACCTTAAAATAACAATAAAGAGAAACAAAGAAGTAGAATTAGTAGCCCACCAACTGCTTAGCAATTTCTGTGCTGAATATGTTTCTTATGCTGTCACATTTAATAGTGAAACTCAACTGGGTTTTTATTACTATTCACATTTCACATATGATAAACAAATGGAATATAGTAACTTACCTAAAAATCCACTAAAAGTGATCATGCAAACATGGAGAATTGAAACTCTTTTTATTTTTAATTAGATATTTTCTTCTTTACATTTCAAATGTTATCCCCTTTCCTAGTTTCCCCTCCGAAAATCCCCTATCCTCTCCTCCCTCCCCTGCTCCCCAACCCACCCACTGCCACTTCCTGACCCATCCCTGTATCCCTGGGATGAATCCTACTTGATCATGATGGCTTATCATTTTGATGTGTTCTAGGATTTGTTTTTCAAGGATTTTATCAAGTATTTTTGCATCCATATTCATAAGGAAAATTAGTCTGAAGTTCTCTTTCTTTGTTGGATCTTTGTGTAGTTTATGAATCAGAGTAATTGTGGCTTCATAAAACAAATTGGGTAGAGTACCTTCTGTTTCTATTTTGTGGGCTAATTTGAGGCACATTGTAATTAGGTCCTCTTTGAAGGTCTGATAGAACTCTGCACTAAACCCATCAGGTCCTGGGCTTTTTTTGGTTAGGAGACTATTAATGACTGTTTCTATTTCTTTATAATATATGAGATTGCTTAGATCATTAATCTGGTCCTGATTTAATTTTGGTAATTGGAATCTGTCTAGGAAGTTGTCCATTTCATCCAGGATTTCCAGTTATGTTGAGTATAGGCTTTTGTAGTAGGATCTGATGATTTTTTGAATTTCTTCAGATTCTGTTATGTTTCCCTTTTCTTTTTTTCCCCAACTTTTACTGGATATTTTCTTCATTTACATTTCAAGTGTTATCCAGAAAGTTCCCTATACCCTCGCCCCTCCCGGCCCTGCTCCCCTATCCACCCACTCCCACATCTTGGCCCTGGTGTTCCCCTGTACTGGGGCATATAAAGTTTGCATGACGAAGGGGCCTCTCTTCCCAATGATGGCCAACTAGGCCATCCTCTTCTATATATGCAGCTAGAGACATGAGCTCAGGGGGTACTAGTTAGTTCATGTTATTCTTCCACCTATAGGTTTGAAGACCCCTTCAGCTCCTTGGGTACTTTCTCTAGCTCCTTCCTTGGGAACCCTGTGTTCCATCTAATAGCTGACTGTGAGCTTCCACCTTCATGTTTGCCAGGCATTGGTATAGTTTCCCCCGAGACAGCTATATCCGGGCCCTTTCAGCACTATCTTGCTGGCATATGCTATAGTGTCTATGTTTGGTGGCTGATTGTGGGGTGGATCCCTGGCAGCTGCAGTCGTTGGGTCCATCCTTTTGATTCAGCTTCACACATGATCTCTGTAACTCCTTCAATGTGTGCTTTGTTCTTAATTCTAGGAAGGGGTGACGTGTCCACATTTTGATCTTAATTCTTCTTGAGTTTCATGTGTTTAGTAAATTGTATCTTGGGTAGTCTAGGTTTCTGGGCTAATATCCACATATCAGTGAGTACATGTTATGTGAGTTCCTTTGTGATTGGGTTACCTCACTCAGGATGACGGCCTCCAGATCCATCCATTTGCCTAGGAATTTCATATATTTATTGCTTTTAATAGCTGAGTAGTACTCCATTGTGTAAATATACCAAATTTTTTGTATCCATTCCTCTGTTGAGGGACATCTAGGTTCTTTCCAGCTTCTGGTTATTATGAATAAGGCTGCTATGAACATAGTGGAACATGTGTCCTTATTACCAGATGGAACCTCTTCTGGATATATGCCCAGTAGAGGTATTGCAGGATCTTCCAGTAGTACTATGTCCAATTTTCTGAGGAACCACCAGCCTGATTTCCAGAGTGGTTGAACAAGCTTGCATTCCCACCAACAATGGAGGAGTGTTCCTCTTTCTTCACATCCATGCCAGCATCTGTTGTCACCTGAATTTTTGATCTTAGCCATTCTTACTGGTGTGAGGTGGAATCTCAGGGTTGTTTTGATTTGTATTTCCCTGATACCTAAGCCACATAAAGACACAACAAAGATAGAGAACTTCCGACCAAAAATGTCTCCCTTTTCATTTCTGATTTTGTTAATTAGAATACTGTCCCTGTACCCTCTAGTTAGTCTGGCTAATGGTTTATCTATCTTGTTGATTTTCTCAAAGAAACAGCTCCTGGTTTGGTTGATTCTTTGTATAGTTGTTTTTAATTTCTACGTTGTTTATTTCAGCCCTGAGTTTGATTATCTGTTTATTCTTCCTGGGTGAATTTGCTTCCTTTTTTTCTAGAGCTTTTAGGTGAGCACTGACTATTCTTTCTGAGGCCTGGATTTGATTTCCATTACCTACATGGTGGTTTACAACAGTCTGCATCTCCACTCCCAAGGGATTCAATGCCCTCTTTTTGACCTACAAAAATGCCTAAGCAAGCACACACACAAAAATTAATTAATAAATAAATATGTAACAGCTTTTACCCACACAACGTACTAGAAAATTCCAAAGACACAGTGAGGCCCTTTCTTAAAACCAATATTGTTATTGTCAATCAATAACAAGCAAAACACTGTAACTAAAAGCAAGATAGAAAACCATTTTTACCAGGCTAATTCTGAAGAAAGCTGAGACAATGAAGACTAGAAGTTAAGAAGAAAGACACTTCATATTAACCAGATTCAAATCCTTTCTATATTATTTACTATATAAATGTGTCCAGCTAATTTCAGTTCTTTACCTCACAGTTATAAAATGGGCATAATTTAAAAACTTGTTCACTAAGATTATCATAGGGAGCAAATAGTAAACATCAATGCTAAAAGCCAAGGCTAGTAGCTACAAAGTGATACTAACTAACCTAAATGAACACTTAATAAAAATAGTAATTGAAAAAATAAAAATTAGTAATTGAAATGTCTCTATTCCACAAAGAGTTTTGAGCTAAGCTTAAAACTGTACTAGAGAATTTCTTCTGTAACCAAGAGGACAAAGTTGATAGGAGACCACCTTTGATGTCATTCTACCCATACAGTACTGCAGAGATTTTACACAGATCATTCTAGATAAGAAGATAGAACTGCTACAATTAAACCTTGGGAATTTCAACTGTCACAGCAACTGTCAGTGTAAGAAAAGTCTCTGTAACCAACTGGAAAAACTTGCCTAAAATAGCCCGGTAGTCTCCCATGCTTCCTCTAATTCATCAGTGATTAGCTGTAAATGAGTATATGCAACTTTCCTGAGTATTTTATCTCTCTCGAATTTGTCCATAAATACAACTAGAAATATCTGAATATTTTGAAACAATTTACAGTACTACCGGTAGAACCTGAGATTTTGCAAAAGCTATACAAATGCTCTGCCTCTGTGCTAGGTAAACCTTCAGCCTCTACTAGACATTTCTCATAGTCTTTGAGGATTATTTTCAGTTTGTAGAAGAAACACAAATACTGCAAATTTCTGTAAAAATTCTGTTTTACAGATATGGAAAGATTTTAATATTCCTCTTAATATATTTTTGAATAAGCAGAGACCCGAGGTCACATTTTCAGTAAGTCACAGAGACTTATAGATCAGAGTCATGGTGAAGATCACGCCTTAGCCCTCATTTTCTTTTACTTTCAGGTTTTTGGTTGTTTTTTTTTTTTTTTTTGGTTTTGTTTTTTGTTTTTTTCCTTTTGATGTTATCTCAGTCTTTAAATGCTTTTTCTCCACTGTGAGTGGAAATATGCTGGCTGAATCAAATCTTTGTCACCAATCAGTGTACTCAAGTTCCATTTATAAATAGGATGCTTGAAAAGTCTAGCTGATAGAGCACAAAGGCTGAAGGAGGACTCATGCAGGATGAGCATCTGGCTGCTCCCTGGCTTCTAGGCTTGCAGATTATAAACTTTCTCTCTCCATGAGGCTTTTGCACCACACAGGGATACTTCCAAATATAACCCCATTACAAGGCCATCTGAAGAATCTAAAAAACTGTGCTGATCCACAGTATAAAACGGATGACGCTCGGTATTTGTCAAAACATTTCACCTTTGCAGCTGCTCAGCCCATAATGACAAGAGCTTAGACTTGGTTCACAGCAAGCATGTAATAAGAATCACTAGGAAAAGTGAAGAGGAATGATGCATTTTGATTATTTAAGATATATTTATACAAGTTTAAGTGCCTTGGATATTCTAATTATTTTCTCTTCCCTGTTTTGCCAACTTAGCCTGTAGAATTTGACCCTACCTTTCTCTACTTATGTGAAACCATAAAGGGCATCATGTGTTTATTTTTCTTTGGAGAACAGTCTACTATGTGTTGTATATCCCCATATCTAAAATCTCAGACTTGTTGAAGCTGAATAGTCCCACAGCTCCTGCTCATCAAGGGTGAGAGTATTGAAAAGATGGGATATTCTGTTCCTTTGGTTTCATAAAGAATGTAGAGTATGATTAAATGAAGGAAAAAAATCAACATTATAAGAATGACCTGAAAAGGCCTTTTCTCAACTTTGTTCTAGAAACTTCTCTGGGTGCACTTTATTCTGAAAGAATGGTTCCTATCTATTTTAGCCAGAATTCTGCAAACTTTTCTTTGGTAACTATAAAATGAAAAAGAAAAGCCAAGTCTGCAGGACTTCAATAGAAGCCATGTTATGAAATGAAACTGGAGAAAAAGCCACTGTCATCACCAATAAAACCACTGCCAAGGGGACCACTGGATGCCACTGCTCTGAAGGATGTTTGGCATGTGTAAAACCAAATCACAACACTGTCAACATCTCCACAGATCCCCAGTCTCCAAGAAAGACAGCTTGAGGCTGTTCTTGCTTTTCCATTACTTCCTCTAGACAATAAATCTGTGGTAAAGAGTTGGACTAAGTTCTTTATTATTATTATTATTAGATATTTTCTTAATTTACGTTTAAAATGTTATCCCGAAAGTCCATGAATTCATGTTTATATGAATAACTCATAGATGTAAATAAAGTACTACAAATAGCTGAAGAAATCCAAGTAATTATATAAGTACCTTTCCATTTGAAACAGCTTTCCTCAGCTTAAGTGTGTGCACACAATTATTTCCTTCACCAAATTGCAGAATTGGAGGTAGGTGAAAAGTACAAATAGAATTTCAGGGCACAAAATCATGGGAAATGCTGCCAGTCAAATAGATGGTCACAATAAGGAAATGTACCATTTACCCAGTGGTATGAAATGATGCTTGGCCACCTTTGGCTGTCACATGTAAGTGAATGTTTCTACTGGAATTGTAA
The DNA here is from genome assembly GCA_902729485.2 of Mus minutoides. Classification (NCBI taxonomy): domain Eukaryota; kingdom Metazoa; phylum Chordata; class Mammalia; order Rodentia; family Muridae; genus Mus; species Mus minutoides. Next base: position 12,581 of record LR753368.1, on the reverse strand, counting down.
GAAAAATACCAGACAATTTTCAGCATAGGTATACTCTGTTAAGTACCTGAAAAATACTTATTAACAAGGTCATAACAAACCAGGCAAGTCTGAATCAGCCAGACAGAAAAAGCCCAAGAAAACCAAAATAGCCACAGACAGCATTTACAAGGACTCCCTGCACACAGAATGGCCAATTACATAAAACTAAATCAGCAGAGTTTATGTTTACTTAATTATAATGTAATGGTTTTGGTCCCTTTGTGCATTACATGTACCATGTTAATGGGGAAAAAGTAACTAACCAGATGTGGAATGGAACTCTGTACTAGTTTGTAATTTCCCTCTAAATCTAAAAATATTCTAAAATATAAAATATATCTAGAGATTTGAATTTAAAGTACCTATGACATTATCAACAGTTTTTCTACTAACAGAGAAAACTAAATACCAAAAGCCATAACTAACTTTCACTTGTAAAGTCAGAAACAATAAACAATGAGAAAGCTGTTGGTATGGGGAACAGAGAAAGGACTATGTCAAATCAATGAGCTGTTAAGAGTCCTGGACACTGTAAATGAATGGGTTTAGCTTTCACTAATCTAGCTTCCATGTTGGCCTAAAACACAGACAGCACAAACAACAACAAAACCCTAAAAATTGTTCAAGCAAAGAAAGATCAAAGATCATGCTCTAAAATTACTGCTTGTGTTTCATCATGGTTTGTCACCTGTCTGCTTATTGAATTGTTTCAGTTTTGAGACCACAATTAGTCCTGTGTTCAAGCTAGGCAACTTCGCCCAGGGCTTTATAGCTTCTGCCTTAACCTCAAGATGAACCATGTTCCATTAATTTACACAACAACCAGATTGCTTGGGAAGACCTCCAGTTCAACCCTGAATTTACTACTTATTAGTTATATTACACTTACAAAGTTACTCCATGACAATGAATCTGTTTCTTAATGTGAAATTGAATGTAATTTTTCCTTTATAAAGTTAAGTGGATTAAAACAAACAAAAAGTAAGTCAAGTGCCTGTCATATAATATATTCTGTTAAATATTAGTTTTTCCCCATTGATAATGTCAATTAAGTTAACTGATACATTTAAAAATATATTCTGCGTACCACAGAAATAAAAATCAGAATGCTGATCAAAATGAAATAGTAACAAATATGGAATAGTTTTCAATAGATGATAAATCTAGAACATTTTGAGTAATGCTTTATTATACTTACTTATTGTTTGTGTGTGTGCATCTGTGTGGCAGGGATGGGCTACAGTACAGAGGAGCAGGTTTTCTCCATCCACCATGTGGATCCAGTGAATCAAACTTCAGTCATCAAGCTTGGTGTCAAGTGCCTTTACACACTGAGCCTAAGAAACATTACCTAACACAATCTTGGATCTTAACCCAAATTACATACACACACAAACACACACACAAACACACAAAAATATATATGTATATATCTATTCACTGTGATATTAATTGAATTGAATTAGTAGACCAAGAATAAACATTATCAGAGCAGAATTTCATATATATATATACACACATTACATATACATATAACTGTTTTCTTAGATATAGAATGTACTTAGTGATTTCCTTCATAAGAATAAAGAATGGAATGGACAAAGAATTTAACTGACTAGAGAAACCAAGTAGGCATGCCGTAACTAAGCAACAAAGTTAAATGTTTGTCATATGGGGGTCATGTAGCTATAGATATGATTAGAAACAAGAGTGCTTCTTCTCTATAGTGTGCTCTTTGAAACCCACGCATAAACATGGAATATCATTTAACATTGTCAGCCAGATCCGATATGAGGGTTTTATACTGGTATTCTTCAAAACTAGCAATGCTTTGAAGAATGATCAGGCTGTCAAGATAAGAAGACCCTATGGTGACAAAGCACACATAGACTAAATGCCCAATGTGGTGTGATGTATCAGATCTTTAAGAACAAAGGGAAATTAGCATAAACCTCAGATGATAAAGATAAAGCTTGCATTACCTAATGGTAGTAGAACAAAGTTGCCATCTTTGTTTGGACAAATGCCATACCTACAGTTATATGTATTCCATCAAGAAGGGCCAGTGCTGCAGAAGCTAGGTGAAAAGAACACAGAAACCTTGAATTGAAAATTAATTGTAAACCAAAATTTTCCTAAGTAAAAGTGTTTTAGGATAAAAAATAAAATTGATATGAGGGGTTAAAAATGTGAGAAATTAAAACTAAATATTAAATGCTATAGGGTGAATTAAAATTATAAAGTGCACAAAATTAGAAATTATAATATTTGAATAATATATAATGCACACAGAAAGAAAGAGGAAAACAGAGAGAAGGAGAGAGAGAATGAGAGAGAGAAAGGCAATTGTAACATCACTATCACTAGATAGAAATATTTCATATTGTCTCAGATCAACAATTCATTAAGTGAATAAAACTGTTGATAATCTTCCCCTAAGTCAAATCCACTATCAATTGACTTAATATTATTTAAAGAAATATTCAAAACTTCTAATTGATTGTTTTATATCCTACAAAATAGACTTACAGAGGCTATTGATACCATTAGATACCTAAGCACCTGTTATTGAAAAGGTATATATACTTTATCATGTTTCCCCTTCTGAAACTCCTCCAAAATCCTACCCACCCAATTATATCTTTCTCTCTCTCTCTCTCTCTCTCTCTCTCTCTCTCTCTCTCTCTCTCTCTCTCTCTTTCCTGAAAAACTTTCAAATAAAAACCACAGAAATTATTGTTTTTCAGTTCTGAGAGTAGACTGTCTCTTGGAGTTCTTTTCAAGCTGCCCAAACACTCTATAAGAAGGTAGAAATCATTTGGTAGTACTATGTACAATTTTCTGAGGAACTGCCAGACTGACTTCCAGAGTGGTTGTACAAGATTGCAATCCCACCAGCAATGGAGGAGTGTTCCTCTTTCTCCACATCTTTGCCAGCATCTGCTGTCACCTGAATTTTTGATCTTAGCCATTCTGACTGGTGTGAGATGGAATCTCAATGTTGTTTTGATTTGCATTTCCCTGATGGTTAATGATGTTGAACATTTTTTCAGGTGCTTCTCAGCCCTTCGCTATTCCTCAGTTGAGAATTCGTTGTTTAGCTCTGTACCCCATTTTTTAAATGGGAGTACTTGAATTTCTGGAGTCCAGCTTCTTAAGCTCTTTGTATATATTGGATATTAGCTCCTCTCACTTTCCACTTTCCCACATATTGGTACTTCTGGAAGAAATGTCTTACCAAATATCATAGTTAGCAGGGATAATTCAGTAAGAGCAGGGCAGGTGATATAGAAAGGGAGAAGGTAAGCTACTGTAGTAACTTGAAAGTGTAAAACACCCTTGTAAAGGGAAGGTGCCTGAGCAGGAGGTGAGGAAGAAACCACAGAGAAAATGCCTGCTGGAAATATATTCTGGAGTTGTTTCCCTAATTTTTATCTGTTCAAACTTTCAGAAATATATAAAAAAGATATGCCTTCACAGAGAAGCCTTATCAGAAATATTCTGAAAGTCTAGGGACCAGAAATATACTATTTCTGGTTCAGTTCTCAACATAGGGAGTAGAGAAGAGATTACTTAGAAAATGATTCTCCTAAGATGCTTCATACACATAAGCTGTGTGGAGACACCTGACAATCAAAATAGCAAGAAAAATGAATCATGGAATCTACTGAGCACACTGAAAATTAAAACGAAGCAGGATAATTTGAGTACATTCCAAAACTGAACCCTGGCTCAACACAATAAGTTTTAATACTCTCTGAAAGACCCAACAAGCAGCTGAAAGTGTCAGAGGCAGATATTTGCACCCAACCAATGTACAGAAGCATCTGACCCCTATTGTTGAATTAGGGATGAGTGAAGGTGATTCTGTAGGAGGACCAGCAGTCTCAAGTAATTTGGACCCCCGAAATCTCTCAAACCCTGGACCACCAAACTGACAGCATACACCAGCTGATATGAGGCCCCCAACACACATACAGTACACGAGTTCTGGGTCTGTATTCATTCAGAGATGATGACCCTAACCCTCAAGAGATTGGAGGCCCCAGGGAGTTTAGAGGTCAGGTGGGGTAGGGGTAGGGGCATCCACATGGAGACAGGGTGGGGTGGGGAGGAGGTGTGGGATGTGGAGCAGTCAGAGAGTGGATGGGGGTGGGGAATGGAATATGGACTGCAAAAAAATTAAAAATAAAATAAAAATTTTAAAAAGAAAAAAACAAGAATATGAAAATATACAAAAAATAAATAAATAAAAGTCAAAGACATAAAAAGTTACAGTTAGGGTAATAAAAAAAAAGGATTAAGATTCACTAAGAAAACAACAGAGGAGTAATGTGCTGTTGGGTTTTCTCTGACCCATTTTCCTTTTGTCCTCTGGCAATAACGATATTTTCATTTATTTTTTTAATTGCTATTAGTGTATGTATATATGTGGTAATGCAAAGCACACGTGGAGGTCAGAAGACTTCATTGAATCAGTTCTCCCCATCCACCTATACATGGATAGCAAGATCAAAATTAAGTGTCAGGCTGGTCCTTGCTGCACTTTACCTACTGTCTGTTATATGGTCACCCCACAAAGAACTTTGTTTAAAAACATTTGGATATTCTTTCCATGTATTGAGACTATCAACCAATGCTGGCTTGAATTCATTATGCACCCTACCTGGATCTTCAGCATCCTTATGAACAGGAAGAGGTCATGAAAACTAGAGAGGGGACTATGTAAGGAGAAAAGATTAAAGGATTAAACAGGAAGAGAGGGTAACAGAATCTACAAAACATAAAAATAGAAGTTAGAGAAATGGGAAAGTGACAAGCGATAGGAATGCTGGTAATCCATGGGTCAGAGGAAGGAGGGATGACTTTACAAAGTAATTTTATAGGAAGGCATACTGATAAGCCTTGGGGTGGCCATGTCTACTGGGGAAAGTTCTTTTATAAAAGATGATGTAAAGCCATAGAGCGAAGGAATTTCTGATTGCCTAAGTTTATGATTTGTCAGCTATCTTGCAAGTAGGTACAGGTCTTGCTCCCATACTTGGCTTCATAATCATAGTGATGAGCTAAGGCAGCATCAGCTATAGCTGACACATGAAAGAGAATGTAGGCCCATCAGCCATCTCCAGGTGCAATGGGGAATTGTTGCATAGCTTTGGGCTTCAGAGTTCCATTAGCTTTTGCTTGTTACTACAAAACATAAGATCTATTTTTTTCACTTGTTTGACTCATAACTCAACATTTGGAAATTTTACTTCTTATGACACATAAACCAAGTATAAAAGGGAGAATAGAGGAAGGAAGGGAGGAAGGGAGGGAGGGAGGGAGGGAGGAAGGGAGGAAAGAAGGAAGGAGAGAGGGAAGGAGGAAAGGAGAGAGGGAAGGAGGAAAGGAAGGATAGTGGGAAGAAGGAAGGAAGGAAAAAAGGAAGGAAGGAAGGAAAAAAGGAAGGAAGGAAGGAAAAAGGAAGGAAGGAAGGAAGGAAGGAAGGAAGGAAGGAAGGAAGGAAAAAAGGAAAAAAGGAAGGAAGGAAGGAAGGAAGGAAAAAAGGAAAAATGGAAGGAAGGAAAAAGGAAAAAAGGAAGGAAGGAAAAAAGGAAAAAAGGAAGGAAAGAAAAAAGGAAAAAAGAAAGGAAGGAAAAAAGGAAGGAAGGAAAAAAGGAAAAAAGAAAGGAAGGAAAAAAGGAAGGAAGGAAAAAAGGAAAAAAGGAAGGAAGGAAAAAAGGAAGGAAGGAAGGAAGGAAAAAAGGAAAAAAGGAAGGAAAGAAAAAAGGAAAAAAGAAAGGAAGGAAAAAAGGAAGGAAGGAAAAAAGGAAAAAAGGAAGGAAGGAAAGAAAAAAGGAAGGAAGGAAAAAAAGGAAGGAAGGGAGGGAGGGAGAAAGGGAGGGAGGGAGGGGAGGGGAGGGAGGGAGGGAGTCTTAGTTGTTCTGTTGTTGTAAAAAGACACCATGACTAATATGACTTATAAAAGAAGATATGAGGCTTACTTACAATTTGAGAGGTTTCGTCTATGATTATCATGGTGGGAAACATGGCACCAGGCAGACAGGAAGACAGGCTTGCTTGCTGACTGGCATGGCTCTTGCTGAAGCAGTAGTTGAGAGTTTTCATCTTTTTCAGAAACAAGCATGCTGTAAAAACAACATGAAATTGAACTTTTGAAATCTCAAAGATCGTCCCCATTGACAAACCTCTTCCAACAAGGCCAACCTTCTTTTAATCCTTCCCAAATAGTTCTATACACTGGGGACCTAGCATTCAAATAAATGAGCCTATGGGGGCCATTCTCATTTAAATCACCACAGAGAGATATGTGGAGGAAATGAAGAAAAGAATTAATAATTCCTACCAACTCTATCAATCTCAAATTTACTTTTTTTTATAATTATAAAGAAATTGCTTATTTGTGTGCATAAATTTGACTAAACCCAAGCTTGTTAATGCTGTTGATTTAAACATGCTTCTGTATAACCACTTTGTCTCACACTTTCTGAAGAGAAAAAGATGTGTTGGTTCTAAGCTTGTCGGGTATCTGAGTCTGCACAGCATTATTACAACTGCCATGTATTCTGTCACAGCAACTGGAAGCAGTGGCTGAGTCACCTAAGGGACACCTGTTCCTGAACAAAACAACACTGCCTGGTCCTCCCACTGCTTCTGCCTTGATTTATTCTGCCAACTCAATTGTTCACTTTTCATGCTGAAAGAAGACACATCTGAGGCCATCACTGTCAGCAGTATGCCTGTCAGAACTCAGATTCTTTGCCCAGAACAAAAATATTAGCTGCGAAACCAAAGCCATCCCAGAAACCCACCAAATACACAAACGCATGTGGTAGTCTCATGCTGATTTGCCACCCCTGGTGAATCATTTGGGAGGCAATTATCTCCAAAGTTATAATTTAATTTTCATAACAACCCATAACACACGGGATAAGAGAAAACACAGTCCTCTATCAAAAGTATCAATATGTGTCAGAAAGTCTCATTAACTTCTTGCATTGAATCTTACCAAATGGAGGGTCTTCCTCCTTTAACAGATAAGATACTAGATTCAGAAAGGTTAACATGTTAAACAAGGGAAGCCTAGCAGAGGACAAATCTATATGTACAATCAGAATCTTTTATTGAGTTTGGTTTTTGGTTTTTGGTTTTTGTTTTTTTCGAGACAGGATTTCTCTGTATAGCCCTGGCTGTCCTGGAACTCACTTTGTAAACCAGGCTGGCCTCATACTCAGAAATCCACCTGCCTCTGCCTCCCAAGTGCTGGGATTAAAGGCGTGCATCACCACTGCCTGGCAATCATATTCCAATCAGAATCTTATACATGCTAGACTATATTTTCTACTGACCTAAAACTTAGAGATATGTGATACAGATGCTAATATACTGTTTTCACACCCAAGAAAAAAGCTAAAGGGAAAACACAAAGATTCTATTGGGCTATTAAAATGTATACAATCTTAAAACATTAGAATTTGGGGCTCATTGGTCTCACCTTCCAGTCAGTGAAATCAACTCTTCCAGGATAGTATAAATAGAGATTGCTGAGCTCAGGATGCATAGATGGGGCCCAGTGTCATGGAGATTCCTCTGCTACAAAATATCCTATTCAGTGTTTGAAAATCCTTAAACATACATATGCTGTGTTTACATTTTGTGTGTATATATTTGTATGTGGTATGATAGTGGTGGTGGTGATAGTGGTGACAATGGTCTGTGTGATAGTGGTGGTAGTGATGTATGTGTGTGTTTGTATATGTGTATGTGTTGTGGTGTGATGTGTAGATGTGTGTAGATGTGTGTGGATATGTGTGTATGTGTATGTGGTATGTGCGATGTGGTGTGGTATGGTATGATGTGTCTGTGTTATATGGTGTAGTGGTATGTGTGTGTGTGTGTGTATATGTATGTGTTTGTTTGTATGTGTGTGTGTGTGTGTGTGTGTGTGTTAAGTGGTGTGATGTAATGTGTGTATGTATATGGTGTGGGGTGTCTGTGTGTGTGGTTGGCTGTCATTTGTGTGTTTTACACACACCTTTGCATAACAATATGTGCATCTACATATTTCAAAGGGGGAGTTGGTAGTCTATCACTCTCTACCTTATTTCCGTGAGGCAGTGAACCTAAAACAATGCTGGCAGCCAGAAACTACCAGCAATCCTCCTGCCTCTGTTAGACTGTGCTTGGATTATAAGCACCTGTGCGACCATGCCTAGCTTTTGAAATAGGTGCAGGAGATGCACACTCAGGTTCTCATGCTCACCCAACGCTTTTGCCCACTGAGTCATGTTCCTCACTCCTTAGGTACATTTTTGATCAAAACTTTCTCCCATTAAATGTGTATCTTTAACATTCTCAAGTCTTACAAAATAAAAATATTACTTAATTGGCATAGAAATCTTCTCTAATGGCAAGAGAGAAAACATGGGTTTTCCAACTGTGCCTATGACTGTATTTTCAAATGGCTCCCAAGAGACATGGTTTCTAGCCACATTCCTCTGGATCCCATTGTAAGCATAATACAGCAGCTTTGGATTTACTAACATTAAGGGGTCATAGCAACTTCACACAATTGGCTCTACATGTTATATTTATGTTTATAGAGGCTAAAATTAAATTTGTCAATTTCTATATTTCAGTCATGCCTCATTTGTAGTCAGAATGATTTAGGATAAAAATCTTAGTCTCATATAAATGGCTAATTACTTAGAGCAACACACTCTAGTCACTATTCTAGCCAATGCATAGGAGTTAACTGCTGCCCTGTTAGTCCCAGGACTGAGCATTCTGCAAACAGTGTTACTCTTTAACATCAAAATCCCTGATGATCAAGATGAGAGTTTTGGCAATTCTATTTCTCAGACATTACTAGTTTTGTCTAATTAATGTCAACAATAGCACAATAAACTAATTACTATTTCCTCAATCCAACAGTCAGTAAAGAAAAGATAAAGATTCTCAAACTCACAAAACTGCTCTGTGTGGCAAAGAGATACAGTCCATTATATGTTTCATTATAAAACCTTAGTGATCCATCTTATTGGACACTTTCTATAGCTTTTGCAATTTCACATATTTGTCATCTATAATTTTAATCATTGCTAACAACCAGAGAGCATTAAAGCCAGTGTAAAAGGAAATGAAAATCTCCCTGAAGGAAAAAACAAAGAAGCCAAAATCTTCACATGACAGAGAAATAAAGTAGCAATGAATCCATCCAAAATTCAACTATTTCATCCCATTTTGTTTTTCTATTTGCAATGAGAAAACATCTACTGTCTTGAAGAAATGCTTTATAGAAATTCAGTTCAATCTGTACTTATTCCATTGCTTATAAAATAATTTCATAAATTATCTTAAAATAATATAAACGTAAAATAATCATAAAAAATCATGATTTGTTTGAATAACTTTATGTTTTAGTTCAATGATTATCATTCCTTTCATCATTAAATTTTATGAACATGTATTCATTAACTTTGGTGGTATGTATGAGAAGGGGCTCCATAGGTTCATAATTTGAATGTTAGTTTCTCAGTTGTTGGACTGTTTAGGAAGGACTAGGGTCTGTGGCCTTCTTGGAGGAGCTGTATCACTGGGGATGAGCTTTGAGGTGTCAAAAGCGCAAGCCAGGCTCAGTGCTTTTCTGTCTTCATCTTGTGAACCAGATGTGAGCTCTCAGCTACTGCTCTAGTGTCATGTCTGCAAGCCTGCCTACCTGGATGGCTGCCTCCCTGCCTGACACCATGCTCTACAGGATGGTCATTGACCAACCCTCTGAAACTGTAAGAACCCCTCCCCCCAATTAAATGCTTCCTTTTATAAGTTGCCTTAGCCATGCTGTTCTATCAGAGCAACAAAGAGTAAGATATTCCGTACTGAAATGTTGTCAGTTTTATTATTAATCCACTGATATATATTTTCAGAATACCCCCTTTTTCCTTCCTTCCTTCCTTCCTCCCTCCCTCCCTCCCTCCCTTCCCTCCTCCCTCCCTCTCTTCCTTTTATAAAAGGCACATTAAATGACTACTCTATACTATACAGTATGTTTGATTCTGAGTAAACACATATAAATAAAAAAAATGGTGTTTTACAGACTCATGCAGCAGAGTCATGAGAACAAGTTAAGCACAGCAATATGATATACATTGAGAAGTGCATAATTTAATGGCAGGTCCATGAAGTACCTATTTGAACAAAAATGATGAATGAAGAAGTATCAACTGCCCAAATGGAAACATCAGGAAATGACAACTCAGAGCCAAAAATCTGAACAAAATAAAGATGCAAAGGCCACTGAGATAGCTTGATGATTAAACATGCATGCTGCCAAGCCTGATGACCAGTTTGATCCCAGTGACACACATACTGAGAGGGGTGAACTGATTGTCAAAAGTTGTCCCTGACCCCCAAACATGTTCCATATTATATGCACTCCAACCCTCATAAACACATATTATTAATAAATAAAAGTACCTAAAATTTAAATCTGAACCATCATCGAAAGATGAGTCACAAAGTCAGTGATGTAAAGAATTTAATATTTATTGTTAGATGTCTAGTAGTACTTTGTCTTTGGGTCCTAAAAAAGCTAGCAAAAGGTTTTAACAAGATGTATCTTCTAGAAAAAGAATTAAAACAGGCTAATAAAAAACAAAATTAGACACACAGAGAGACAGAGTCAGAGACAAAGAGGGGCAGACAAATAGAGACAGACAGAGACAGAGACAAAGGCAGAGACAGAAACAGAGGCAGAGATAGAGCAAGGCAAAGGGAAGTACAAACCAGGAATTATGGCCTACACTATTAATCCCAGCACTATAGAGTAGAGACAAGATTATCAGGTCAACATCATCCTTAGCTACCTGGTGAGTTTGAGTCCAACCTGAGTTACATGAGAGCCTATATAAATAAGGCAAAACAAAGGACAAACTGGAAAAATTGAGAGAAAGGAAAAGAGTTAAGGGGATCAATTAAGAAAGTTTATTATATCAGTTAAGAAATGATGGGAATTAGATTTATCAAATGAGCTGCTAAAGCCTCATGGTTGAGAGTATGCCCTTTAGGTAATTAGTAAACATCATTTACAAGATTCAGACTTGGGTTAACTATTTGATGTTTTTCTGTTCCCTTGTGCTCTGTGCTAATTTGAAAATGTAGAAGACAGTGATGACATGATAAGCCTTTAAGATCCTACTCAAGGGACTCCCCAGGCTATCTTGGGACCACAGGTGAGCAGCTGAATGCAGCATCTGTCCCTGCCCAATCCCGTGCGACCTGAGTCACCAGCCAGGACAGAGATAAAGGCCCAGACCATTTCAGACTCTCCCTTCTGGCCTACACCAACACCAGGTCTCCTTGGTTAGGGATGGCAGGAGGTAAGCATAAGAACAGAAGCAACAGAATCCAAGGGTACTTGGCATCACCAGATCCAAACTCACCCACCCCATCAAGTCCTAGATACAACAGCACACCAAAAAAAGAGGACATGGATATAAAGTCACTCGTCATGATGATGATGGAGGACTATAAGAAGGAAATACAAGAAAACGCAGATAAACAAGTAGAAGCATTTAAAGTGGAAAAACTTAGAGAGGTACAGGAAAACACAGATAAACAACTAGAAGCATTTAAAGAGGAAATACGTAGAGAGTTACAGGAAAACAATACCAAACAGGTGATGGAATGGAACAAAACCATCCAGGACCTAAAAATGGAAGTAGAAACAATTAAGAAAAAACAAAAGGAGATAACCCTGGAGATAGAAACCATAGGAAAAAAATCAGGAACCATAGATATGAGCATCAGCAACAGAATACAAGAGATAGAAGAGAGAATCTCAGGCACAGAAGATTCTATAGGAAGCAATGACAAGACAATCAAAGAAAATGCTAAATGCAAAAAGATTTTAACACAAAATATCCAGGAAATCCAGGACACAATGAGAAGACCAAACTTAAGGATAATAGGAGTAGATGAGAAGGAAGACTATCAAACTAAAGGGCCAGCAAATATCTTCAACAAAATAATAGAAGAAAACTTTCCATACCTAAAAAATGAGATGCCCATAAACATACAAGAAGCCTACAGAAGTCCAAATAGGCTAGACCAGAAAAGAAATTCCTCCTGACACATAATAATCAGAACAACAAATGCACTAAATAAAGAGAGAATATTAAAGGCAGCAAGGGAAAAAGGTCAAGTAACATATAAGGGCAGGCCTATTAGAATTACTCCAGACTTCTCACCAGAGACTATGAAAGCCAGAGGATCATGGACAGAGATTATACAGACACTAAGAGAACACAAATGCCAGCCCAGGCTACTGTACCCAGCAAAACTCTCATTTACCATAGATGGAGAAACCAAAGTATTCCATGACAAATTCAAATTCACACAATATCTTTCCACGAATCCAGCCCTTCAAAGGATAATAACAGAAAAACACCAATACAAGGACGGAAACTCTGCCCTAGAAAAAGCAAGAAAGTAATCCTTCAACAAACCTAAAAGAAGACAGCCACAAGAACAGAAACCCAACTCTAAAAACAAAAATG
>LR754281.1:37074-71633 GCA_902729485.2 Mus minutoides | reverse complement strand
AAAATTGTCTTTAAGTGCATTATAGGAATAACTCTATCTTGGAGTTATCTCTGGGTCTCTGACACAGACAGTCAGGCTAGGTCTTCTTGCTAACAAAGAGCTTCTCACTGGCTGTATTCTCAGAGATTGGGAAACAGGCCTTGGGGAGCATTCAAAGGCTGTACATTTCAGGGGGAAACATTTTGGGGGTCTTTCATTAACTTTCTGTATTTTTTTAATTTCCTGGTATAGGGAAATAACATTTAATAAGGGCACATTATGAGGAGTACAGGGTATTTGGAGGGTACAGGGTACATAGACGTAGAGAGTGGTGCTTCATATGTCTTAAGCGGTTATGTTTAAGAAAATCACATTTGCAAAACTCATGAAGCTCAAGAAGAAAGACTAAAGTGTGGATACTTTGTTCCTTCTTAGAAGAGGGAACAAAATACCCATGGAAGGAGTTACAGAGACAAAGTTCAGAACAGAGACTGAAGGAATGACTATCCGGAGACTGCCCCACCTGGGGATCCATCTTATAAACAACCACCAAAACCAAACACTACTGTGGATGCCAACAAGAGCTTGCTGACAGGAGCCTGATATAGCTGTCCTCTGAGAGGCTCTGCCAGTGCCTGACAAACACAGAAGTGGATGCTCACAGCCATCCATTAGACAGAGCACAGGGTCCCCAATGAAGAAGCTAGAGAAAGTACCCAAGGAGCTTGCAGCCCCACAGGAGGAACAACAATATGAACTAACCACTACCCCTAGAGCTCCCTGAAACTAAACCACCAATCAAAGAAAACACCTGGTGGGACTCATGCCTCTAGCTGCATATGTAGCTGAGGATGGTCTAGTCAGTCATCAGTGGGAGGAGAGGTCCTTTGTCCTGTAAAGGTTCTATGTCCTAGAATAGGGGAATGCCAGGGCCAGGAAGCAGGAGTGGATGGGTTGGGGAGCAGGGGTGGGGGTTAGGGAATAGGGTATTTTAGGAGTGGAAACTAGGAAAGGGGATAACATTTGAAATGTAAATAAAGAAAATATGTAATGGAAAAAAAAAGAATATCACATGCAGAATTTTTTTTGTACTTTTTTATTTGGGGGATTATAATAAAATTCTATTTCTCCCTTTCTATTCTTCTGCAAGCCCTCCCACATACCCCTCTTTCATCTCTTTCAAATTCATTGTGTCTTTTGTCATTGTTATTGCTTACATATATGTATATATGAACATTCTTAAATATAACCCACTCAGCATATATAATAATGCTAAGAACGAAAAAAGCCGTTATCAGAAGCATTAAGTGAACAATTCCATAATGCACTAACTCAAACTGTTTAATGATGAGTGAAGGTCATTGTGGTGGTTTGAATAAAAAGGGATCCCATAGGCTCATATAAATGAAACTATAAGGAGGTTGTTAGAGTTGCCTTGTTAGAGTGGGTGTGGCCTTGTTGGAAGAAGTGTGTCACTGGTGTCTGGGATTTGAGGTTTCAAATGCTCAAGCCAGGTCCAGAGTCTCTCTCTTTCTGCTGCTTGCCAGTCCAGATGTAGAACTTAGAGCTCCTTCTTCAGTACCATGTCTTTTCATGTGCTGATTCTGAAAATATAAACTTCTGAACTATAAGTCTGCCTCGAATAAATGCTTTCCATTAGAAGAGTTGCAGGGTCATAGTGTCTCTTCACAGAAATAGAAACCTAAACTAAGAGGGTCATAGAACTGTGGAAAGGGTTTCCTATTTGGATGGTCACATTGCATATTAACATACAAAAATATTTACAAAAGAAATTTAAAATATTCTGTAATTTGCTGCATTCTTTTTTCTCTAATTTTACCCCCACCCCTGGCTCTTTCTTCTTTGATATAAAGTATCATGACCCCAGGCTGGCCTGAAATTCACTATGCAGTCAAAGATGAACTTAAATTTCTAACCTACCCTCCTACACCTCTGACATGCTGGAATTATAAACATATGGTGCTAGAAATTTAACCCAGGGTTCATGTTGGCTAGACAAATACTCTGCCAACTGAGCTATATCTCTGGCCCAATTTGCAATGTCTTAAATATATTAGACACTGAATTCTTGTGCTTAAATAATTTGTAGCACTACCAGAAAGTCTGGTAAATTCTAGAGGAATATATTTTCCAGCCTTAGGTCATAACCTACCCAGTAGTAGGCAACGGTAGACTTGCATATACTAGGCATAAACTGAATGTATATTTGAGCTATGAAAATACTGATAGAATAACACCCCTGACTTTAGTATGTTAATTACCTATGCTGATAAATATCTACTTATTGGCTACTTTGTGTGTTATTTATTCATTTGTATTCATTTTACATCCTGATTGCTGTCCTCTTTCAGATTGCCCCCTCTCATGATCTTTACTCCCTCCCCTTCTCCTCTGAGAGGGAGGAGTCCTCCAGATATCCCCTCCACCCTGACACATCAAGATTCTGCAGGACTAGGCACATGCTCTCCCATTTAGGCCAGACAAGGCAGTCCAACTAGAAAAACAAATCCCATAGACAGGCAACAGCTTTAGGGATAGACCCCGCTCTAGTTTTTTGGGATCCACATGAAGAACCATCTTCACATCTGCTACATATGTGTGGGGAGGCCTACGTCCAGTCTGTGTATGCTCGTTGGTTGTTGGGACAATCTCTGAAAACCTCAAAGGTCCATGTTAGTTGACTCTGCTCGTCTTCCTGTGGAGTTCCTATCCCCTTTGGTGCCCTCAATCCTTACTTCATCTCTTCTATAAGATTCCCCATCTACTGTTTCGCTACAGGTGTCTGCATATGTCTGAGTCAGCTTCTGGATCCTCTCAGAGGAAAGCCATGCTAAACTGCCTTCTGCAAGCACAGGAGAGTATCATTAGTAGTGTCAGGGAATGGTGCGTACCCATGGGATGGACCACAAGTTGGGTCAGTTATTGCTTGGTCGTTCTGTCAGTTTCTATTCTCTCCCCTGTCTCTGAATTTCTTGTAGACAGGAAAAATTATGGGTCAAAAATTTTGCTGAGTGGGTTGGTGGCCCTATCCTTCTACTAGAGTTCCTGCCTGGCTATAGGAGATGGCCCCTTCAGGTTCCATATCCCAAATGCTGTGAGTCATTAAGGTCACCCCCATTGATTCCTGGGTTTCCTCCCTTATCCCATGTCTCTGTCTAGTCCTTGAGATGCCTTCCACTTCCCCACTCCTATCAGCTGAAGATTTCCATTCATTCTCATGGCTATCTGCCCATGTCTTCTGTCTCTCTCCACACTTGATCCTACCCCTTCATACCCCTCCGAATCCCCTCTCACTTCCAGTCCCTACCTCTCTCTCCCTCTTATGATTATTTTATATATTATTCCAGGGGGACCTACATTTTCTTTCCACCTCTCCTCTTGCCTTCATCAGACCTTGTTTATTTTATGGGCAGCTCATACCCCTCACTCCCATCTTGGCCCCTCAGAAGAGGTAATCATTATGTGGAATTTTCTCTTAACTTTTCCCCATGACTAATTTGTACTAAATATGAAACAGTTTCTGCATTCATTTTGCTACCTATGTATTAAAGAAGACTCATTTTGAATGTAGTATCATGAGGTTATTATTTCTCTGTTTTAAAATTCATCTATTTTGCTTCATGTAGCTGAGATTATTCTGTTGTCTCTGTGATATAATATTTTTATTACAAACATTTCTGAAAATTATTACTGGTAATCATACAAAAGATTTCTGATTTATTAAACTGGTGGAATTACTCTTTGCTCTATTCCTAAAATTGAAGTTTCTAGATTCTAGATTAGGGTGGTTTTCAAGTTTATGATGTAATGCATTTTTTTTCTAAGAGTTTTTATTACATACTTCCAACAAGATCTGGGGAAAGGATGAGAAGCTGACTTAAGTATGCCTGAAGTCTCCTGAATGAAGATACAGAGTCTAATCTGGAAACACATAGAAAGCCAAAAACAGGGATTGAAGGTTTGGGTCAAATAATATGGGCAATAAATAAATGATTTAAATCAGTATGTCTTTTGGTCATCATATGTGTGATGAAAAAATATTCTTTCTACTTTTCATGAACAGAAAGCAAACAGTATCCTAACATGAGAACAGTGCAGATAATGAATTTGTAGAAACTGCAAAGCAATGAATCATTTAACCACTATGATTCTTTATACTTTAGAATTTTAAGGTGGGACAGATGGCTCTGCCATTAAAGGTTAGCCTCCCAACCAAAATATTTTAGAGTTTCAGGTTGAAAGTGGACATGCAAATTAAAATCATGTTAGATGCATCCTTCCATGCTGAAGCCAAATGTTTGACCTTTGCCAAATGAACCACACATTTCTCCATCACTAAATGCTCAATACTAAGACTAACAAAAATAATCTAGAAATTCCTCAACAAATATGTGAAACCCTTATAGGTAACACTATGATGTCATAATCACATTCTAATGTTCTTAAGTAATTAAAAATAAAGTTCTTTGTAAAGTCCTTAGATATCAGGCATCATTGTTATCTACATTTTTTATTGTCTCTGTGTGATTGCTCATTGTCCTTGTTTTAAAAAAAATGTTTCATGGATGACAGGTTTATTGAGTCCTATGTACACTGTCTTTAAAGAAAAGAAGTAGTTATATTTAAAAGCTAATAGAGATTATTCAATGAAGGAAATTTTAAAAGCAGGAGAGGGGGAATTTAAAACCAGACTCATCTGATTGTATCCTTCCCATATTTATGACCCACAAAAATTCATGCAACCATGAGAAAAAGATAATAACCTGATGTTTTCGAGAATATTATAGGGATAAAGTATTAAATTGCAGTGCATTTATCAATACCATAATTCATGGCTAGATAATGGAACATAAAACTCAAAGTAAACTTATAGGCACATACAACTGAAATTAATATTCCTTGGAGTTGGTTACAGATTGCTCTTGTTTACCCTATAATTAGAGCAAGCAGTGGCCAATGTGTAGATGAACTATCAGCACAATGAGATGATTAGACATTGAGTGTAGCTAGGGAAAGGCCACTCGTCTGATGATTAGCAGTGGAACAGAAAACTCATTATTTGCCAAAACAAATATATGCTAATAAGATTGCTCCATATGGGCTGGAAATCTTGTGGTTTGAATGTAAAACTGGGAATTAGAGGGCAAAGACCCTACATTAAGAGACAGAGATGACATCTTCATGAGCATCTCTCACTGTGTAGCTATTTCCAGTATGCATGGGACAGCTTGAAAGATGTCTGCTTGAATCTCCATAAAAAAGGAAAAATAAAGGACCCCAAATCATTGCCAGGCACTACAGGTTGGCAGAGCAAGCCGGAGCCACATGGACAGAATTGGCACAGAACTTCTGAGATGACCCTATGCTGAGAGGCCCCAGGCGACATTAAGATGAACAAGGAGAGAGGTGGAAGCGAGAAAGAAGCAGAGTGCTGTGTGCATGATAAAAAGACAGAACTTGAGACTTGATATTAGTGAGGGACAGCCTCAACCTAAGGTGGGTAACTGATAATGCCACCTGAGATCATGGGGAAATCTTGCCCATGCTACCACCAAAAGTCACATCTGGGTCTGTGACCCTGCTGCAGTAGCTGACTGTTATCATCAAAGGCCATGTGGTCTAGGCCATCAGATGTTAGGCCAAGCATCACCACTCAAGGTGGGGATGCAACCTCACAAACTTCTTTAATGCAATGTTTTCCATGAAGTACTATCAAAGAACCTTGCTCCTTGTCATACATGTTAGATTTCCATGATAATTTTATTTCATATGAAATTGTTATGACTCTCTCCTCATATAGCTCAAAATAAGTGAAATTTCATGGATAGTTAAGTACGTAGGTTTTACATACATTCTGGAGTGCACATTGATAATTGTGTGTGTGACCAATGGGTAACTGAATACAGATGTAGAACATTCTCATTCTGCCAAAACATACCATCATTATTCTTCCTAGCCAAGCCCTTGCTCCTGCAGGGAGAGAGGAAGCCTCTGTTGTGACTGTTCATACTCTGTCACTGTCCCTGAGTTGTTGTTGATCAACAATTTGTTCCTTTCTGCTGCTCATTACAGTCCTATTCTGTGAGTATAGCTCAATTTATCTTCCCATCCTCCCTTTGATAGACAATTGATTTGTTACAGCTAGATGTTTATGAATAAATTTGCTGTAACACTCCTGTGCAAGGAGGTCTTTTTATTTATATATATATTTTGCTTAACTTATGATGGAAATATTGTTACATCTTTCTCAGGTAAATTCTTGTGAACGTGATCAATAGGTCATAAAACTGA
This sequence comes from Mus minutoides, assembly GCA_902729485.2. Lineage (NCBI taxonomy): Eukaryota > Metazoa > Chordata > Mammalia > Rodentia > Muridae > Mus > Mus minutoides. Next base: position 65,342 of record LR754281.1, on the reverse strand, counting down.
TATATGTTTAACTTCTGAAGAAGCTTCTAGATGCCAGAGTAATATAGCATTAATATTTCTATCTAAAGAGTCATTACCATAATATAATCTCAAAACCCCTGCTGATCTTAACACTGTACATTTTAATTAATTAATTAATTCCCTTCTCTCCTCTAAGTCACTCCCTCTCAATCTCCCTTCTCAGTCCCCCTTGTCTTTCTTCTCAAAAAAGAGAAAACTTTTGATAGAAATCATCTCACCTTGGAATATCAAGTTGGGGTAGGACTAGTTGCATCTTCTTTTATTGAGAAGACAAGGCAGCCTAGTTGAGGGAAAGAGATCTAAAGGCAATCAACAGAGTCAGAAACAGTCCTTGATCTAGTTGTTAGGAGTCCTACATAAAGATCAAGCAGCATAATTGATCAGAGCATCAATTTGAGCAGAGAGCCCAGGTCCATTCCATGTATGCTTTGGTTAGTTTTTAGTCTCAGTGAGTCCTTATGGAACCTGGTTAGTTGATACTGTAGGGTTTCTTGTGGTGTCTTTGACCTCTCTGGCTCTTTCAGTCTTTTCTGTGCCTACCTACAAGATTACCTGAGCTCCAACTAATGTTTGGCTATGAGTTTCTGAATCTTTTTCCATCAGTTGCTAGTTGAAGCCTGTCAGATGACATTTATGCTGCTGGCTAGGTTCCTGTTTGCACGTGTAGCAGAATATTATTAATAGTATCATAGCATAGGTCTCATGCTGGATAGCGTAACTAGCTGACAAGGAAGTCAAAGACAAGAAAGAAATAGGGACGTGTAGAACATTCGTCCTGTGTAATATCCAACTTCTAAAACACCGACCCAACCACAGGGATAGAAATATAACCTCCAGAACGGATCAATGTCCTCAATCGACAAAGTCCAAGGGATATCGATCCTCAGAATCGATTCCTGTGGGAGTATCTAAGCTGGGAGTTTCTATTGTCCTGGGTTTCTAATTAGTCCCAGAGAAGGCCCCTCCCCATAAATTTTAGTTCTCTCTTCCAGTTCTCCCTACTCGTTCTCTCCTGCTCCCCTGCCTATACACTCCCACCCTGTACTCTCTACCCATCTACCCCCACCATGTCTATTTTATTTCCCCTTCTCAGTGAGATTCATGAATCTTCCCTTGGGTTCTCTTTGTGACTTAGCTTTTTGGAGTCAGTGGACTGTAGCATGATTTTCCTGTGCTTTATATCTAATATCCACTTAAGGGTGTTTTTCTGAGTCTAAGTTACTTTCCTCCATATTTTATTTTCTACTGACACTTATTTGGCTACAAATTTCATGATGTTTTTAATAGTTGAGTAAAATTCCATTGTGTAACGTTACTGCATTTTTTTAAATCAATTCTCCACTTAAGAGATATCTAGGTTGTTTTCGATTTCTGGCTATTATGAATAAAGCTACTACCAACATACCTGAGCAAGTGTCCTTGTGATATGGTGGAGGTCTTTTGTATATGCCCAGTTGTTGTATAGCTAGGTCTTAAAGTAGAATTATTCCAAATTTTCTGAGAAGCCATAAAATTGGTTTCCTTCGTGATTGTTCAAGTTTGTACTGCCACAAGCAATGGACAAGTATTCCTCTTGTTCCACATCTTCACCAGCTTGAGTTTTGGATCTTAGCCATTTTTGATGGATGTCAGAGTCCTTTGATTTGTGTTTCCATGATGACTACGGATACTGAACACTTAGTGCATTTCAGTCATTTAAAATTCCTCTGTTGAGAATTTTATTTATCTCTGTGCCACATTTTAAATTGGGTTATTTGGTTTGTTGGTATTTTGAGTTCTTTATATATTTGGATATTAGTCCTCTGTTCGCTGTAATATTGGTAAAGGTTCTTTCCCAATCTGTAAGTTGCAGTTTTGTCCTATTGGTGTCCTTGCAAAGGCTTTTCAGTTTTACAACTATGTTGATCATAGTATCTTAGCTGTTGGTGTTATGTTCAGGAAGTTGTCTTCTATACCAATATATTCAAGGCTATTCTTTATCTTTTCTTCAATCATATTTAGTGTATCCAGTTTTATGTTGAGGTCTTTGATCCACTTACACTTGAGTTTTGTATAGGGTGACAAATATAGTTCTATTTACATTCTTCTACATGCAAACATCCAGTTAGATCAGCACCATTGCTTGAAGATGTTCCCCCTTTCCCATTGTATGTTTTTTTGTCTTATTTATCAAAAATCAAGTGTCTATATGTGTGTGGGTTTACTTCTGGGTCTTTGATTTGATTCCATTGATTAACTTGTCTGCATGGAATTCTATGCTGATACCATGCAGTTTGTATTACTATTTCTTATTGTAGTACAGCTTAAGATTGAGGATGGTGATACTTCCAGGAGTTCTTTTATTGTACAGGATTACTTTAACTATCCTGGGATTTGGGAGTTCCATATGAAGTTAAATATTGCTCTTACAAGGTTGCTTTTGGTAAGATGGCCAGTTTTCCTATGTTAATCCTATCAATTAATGAATATGGTAGAACTTTCCATCTTCTGATATATTCCTCTTTTTTTTTTTTTTCTTCAAAGACTCAAAGATCTTGTCACACAACACTTTCACTTGCTTGGTTAGAGTTACACCAAAATATTTTATATTAGTTTCAGCTATTGTGAAGAATAGTGCTTTCCTAATTTTTCCCAGCTCATTTATTATTTATATCAAGGAGGGCTACTAATTTTTTGTATTAATTCTGTAACCAGTCAATTTACTGAAGGTATTCATCAGATGTAGGAATTCTCTGGTAGAAATTTTGAGATCACTATCACATCAAGTTGCAATACTTTGCCTTCTTTCCATTTTGAATCCACTTGATCTCCTTTAGTTGTCTTATTGCTCTAGATAAAACTTCTAGGACTATCTTAAATAGATACAGAGAAATTGGGCAACCATGTCTTGTCTCTGATTTGTCTTTTAAGTTTTTTAAAAGGAATTCAGAAGTCATGAAATTTTTCTTTGTGAGTTGTACATCTACATAATTTACCATAATTTTTATATTAATAACAACATGTGTCTATACACTTTCCTGATATATCTTTTTTGAGGTTTTGTCTACTTTTATATTGCTTTGTTTTTACCTTTTTAATAATAATTTGCCAGATTTTATTTAGAAAATTTTTAACAAAAAATTTCCTGTTCCTATGTTCAGTGCATATTTATCTCAGGTGATTGAATTCCTTACTTTTTCTATAATAGTGCATTTTACCAAATAGAAAGTTTTAATTTTAATAAGTTTCATTTATAATTATTTATTTCCATAGATAGTGTTTTATGATGTCTTTGCAATATTTGCCTGTTCTATGTGTTCTGGAATAATAATTTTCTTTTATGTTTTCCAAGATATTTCATGTCTAACATTTATATTTACATGTGCATTGTATCTTGCATCAATTGCAGGAATACTTTACATCCCTTAGTTTTTAATTTCATCAAAGCTTTTTAATTTTTATTGTTGAAGGTTTTACTTGTTTTTTCAAATTTATTCCCCATAATTTGGTGCTCTCATATATTATGAGTATTGATATTTTTATAATATACTTTACCATGTAAGAGTACTTTAGACAGTAGAAGGTACAAACAGTTCACACATATCCTTTCTCTCCCTCCCATATTAATTTTCTTTGCTTAATGAACTAATATTGGAATTTAATTATTAACTAAAGGCCATAATTTCCATTAAGGTGCATTCTTGGTATTACACAATTTTATGGATTTAACAAATGCATGAGGCCACATATATACTACCTCAGTGCCATGCAAAACGGTTTCATTGACTTAAAACATCTGTACACCAACATTTATCTTTTCTCCATACCTCTAGCAACCATTGACCTGTCCCTCTGAATTTTCCTTCCTCAGAATGTTATATAGACAGAAACTCCCTGCACCATGTTTTCAGACTGACTTCTTCAACAAAAACGTGGAAAGGTCTATTAACCTGGTTTAGTGGCTTCAAACCCCATTTCTTTTTATTGCTTAGAAGATATTGCATTTATGGATATATTACAGTTTGTTTATTCATTCTCCTTTAGAATGCCATCTTGGTGTATTACAGTTCAGGAGATATAAGTAAAGCTACTATAAAATAATACTGCAGATTTTCATGTGGAAATAAGTTCCAACATACCAAGGTAAGCATCAAGGAATAAGGTTGCTGCATTACACTATAAGACTGTCTGGCTTTATTAAGAGCCAGTGGATAGGAAAGAGTTTTGTGGAATACTGTCCTCGAGATCTTGCAGTTATTTCGATGAACTCCTAGAATCTGTAGTTACCTGCACAAGACCTGCACAATATTAATTGAGCCAAAAATTCCAGCATGAGCAAGGGAAGGTCTCACAAGACCCTATCCCTAGTTGAAGAGTTATTGGTAGTTAAAAGCTGCTATGTGAAGAAAAGTCACATTTCTTAATGGAAATTATGGCCTTTAGTTAATAATTAAATTCCAATATTAGTTCATTGAGCAAAGGAAATTAATATGGGGGGTATTGATTTTTTAAACAGGATAATATGAAGTTGAGAGGAAGGAAATCATATTGAGGATGGCCTCAGATTAAGAGGAAAAAGAGAGAGGATGAGACGGTCAAAATACATTGTATACATGTATGGAATTTTTGAAGAATTAAAAAAGAAATATGTCTTTTTTCCCTTTGAAAAGTTTTATTATTTATCATCTTTGGAGAAATGGTTGTTCAGGTATTTTTGCCTACTTTTAACCCGTTTCTTACTCCTGAGGTATAAGACTTCTTTTGCAGCAATTTGATATGTCTTGTTTGAAGATTGTGTTTCCTTATGCTTTCTTTCATTGAATGATTTGCTATTCCATACCCCTTTTCAAATTTATTTTTCCACTTTTAATTACATGCATCTGGGTTATGTCCAAATATGTGAATATACATGTTAGCTCAGGTGCCCGTGAAGGCCAGCTGAGTACATACGATCTACTGCAACTAGAATCATAGGCAGTTGTGGGCTACCTTTGGGTACTGGGAATAGAACTTGGGTCCTCTGAAAAAGCAGTCATACTCTTTACTTCTGAGTCATTTCTCCATTGCTCCATTTTATTCCCATAAAAATGCCTTTTAGTAGAACAACATGTTTACAGTTTCTCAAATTTCCGTTCATCATATATTGTGTTTTAATGCTATAATGAAAGCTTATCAATAAATTCAGAGCAACCTAGTTTTCTATCTTGTTTTCTAAAGTTTTTTTTCTTTCTCTTCAGTTCTATGTTTACATGTAAGTATACAACCTACTTTTAGTTTGTGAAAATGTAACAGCAGTATCTAGATTTGTTTCTTGGTATCTAATATTCTTGGAAGTTTGCTGTTTCTCTTTTGAGTGTTCTTACTCCTTTGTCAAAGACAAATTAACTCTACTGACCCACATCCATTTCTGGGCCCTCCATTCTCTTCTTTGTATTTATTTTTCTATTTTTCACCACAACCACACCTTTTTGATTACTCTGGCTTTTGCTTTTTGATATATTTTATAGGTAAGTAGAGTCAGGTGCTCAGCATTGTTCTCCTTCTTCAGTATTATGTTGACTCTTTGGACTTTTTCTCCACATAAACTTTAGGTCTCTTTGAATACCTAGAAAGTAACTCAACACAAATCCGAGTAATAATTCATTAAATCAAGTTAGGAGGAACTGAATCTGAAGCTTAATGAATCCCTCCATGCATGAATATGGGGTATTATCCATTATTTGATACCAAATATTTCCGCAGCTTTTATGTTTTTGCTAATATTTACTGGATACACTCCTCACAACTAAATATTTCACTTAAGGCTGTTTGTGTAAATTATGTTATATCTTTAATTTCAACTTCCAAATGTCCATTTCTGATGCATAATAGCAGGTGACTCTGTTTCTTAACTCTGTATTCTCTGATGGATAATATTAGTTTTTCAACTTGATTGGACCTTAAGAGTCAAGAAGATTATGCAGCCTCCTTTTCTTTTCTTCTTTCCTTTTCTGTTACAGTTTTGTATTTTACTGTCTATTGTGATGTTAGGTGCAGGTCCCCAGAAACTGGAGTCTGCATGTTGCTGCTGGGACCCTGCCTGCAAGTTAATTTTGATTGCTCAATAAAGATGCTGACAGCCAATAGATGGAGAAGGGAGATGTAGGTGGGGTTTAGGCTTGACAAATCAAGGCCAGAGAGGGAGGCTACTATGGAAGAAGAAGAACGTCCAAGAGAGGAGAGAGGAGAGCCACCATGGGTTAGCTGGACCATAAAAACATGGCCATATGGTCTGACCAATTGGAGTTAAGAGAAGTCCAGTTAAAAAATAGTAATAACTTGAGTTATGGACAGGAAGGTAGATTCTAACAACATGGGAGGTAGACAGTTGTCCAACTATTGTACTGCTTAAGGCATATTTAAAAATGTAAAGGCTGGAGACATGAGCACAGGGGGAACTAGTTAGTTCATGTTATTCTTCCTAGGAGAGGCCCCTTGGTCATGCAGACTTTATATGCCCCAGTACAGGGGAACGCCAGGGCCATTATGTGGGAGGGGGTGGGTAGGGGAGCAGGGCAGGGATGGGGGAGGGTATGGGGAAATTTCTGGATAACACTTGAAATGTAAATGAAGAACATATCTAATAAAGAGAAAAAATGTAAAGGCTGTTATGTGTCCTTTTGTGTGTGTGTGCTATTTGCCTTTATTTTTTTTAATTTATTTTTTTCTTTATTTACATTTCAAATGTTATCCCCTTTCCTGGTTTCCCCTCTGAAAACGCCCTATCTTTCATCCAAAAACATAAATGGCCTCAGATGGGAAGAACCCCATGCCATGCCAAGGATTTATTAAATATTTATTTACTACACTTTCTTTTGTTTTGTTTACTTCTCTTTTCTCTTCTTTTCTTTCTATTTTTGGCTTGTGACCTTCTAATTCTTTGACAGTTTTGAATAACAGTACATAATGAATTTTACTCATTTCCACCACTCTTCTCTCATCTAACACCATTCCACTGAAATGCTTCATGTGTCTGTGAGACCCACTGTGTGTATTAAGGACTCTTTGCAGGAGCATGTGTGAGATGTTATTTACTACAACACAAGAAATGTATCAGTGGCTACACCACTGAAGAAAATGATTAAGCCCCCATAATACCTCTTGCTGGCCAACAGTCTATCATGGAGGAATGTAACCTCAAGGGACCTCCTCTCTTCCATGATGAAATGTTGAGGGGCTCAATCTTGTTCAAATAAAACAGCTAAAATTGTTTCATGTTATGTGATGATGAAGCCTTATATGAGCATATCTTTTCATTTTCTAAGTTGTACTTTCTTTCTGACTCAGTAATATAGAACCCCTATTTAAGGTCAACACTCCAACATCATTAATTCTAAGTAATTTTAACAATTATGATTTTGATGCTTTTTTGTTTGTTTTTTCGTTAGTTGCTTCCTACTGAAAAACACAATTTTCCTTGTGAAGGTTGATCCCAGAACTAATTAATATATGAATGTGTGCATGAGTGTTTAGAAGACAGTTTCACATTATAACTGTTTATCAAAACAATAGTAATTGGTTCCTCACAGCGCTTATATAGTAGTTATGAGTTCACTACTAAGCTTATAAAACCAGGCATAAGTTCCAACTTGTGGAGGAGGTCTCAACTCAAATAAAACTATTGGCTGTCCTCAACACTGATAAGCCATTACTGCACTAAAGGACACAGCTTGCAAAATAGATCATTTTTGTAGCTTACAGAACTTAAAGTTAAGGAAGACTGTAGATGAATTTTCTCCCACAACAGCCTGCATCATACCTTTTAGAACAATGAAATTTATCTAGGTGAGAGCTTATATCAAGTTAAATTCCAAATTTATTTCTTTGTGTCTTGTGGCCAAAGTGTGTGGCATCATCAGCAATAGGGTCTTACTATTAAGTTCTGGTAGACAACCAATGGTTTTGTTTGGATTGTTAATTTTCTAAGGACTTTTGACAATCTCTTGTCTCCATCCATTAAGATGTTTATGTTCACATAGCCTACACAGTGGACAGCTAGGTTTTTGGGCATTCGGGGAACTATTTGACCATTTCTAAAAGAGATCTAGCCCAGTTGTGGCCCTATAAAAATGCATGGATTTCTTCTTTGTTTTCTCACTTTAAAGCAAAGTTTCTTCTTATCCTCTCAAGTTCCAGTAGGAACAGCTTGAAACTTAGACTTTTCTGCATAAGTTCCTAAAAATGAAATCTTGGAAAATAAACCAATTAAAATTCCATGTTTAAGTGTCCTACAAAACAAAATCAGTATGTGTATGTTACACATCTATCATCTATTTTATTTATAAAGAATATGAACTTTCCACATACATTTTTGTGAAGTATGCTAGTCAGAATTCCCAGTGAGGAAAATATGCCATCTAAATGAAAGCTATTACTAAAAACTTCTCTGTTGTTTCAAAAGAGCTTATTTATGTACTAAAATTGAATATTTTATCTTCCCTTATCAGCTTGGCATGGGACTTTTAAAATGGAAATTACTTTGAAATATAAATGTTTATATTTGTCAAGCAGAGAAGAATACATTGTTAAACAGTATGCTGAGGTACTTTTCATAAATGTCATCAGCTTTATATTATATTCAGCTATCAGCTTGTATTAATGTAGTTCCATTCTGAATCAGAAGAGTCAGATGGAGTTGGTTGCACCATTATGATTTTGATAGAGAACAAAATCTTTACAAAACAAGTAGAATAAGAGATCCAAATTTCACCTGTGGTTTTAATAGTCATAGTAAACAATACCGTGTTGAAGCACAGCTGTGTTCCTTTTCAATTTGTTTGTAATTCCATCAGCAAATGTTTGCTGTAACAGTCTTTTTCTCTGGTAAATAAATAAATAAATAAATGACGCTGCATTTTGTTTCTGAAGATGAAAAATTTCTTCAGTGATTACAATCTTCTCTCATGGATGTCAATGCACAACCATGGTGACAGATTCATTTGCAAAGACTGAGAACAGACCTTCACTTCAAACTTTTATCATTACAGAAATTTGGCAAGTCTTTTCTTGAGTCTAAAAACCTACAGGGACTATCTTGCTATGTCCTCGGGGCAATTCTCCAATGATTGGATTTGAGATTACCATTAGAATATAAAATGATTTTTAGCTGTCTAGTCCTGGGAAGGTTTCATTATTTTTGAATGTATATGTTAAATGGTAAGGCAGCCTGGGTTTTTTATTCAATGTGAATTTATTTTATAAATTGATTATTATATCTGATCAGTGGTAAAACTCACATATTAAAGTGAATCAATGACCATTAACCTCCAACATATTCATAGTTCTGAGAAAAATCACACCATCATGTTCTCTACCTTATGGAACTGATTTTTAATTTTTCCATACATTCTAATTCTGTAGGTGGTTGGATAATATGTTTATTTCTCATCCTCACTTTAGAAATTCTGTTTCAGTTTAAGGACTTGTGTACTCCCCTCCCCCAGCCTGTTTCAGGCTGAGAGCAGAACAGTTGCCACTGAGGCCACCTAGGGTGTGGCTTTCCAGCTAAGGCTGGCTTCCTTTGTTGTGCTAACTGCCTCTGCACTTTGCCTGGATCCTGCTACCTATCTCTGTGCCTTGGCCAGATCCTGCTTCCTACTGCTTCCTGCTGAGGCAATCCACAGTGCCCAGGAGGTTGGGCAGCATCCAGGCATCTGCTGACTGAATCCAGGCACTTACACAGACTGGCTGGGGGTGAGGCCTGCCCTCATATAACCAAGAAAGATTCTAAGTAAAGTTTGAGATGCTTTGAACAGGGAATTGTCTTAGCGTCTTTTTTCTCTCCCATCTAGTCTCTTTCAGCCCCAGTTTACCTTCCAGGGAACTCGGTTCACGGGTAGGCCACGAGCAGAGTACCCCAACAGACTTGTATTTTAAAAAGCACAATACATTTTTATATCACACTTGGATACTTGGCCTTTGATTCCTACTGAGAAAGCTATTGGCAGACTCTACCTGCTTCCCAACCTCTATTAAATTCTGTCTTGTTCACTATCTGTATGTCTACTGAATGTAATGTGACTAAGGGCTACTTATATCAGCACCACATAAGTTCTCTATTGAGATGTACTCTTTGGGACTCACTACAAATTCCTAAATATGGATTTGAACCAACCTCATCCCCCATAATCACCAATGTGTTTGTAACTTTACTTCTCATATCATTCCTTATATGAGAATTTTGGAATTATTTTTGCCTTGTTCTCTGAGAACCAGCAGTCATTTTGTTTGTGTATTTCAGACAGTTGTAACACAAACTAACTTTCTCCATATATACATCAAGATAACAACCCAATATAAATGTTGAAAACACTGATAGATTTAAAGAAATGACTTCATATTCACAGATAACTCCCATTGTCTTTACTCTCTACTTCCTGGTGCATTTAAATCTAGTACTTTCAGCCTTTTCCATTTTATTTTCTGACTACACAGAGCTTCTTGTCAGAATCTGGAGTTGATGAGGTATTTCAAAGAAGAAAAACAATATCCCTTGGGAAAAGAATCTTGTTTTAGATGCAGTAGTCTGAGTCTAAAAGTTGAATTATTTGGTTAGAGTTCATTTATCAATAGAGACCTATAAGAAAGCAGAGGTACCACCTAAATACTAGCTGCTTTTGTTTCTGGGACAAAACAGTACACAGGAACAACTTAAGGGAGAAAAGTTTAATTTTGACCCATAGTTTTAGTCAACCATGACAAGGAGGACAGGGCAAAGAAGTTTGCAGGTGATAGAGTGAGCATGTAATAGATCTTGTTCACATCTTAAAGAGAAAGAATCAGAGAAAAAAGAAAAGCAAGGGCCAGACAGACAGTACACTCAAAGGTGTGCCATAGCAATCTGTTTCTATTAATTAGGTGCCCCTTCCTAAATGATTTATCAAATTCCCAGATAGTACGATCGGCTGGGAAGAAGAGTTTAAGACATGAGCCTGGGAGAGCAAGTAGCTGTTGATGTGAAAAAGTTAAATGAAACATAGTTGGAAGACTTGAGCTGTTATTAATGAATTCCATGTCTGGACACTAGATCAGTTAAGGCATCTACATAGTGCAGATCCTTTTAACCAATGGTTCTCAACCATCCTAATGCTTTGACTCTTTAACACAGTTCCTCATGTTGACCTGACTCCCCCAACAATACATTAGTCTCTGTATTTTTTTTTGCTGTAATTTTGCTACTATTATGAATTGTAATGTAAACATCTATGTTTTCCAATGGTCTTAGGCAAACCCATTTAAAGGTCATCTGACATCCAAAGAGATTGTATATGCCAAAGGTTGACAACCATTACTTTAGACAGATGACTGACGCTTTGGAATCATCAGTTCTGTAAGCCCATCAGATTCTGGGAGAATAAACCATGATGATGGGGATATAAATGGTATGGGCAATTCTTGATGCTGCCGCTAAATGAGTTAAATGGTGGTGATTAGTACAAAGAGACCTTAAATCCTCTGCACTACCCAAATAGAGCAATTCTAGGCTGTCTCTTTGCAACTCATTACTGTTCAGAACTACAAACTTCTATATAACTACTCTGTTGAAATCCATTAGGCTCAGATTAAATTTGGTCTCTGGATTATAGTTCTGGACAAATAATGAATGTTTATTATATTAGCATCCATGAGAAAATTTCCAAATGTGGAAGTCTTTGCCTGAGCATTTGAGTAGTCATGGTCTGCAAAAAGATTTAGTGAAGAACTAGAAAAGATAATTTTAGTTAAACTTAAATATAATTCTGAGATGCTACCAAGACTATAAAATATTGTCAGCTAGCAAGGCATCTTTCCATTATATTTTCCCAAAGTTCATGCTATAATTTTTTTATCCTTGCTGTTAGTACATATGGCAAGTACCTGTAGTTAAACAAAACTAAATTCATATGACAAGATTCTGCATATGCATTCTTTAATATCTACAATGTGTGAGACTTCAAATTTAATAAGCATCTTTCCAAAGGTCTTGGCTTTCTTTATCTCCTAAAGTGTCTGAGGGACCATAGCCCCATGGAAACATTGATAAACAATGTCCAGTGAGTGGCAAGACATGAGAAACAATGAGAAAAAATGGAGAGAGTGAATTTCGGTGTTGGAGCAACAGCAAAGTTCATGATGAGTCCCGGTACTTCCACTACTTTCCTAAGTTCTGCACATGAAACTTGGGACTCCACAGTTTCAGAGCTATCTGTTGTGCTGGGCAGTTTTATGTCAACTTGACACAATCAAGAGTCACTGGGTAGAGGGCCTCTCAATTGAGAAAACGCACTCATAAGATCTCCCTAAAGACACGTCTGTGTTGTGTTTTCTTGATTAATTATTGATGTGAGAGGATCTAACTCACTAGGGCAGGTAGTCCTGAGTTCTGTAAGAAAGCCAGTAAGCAGCACTCCTCCATGGACTCTGTATCAGCTCCTACCTCCAGGTTTCTGCCCTGGCTTCCCTCAGTGATGGATTACAACCTGAGAGTTGTAAACTGAAATGAACCCATTTCTCTCCAAGTTGCTTTTGTTTATGGTGTTTTATAAGAGCAATGAAAACTCTGAGACAGCTGCAAATACAGTTATTTTAGGAGTCAGTATCAATACAAGCCAGACAATCCCCGCCCAGATGTAAAGCTGCACCTTATGACAACTGCTCCTTTCACTTATTTCTTCTGTGTCATTGGTACTTGCTCACTGATGTGTCAGTAATTCTGTATCCTTTTTTTAGGACCTTACAGAACATTTTAAAAAAATGCTGGATTTACCAATTCTTGTTTCAGATACTTAAGAGAATTCTACTTATATTTGTATGTATGTATACAGTGCCACTGTGCACTTGTCTGATGGTAGGGGTGTTTTCAAAGTATCTCAGGGATACTGAGACATCTAGTTATATTGCCTGCCCTTCACCTCACTTATTTATCACATCTATCCCTTCTCTGTTTTTCTTTCCCAAAAGCTCTTTCAGGAAAATTTCACATCAAGTTGCTAAATACTGCAAAACTGTTTCAAAATATCTCTGTGTACAGAATAGCTTGCATAAAAATTGCTACATTAGGAAAAAGGTTATTTTAACCAAAGGTATAAAATTTTCCTTTGAAGACCTATTTACCAAGGACCAATGAGAATGAAGAGTACAATCATGGATGCATTCCAACTTTATCACTGGCACAGTATCATCAGCACCTCCCCAGTGTCCTTAAGATGACAGTAGTAATAATACTAATCACATTATATCTACCACATCACTGAAGGTTTACCTTGTATCGGGCTTTGTATGAAATGTTCAGTACAAACTGTCACAAATTTGTATATAAAATTCATTGGAATGTGTATCAACCTGATATTTAGAAATTTAATTTCCTCAAGGCTATCCAGATGCCAATGGGGTGAAAACACAGCATTAAGCTCAAACCTACTCTTGGGTCTACACTGATCATTAGCTTCTCAGGTCACATACACATGAGGAGTGTCACCTGTACTTTATACTCTATGTATTTCTATTATGCATAGTATGTCATGTAACTTCCTCAACACTGTGAGGAATAATTATTATATTCATATATGTGCATGTATATTCACACATGTGTAACTATATATTTATGTGACTATATGTGAATATATGAATGTATTTTCTCTTTTACCTCCATAAGTAGTACATCAAGAAAAATGATAGTTTTAATTTTAAAAATGCACCATTGGAAGACATAGAGTCCACAGTAAGAATTTCCTCATTTCAGATGATGATTAGATTAGATAACTAATATAGATAAAATTCTAAGCCACGGTCAACTTGATTCCAGTTCAAGTTGAGCATGGCTTAGAATTTTATCTACATTAGTTATAGACAATGAAAGAGAAAAATGCATGCATATTTCAATCACAAGGAGAGAAAAACTACCTGGGAAACGTGAGCTTTTCTTAGCTTTTATTTCTGAAAAATCTTATGACATTTTACACAATGACTTGAGCATGATTCTGAAGCAAGGCCCTTGTAGAGACCAAAACAGTCATTTTTTAATTTTTCTTCCTAAAATTAGACTTTTATTATAAAATAGATCATTCACAGGAAAGAATCTATAAAGTGTTTAAATAATAATAATAATAGCAACACTAGTAGTAACAATGATTAATGTCCAAAGACCTACCACTCAGCTCATGAAAAGCACATTCCCTAACTATGTTTCTACAATAGCCCAGTCCTGGGCACCAAAAGTAGCCACTGAGTTGAATCCCATACTGGTTATCCTTTTGATTTTTTTTTATACCTTTTGAAACTGCATACTTATAAAGGTGTGACTTCAAGTTCTATTCCATTTAAAACTTTGTATAAATGAACTATCATATACTTTTCTATTATACTCCTAAATACTAAAATTTTGGAATTTGCTCATTTAGATGTGTGAATATGGGGTCTCTTCATTTTCTGTCATCTTATGCCTTATTTCATGTGTCCATAATTTAATCATGTGATCTACTCCTGGTGAACATTCAATTAATGGAGGGTTTTGTTTGTTTAATTAATTAAGGTTGCTCCTTAACAGTGCATTCTGGTATTCTCCTACTTCTCTTAACTACCTCCTTCCACTACAGGATTCTCTCCTTCCTGCAAGTCCCTCCCCACAGTCATGGTTTTTCTTTCTCTTTGTGACCCACTGAGTTTAACCAGGACTGTCAGTATGACCATGTGATTGCAACTATCCAGTGGAGCCTGGTGGGGTCAGTAGTGATTATATAAATGACAGTAACATTTGACAAGAAATTGCAATAACCGCTAGAATATAACAGTGTCCAATAACTCAGCAGGGACAATAGGGCCCTATGTGCTCCAGCATGATCGATTCTTGACTATTGACTGGCTCAGTCTTGCAAAAGCCTAGTACAGACCACTGCAGCATCAGTGAGGTCACACTTATAAGGACTGTGTCATGCCCAGAATGGGGTATTTTGCAGGCTTTCTCCCTATCTTTCAGCCCCTTAATTCTATTCATTTTCTCATATATGATGTGCCCGAGTCTTAGGTGGGCTTATATAAAAGCATTGTCTAAGGCTGACCACTCAATAACCACTAATTCTCAACATCTTGAGTACCCAGGAGTCTGTGAAGTCACTGTGTTCACTGCACAGAGAAGCTTCTCTAATACTAAGGGTAGTGTTTTTTAGAGGGTATAAGCAGGGATTTTGAAGGTGGTTTGGTACCATATTATCTTAGCTAAGAAAACAATAGTTAAGTTCCTTCCTCAGGTCTATGATCTCCCTAGTCATAGGTTTTTAACCAGGTTTACAGTAACATACATAAATTCTCTTCTTGGGATTAAGCCACAAATTCAACTGGAGAACAGTTATTACAAATGTATGCATACATATATATGTACATGAATCTCTCTCTCTCTTTATATATACATATATGTATACATGCATGCATATATGTGTGTGTAAGTATGTTTATGCATAACAAGAATAATTAAAGAAGAAATGGTAATGAATTTGAGAGGAGTTGGGGCCATGGGAGGAGTTTGGGGTGAGGGAAAGGTGGAAGTGATGTAATACAGTTACTATGTAAGAAATTCTCCAAAAAATTTAAAAATTTAAATTTAAAAATTAAATTGTTTAAAGAAGTTTTCTCTTCTTTAAAGTGTTCTAGATTTTATTTGGAAAAGTACTATATCTGTCTTGGCCACTATTCCACTCACCACAAGATCTAGTAAAGTATATTTGAGGAACCCATGAAGAAGAGTAGAACATATAAGACTAGATTGTCTTTAACTTGGTGAAGAGATCAGGAGAAATTCAAGCATAAGTCTCAAGTTCTGAACTTAGATTGCATCAAAGTTACCATCAATCTAAATAAGTGATAAAGAGTTTATCTTCTAATATAGTTTTTGTGAATTGCCTGCAGAGCATTCAACATGAATTCAACACATTCGACAGCTAAGTTCATTGTGAGCATAAATTTCATAAGTGTCTGTATCACATGGTGGTAGATGAAATCAGACAACATAGGGAAAGAGATGTACAGAGAACCATAGGGAATCAGTCATCAGTGTAACTGCAGAGAAAGACGGCCTCTTAAAGGTAGTCAGGAAAAGAAGCAACAGCAATTAAGTCTGTTACACACAGCAGGAAACTTTCCTAAACCTAAATAAAAATCCAAGAAATTAAGGAATGTTTCCAAATATTCTGTCATCACAAGGTGAAACTCACATGTGTGCCGAGAACTAAGAGTCAGGCACATCCATGGAGCCTCTGAATCTTAACTTTGCACCTTTGCTTGGAAAATCCCTTTGAATTAAATTTCATTATCTTATGAGGCAAATTGTTTGTGACCCAGAGTAAAACATAACCACAGAAAAATGAAAGGAAGTTTGACTTAAATTATTTCTGTTTTCATTTAGGTCCCTCAACACAATATTAAAATGAGTAATTTACTGAAGGATGTCCCAACCACAGAGAACAAGTGCAAAGAATCTGGCCAACAAAGGAAACACCAGGGGAAAGTCCCAAATGGCAGAAATCAGACCTACTAAAGGGCTGAGATCAAGCCATCAGTGGTGACTTAAATCTATTCGGAGAGAATCGATGGGATAGAAATACATTTGTAAGGAAGATGGAGCAGAAGCAAGAAGAGACATTAATGATGATTGTAAATCACCTTTACTCCTGGGCTCATTTCATCATTTTATATGAACAAAGAAAGTAAAACAATAATTTGGAAACTGGAAAGTAATAAACACATAGTTTATGAATTGGCAGAAATAAGGAACTTATGTACTCTCAATCACATATAATTTTGGAGGTTCATAGCAATATGATCATAGTAAACTGAGGAACAGAGAAAGTAGGCATAAGTTCCAATACTTAAGGGTAGCCAGAAAGCCACCTGTTACATAGGTAACTTACCTTCAAACATAGCCCATTATCTGAATCTTTATCATCTAAGAATGTGTCATCCAGAATGTTGGCCTGAGCTGCTCAAATATATGTAGATTTAATTTTAAATGGCTAACATAAAAAATAATTTGTTTTCTCAGTTATCCTAGCTACATTTCAAGGGCTCAATAGAAATGTGTGGCTGGTTGCTGACAGAATTTTCGTCTGCATAGAAGGATCATTATAAATTTCTTTTTAAAGTGAAATGCCTTGTGATGGACCTTCCCAAAGGCTTACAGCTCAAAATATAAACATAGACATGCCAAGCATGAAAACAATTAAACTTGGTAGAGACCAGTTTAGGAGATTAATTTTGAAAGCAAGGGGGTTGGGAAACAGTAGAATAAATCTCTTATGCAATAAACCTTGTAGATAGGCTCATGTTTATTTCTAAATCCAATTTGTATTTGAATTGAAAATCAGCTCCCTTCCTTCTACACTTAAAGCAGGTTTCTTCCTACTAAAAGTTCCTTCTAGGGGAAAGCTAGGGTTCTCAGCATGTGGCATAGTTTGGGACATAACTGGGAGATTAGCTTGTGAAAGTGGAAGTGAGCAGTGAATTTAGAGTGAAGGAAGAAAGATTAAGATCCACATCCTACAAATAAAGGCACAAAGCACGATTCATCTCATCGGAAATGACTGAAAACCTTCTGAATCATAGAGACATCAAGACTATCTCTTTGCACCTATGGGGCTCATTTTCTTCATTTGAAAACTGCCACAGGCTGGCATACATGAGATTCTAGCCTCAACTAACCACAAACAACAACAACAACAACAAAATAGTATAAAGTTAGAGATATGAAAGAAATGTTAGTAAATATATGTAAAGATACACCATAGAGTCCAAATTGATGAAAACTTTCATTGAGTGAGATCATGAGCCTTGATTATTTGAACATGGAAGATTTCATGTACATCCTGAAAGAGGGAAGCTTTTCAAACTGGGCTGTATTCTAACATGAGTAGAATCACTGCAAGTGAAAGTCAATGACTTTACCCTGGCCTATAAGATATGCTTTCTGTTGCATGTTTTTCCTTGTTCTGTGTACCTTCTCTCTTAGCACAGTGGTTCTCAACCTTCCTAATGCTGTGACCCTTTAATACAGTTCCTCGGGTTGTGGTGACCCTCCATCCATAAACTTATTTCATTGCTGCTTCATAACTGTATTTTTGCTAGTTATGAATCATAATGTAAATACTTGATGTTCAACCCCTAAGAGGGTCACAGCCCACAGGTTGAGAAACGTTGTCTAGCACACTGTCTACCGCCACTGTAGGTTTATTGAATATACCTAGCATCTCTCATTAGAATATTTTTCTCCTATAAAATGTAAGCTGCTTCTAAAGACCAACAATCCCTGTCTAGCAGTGTCTTCATATAGGGCTTCACTACATCATCTTATGCTTGTTTGTCTACCTCTATAAGAATATAAGCCCCATGAGAGGGGAGACACTTGAATGCTTTGTTCACTGATATATCCCAGAAAGGCAGAATGATGTTTGAACCCTGGGAAGCTTTTGATACATGATTCTTGATTTGAAAGAATAAGAGAGAACAGGTCAAGTACTGTGAGCAAGCACTATGTCCTGGAGCCTGGACATAATGTTCCTCACTATACTGTTGGTTTCCAATGTCCATCAAAGCAAAAGATGATCAATAATTACAAGGCTTTATAGAGTTACCTGGGACAGGTACAACTAAACAACAACAACAACAAAATGAAAATCCAATTTTTTGATGTGCCTAAGGAAAAGAATAACCTAAGATTGACCAAATCTCATTTTGGATACTAGTGGAAAATGAATAAATATTGAAAGAAAATGTTGAGAGAGTAATGAAATTATCAGTAATGGATGTGGAGGACCTGAGGTAAAAATATGTTCCACATTCTTCTTGAGTTTCATGTGTTTTGCAAATTGTATCTTGGGTAATCAGTGGGTGGGTAGGGGAGCAGGGCAGAGGATGGGGGAGGGTATAGGGAACTTTCGGGATAACATTTGAAATGTAAATGAAGAAAATATCTAATAAAAATTGGGAAAAAAAAGAAAAATATATATGTTCCACAGATAAAATCTCTTTTCAAGGAATATGTTAAATGAACTTATGAACAGGTTTAATGAGTGGTGGAGAAGTATAGGAATATTCTAGTGAACCATCATCCTATATCTTCATATATTACAAATGCCATCTCTCAACCCATGGGACATCTGCTCCACATTCCTTTCCTGAACACTCAGAGGAAAGTCCCAGCCAGTTGCTAGCCATCACTTTAGGAACCTTACAGAACCTAATTTTCTTCATGGTGTTAACCACTCCTTGAGATGTTCTGCTTCATGTTTGTGACCTCCATGCCATCTTTTTCTTTCAGGGACATAGAACCTCTATTAAACTTAGTGTTTCTCCATGACACAGACCAATATCAAGTAGATACTCTGTATAGCTAAGACAAAAAGTAAATGAGCATTTTTCCCTTTGGGAGGCGGTAGATGGGGAAAGGAAGACTCCGGCAATGAAGGTGTAGCCTTTTTGCAAATCTTTCCATTGTATGTTTTAACAAAGCCCAGCTGTAAGTTATAGATTCAAGATATTTTATTTCATTCAACAAAAATTAATGAGTGTGGATAGAAGGGATGAAGATGAGCCTGTGATGTCAGGAGTGTATTGCAAGCTTTTAGGAAGCTTATGCTTTAGTAGAGAGTCAAGGGGGCAATGAATATCAGCAATAGACCAAACAAATGCTCAGGTGTGTCTGAGCCACAAAACTGGGCCAGAGTAAAGTCCCCTGTTCATTTCCTTTGGGAAAAAATATGAATTCATACCAACTTCACCCATAACTACTCTCACTTCTTTACCTTGCCCTAACTTTATGTCCTTTTTTTCTTTTAATAGCTTCTCCAGTTCATTTTTGTAATGCTCATAGACTCCTGGGTAAGAGGCCATGTACGGGAGCATGGTTAGCCTACCAGGGGCCACTAACAGGGCCCATAACCTTAAATTAAACTGGATTTTACTTCCTTAGAAGACATTAGCAGTCAGTAATTCCTTAATTAGAACCAAGGCTCATGAATTCCTTCCCATTACATGCAATAGTGTTGTCTGTCTTGATCTTGTGGAAGTCTAGTGCAGGCAATTACATCTGCTGGGGGTCCATGAATACAATGATTCTGTCCAGATTACACTGTTTCTTTTGGGTCTGCCCTAATAGCTGACTCTAGAACCTTTGTATTCTTTCTTGCTTAATAATACCAGAGCCTGGAAGTGGGGTTGACATAGATGTCCTGATATGGCTGTGCATTCCACCCTCATGTGTTATCACCAGCTGTGAATTTCTGTGTTAACCATTGCCCACTACCAAAAAAAAATTATTGCCCACTCTGAAGAAGTCTCAGAGCTGCAATAATCTACAAGTATAGAGATATGGAATTATAGGGCATTTTGATATTGATTTCCATTTGTTTCTTCTCACATAACACTGGATTTAAATTCTTTCCTGTAGTAGTCATATGTGTTCAGTCAAATGGCATCTGTTCTCTGTGCTGCAACCTGTAAGTTGGCTTGAGCCCACAGTCTAGCTTGGGTGATACACCTAACTAGGGAAGCATTAAAAATTATACCAAAGTGATCAGGGTGCAGAAACGTGAGAGACACTCATTTCCTAAAGAATACAGGACAAATATTGGGCCCAAGGTCTGGATGATGAACTGGATTTTTACTTGGCCAATGAGATACCAAGTGTTAGAAGGTATCAGTATGATGAACAGAGTATGATAAAATGTGCATTGGGAAGTGATGCTGATCTGTAGCATGTAGAGTGCCATGAGGTTGGATCAAAAATATGGTTTGGAGTTTGATTAAAAACCTTTGGATGTTGTGGTATGAAATTCAAACTTTATGATAAAGGTATATAGATGGCCCTTTAAAGAGAGGAAAGTAGACTATCAATTCTGGCTTTGGACAATGATCTGCAGGAGGGAATTCTGTAGGGAATTAGAAGCACATTGATCAACTTTCGGGATAGCATTTGAAAAGTAAGTTAAGAAAATATCTAATAAAAAAATTGAAAAAAAAAAAAGTAAAACACATCTTTCCACCAAAATCTGGTTTTTAAGGATTATATTAAAAACCAATTCTTTTTCTCATGAATCTGCATATATATATATATATATATATATATATATATATATATATATGGCTTACTATTAATCTTCTATAGATGTTAGTACAATTTCTGTACTCTGTATCTTCAGCATTTTAGTTGTGCTATGATATTATGAGTATCATTTATTGGCTATTGCTGTATTTGCCTCTTATACAGGTATGCACATCTCTGTCCTTAAAAAATATTCTAAAGTTTACCGAAAATAAGTTTATACTTCCATGATATCCCAAATGTGCCTACATTCCAGTTATTTTTAACAAGTTATTGAGTTGAATGATGATCCAATTTGTGTACCACATTTTCAAGTGTGAAAGTCTGTCTTCTATGTGATCCATTATATCAGTAAAGCTTTTTACTGAAACTCTTATTTGATTTATTGGATTTTTCATGGCTATCAACATTTTGATATTGGCTCTTTATAAATATTTATCTTTATTATATTAAGGAGATACACGGAGATAACAAAATATTTGTATCTCTCTGAAGACTTAGTCATAGAAACCTTGTAAACATGCAGTTTTTAGGAGGTTAAATGAAAAAAAGTCCCTTCTAAAGATAGTAGAGATGCTACATTAATTCCTTATAAATAATATGGCTGAATGCACACAACCATACCAGTATTAATGTCAACATAGATGGTGGAAATATTATCAAGCTTCATGAGAGAAGTGGACTGAATTTGCTGCATGAAACCTTTTTAAGTTGTCAATTCTCCCTTCTAAAATCTCTACAACTTCTAAAAAGAATTGCACTAACTCACAAAAAGAAGAAGAAGAAGAAGAAGAAGAAGAAGAAGAAGAAGAAGAAGAAGAAGAAGAAGAAGAAGAAGAAGAAGAAGAAGCAGCAGCACATTAATCATTGATCATCCTGTGAATGGTAAATTGTACATTTTTTAAATGATTGTCTCAAAGTGTTCTGATGTAGAAGCCAAAAGGTTATTTTAGGGAGTAGGATTTTAGATGACATTAATCCTTAGGTGGGTTCCTTAATCTCTTCTAAAACCAACATCATTTTACTTTTGCTCTCATTTTTGAGGCATTTTGAAAACCATTTTGTTAAAATATTTGCCAGTTATGTTCAATATTGAATTTTGTGCTTGCTAAGTTATAAATTCTTGAAATTGTTATAGTAATAATACTGGCATGGTATAAAAGAATGAAAGAAAGAACAATAGTATTTGAAAGTTTCCTACATGCTAGACATTTAAAAACTCACTGTTTTTACAAAGACCCTAAAAAAGAAGACATTGTTACTCCAGTCTCACACTTAGGAAGGCCATTTAAAGAAATTGTCAATAACTCACTATTAAAGAAGAACAGAGAAGGGGTGAAGGCAGGTGAATAGCTACAACTCCAATCTCAGATGCTTTCATTGTATCATTTTCTACTAGGCAAGAATGTGTTGAGGGTGTGCCATGTATTCTTTATAGGTAATAGACATTGTGGAAATGTTATTAACAAGGTAAATACTTCTTTGCTTTTTTACTAACTCATATCTGTCAAATGACCAATTTGTCATTGTTTTCATCCATAATCTAGATTCCTAACTACAAAAGCTCCACAATACAAGCCTTTTATACATGGGGTTGGTGAAATTCTGCCACGGGGAGCCATATAAGAGTTTTGAAAGCAAGATAAGACTCCAGCCAGTGAAGCAGGTAGGCTAAAATACCCAAGTCCCATCCCAAGCTTTGCATTAGGCCTCATAGTTTCCCTCCTTCCCACTTCCTCTTCTCCCATCTCCAATAGATCACACAGATCCTCCCCTCCTAACTACCCTTCCCAATTCATTGCTATGTTTCAGCCTCCAACTAGTACTACCGAAAGATCCTGCAATACCTCTCCTGGGCATATACCCAGAAGATGTTGCAACTGGTAAAAAGGACACATGTTCCACTATGTTCATAGCAGCCTTATTTATAATAGCCAGAAGCTGAAAAGAACCCAGATGCCCCTCAACAGAGGAATGGATACAGAAAATGTGGTACCATGAAACTCAAGAAGAAGGAAGATCAAAATGTGGACACGTCACCCCTTCCTAGAATTAAGAACAAAGCACACATTGAAGGAGTTACAGAGATCATGTGTGAAGCTGAATCCAAAGGATGGACCCAATGACTGCGGCTGCCAGGGATCCATCCCACAATCAGCCACCAATCATAGACACTATAGCATATGCCAGCAAGATAGTGCAGAAAGGGCCCGAATATAGCTGTCTCGTGGGAGACTATACCAATGCCTGGCAAACATGGAGGTGGAAGCTCACAGTCAGCTATTAGATGGAACACAGGGTTCCCAAGGAAGGAGCTAGAGAAAGTACCTAAGGAGCTGAAGGGGTCTTCAACCCTATAGGTGGAAGAATAACATGAACTAACTAGTACCCCCTGAGCTCATGTCTCTAGCTGCATATATAGAAGAGGTTGGCCTAGTTGGCCATCATTGGGAAGAGAGGCCCCTTGGTCATGCAGACTTTATATGCCCCAGTACAGGGGAACGCCAGGGCCAAGATGTGGGAGCGGGTGGGTAAGGGAGCAGGGCCGGGAGGGGGGAGGGTATAGGGAACTTTCTGGATAACACTTGAAATGTAAATGAAGAAATTATCTAATAAATGTTGGGAAAAAAAAGAAAATGTGGTACATTTACACAATGGAGTACTATTCTGCTATTAAAAAAAAATGAATCCATGAAATTCTTGGGCAAATGGATGTATCTGGAGGACATAATCCTTAGTGAGGTAACCCAATCACAAAAGAAGTCATTGGATATGCGCTCACTGATAAATGGATATTAGCTCAGAAACTTAGAATACCCAAGATACAATTTGCAAAACACAAGAAAATCAAGAAGGAAGACCAGCGCTTGGATACTTCATTCCTCCTGCGAATAGGAAACAAAATACCCATGAAAGGAGTTACAGAGACAAAGTTTAGAGCTAAGATGAAAGGATGGACCATACAGAGACTATTCCACCAGGGGGGACCCATCCCATAATCAGTCATTAAACTCAGACACTACTGCATAGGACAGCTAGTGCCTACTTAAGGGACCCTGATATAGCTGTTTCGTACAGAAGTGGATGATCATAGTCATCTATATGATGGAACACAGGGCCCACAATGGAGAAGCTAGAGATAGAAGCCTAGGAGCTGAAGGGGTCTGCAACCCTAGAAGAGGAACAACAATATGAACTAACCAGAACCCCTAGAACATGTGTCTCTAGCTCTACATGTAGCAGAAGATGGCCTAGTCGGCCATCATTGGGTGGAGAGGCCCCTTGTTATTGTAATCTTTATATACCCCAATACAGGGAACGCCAGGACCAGGAAGTGGGAGTGGGTGGGCAGGGGAACAGGGCAGGGGGGGGACTTTCGGGATAACAGTTGAAATGTAAATTAAGAAAATATCTAATAAAAACTAATTGAAAACAAACAAACAAAAAAAAAACAAAAAAAAACCCAAAAAACAAAATATAGGACACTTTGATTTTGAATGGTTGCAAAATGGAATGGACTGGTTAAGTATATACCAGTCTAAAGAGTTCTTCTTTGACAAAGACTTTTAGATCAGTTTGAATTCTGAAACTTCACTCCAAGATTCATTGAAACTTGCCTTTCAAACTTCATGAGACATAATCCTGCTAACCCTGCATTGTATATAGAGATCTATATTTTTCTAGAATATACTAATATCTGTGGGCTCTTGGAATATAAACAATGAAAATTGGAAATATATGTTTTATTTAATATAATGAGGTAATTTCCCACAATATTCAAAGTCTCATACATACAAAGTATTGTGAGGTAAGCCTACTAGAGACCATCACAATGTCTTTTTTTTTTTTTTTAGACAGGGTTTCTCTGCTTACCCTTGGCAGTCTGTAACTCACTCACTATGTAGAACAGGCCAACCTCAGATTTAAATATCTGCCTACCTCTGCCTCCTCAATGCTGGAATTCAAGGGATATGGCACCATCAACAAGAGGCTCTTAAAGGTAAAGAGAAAGTCTTTTATTGACCACCAGTGGTCATATGGTAAACTTGCCCAAATGATGAAGCTCTGAGCCTTATAGCCCATCGTTTTTTTTATGCATAAAAATCATATCCTTGTTTTCACACCAGTTAACAAAAAGCAGAATTACAGAAGCTTAAAAGCAAGGATCATATATTCAGCATCTTTTCTGGAACTATGAACTAGGTCTTTCATATAGTAAGTCTTTTCTCCACATTTTGGCCGATTCTGGAGCTTACATGTTGGGTTGTAAGGTCAGAATGGTTCCTATAATGTGGCTTTAGGTATGGGACCTGTTATACATATTTCCTGGGCCAACTTACCACTAACAACAAATGTGTGCTCTCAAGGAGTTTCCAGCAGCTACTCTCCAAGATAAGACGTTCCAGCCATATGTTCTGAACTGTTGGACCTTGACTGAGCAGTAGAAGCAGATGGGTCCCTGGGAAAGATTCCAAGATGCTGGCAGAACCAGCTCCTGGCACGTGGGTGCTCTCTTTGAGAAATGGGAATTTTCTCAATAGTAGTAACAAGGATGGCAGTGAAGATGGTGTTAAGAACCAGTCTTGTTAAAACTTGGCTCTCACCTGTGTGCAATCTGTGGAAACCACTGTATCCTATGAAGTGAACTCAAACCCAAATTTTGATGGTACAAGTTTCAGATTATAAAAACTTAAAGCAGAAATACTCTGCAGTATCTGCCTCAAGATTGCATCTCCATGAGTTTATACATGCCTGTGTATTTAGCTGAGACTTGTCACTAGTCACTAAAAGTAAATTTTATGGCCAATTCTAATCTGTTGTCAGGTCTTTACTAAGACCTTAACTTTAGAAAATCAGAGAGAGACTGGAAAGGTGGTTTAATGTTTAAGAGCACTGGATACTCTTTTAGAGGACCCAGGTTCAATTCCCAGCACCTACATTGAAGATCACAGACTTCTCTAACTCCAGTTCTAGAGGATTAAATGCCTTTGTCACTGCACAGTACAGGATCCTCCATGGATGAGGGAGTCACATAACTTCACACAATCTCTCTCTCTCTCTCTCTCTCTCTCTCTCTCTCTCTCTCTCTCTCTCTCTCTCACACACACACACACACACACACACAAGAAAAAGAAGTAAATGAAGAAGTCAGAGACAGTATTAATATTGAAATTGTATTTTTTGTTTTGTTTTGTTTTGTTTGTTTGTTTCCTCTGTAAGAGTACTAGCACTCTTTATTTTTTTGTCCCTTTCTATTTCTTTTTTAATGTTTTTAATAGATATTTTCTTAATTTACATTTCAAATGCTATTCCAAAAGTCCCCTATACCCTTGCCCCACCCTGCTCCCCTACCCACTAACTCCCACTTCTTGGCCCTGGCATTCCCCTGTACTGGGGCATATAAAGTTTACAAGACCAAGGGGCCTCTCTTCCCAGTAATGGCCGACTAGGCCATCTTCTGCTACATATGCATCTAGAGACACGATCTCTGGGGGTTATGGTTAGTTTATATTGTTGTTCCACCTATAGGGTTGCAAACTCCTTCTGGTTTTGGGTACATTCTCCAGCTCTTACATTGGAGACTCTGTGTTCCATCCTATAGATGACAGTGAGCATCCACTTCTGTATTTACCAGGCACTGACAAAGCCTCACACAAGACAACTATATCAGGGTCCTTCAGCAAAATCTTGCTGGAGGATGCAATAGTGTCTGCCTTTGGTGGCTGATTATGGGATGGAACCCCAGGTGGGGCAGTCTCTGGATGGTCCATCCTTTCATCTTAGCTCCAAACTTTGTCTCTGCAACTCCTTCCATTGATATTTTATTCCCTATTCTAGGGAGGAATGAAGTATCCACACGTTGGTCAACCTTCTTGATTTTCTTGTCTTTTGGAAGTTGTATCTTGGGTATTCTAAGTTTCTGAACTAATATCCAGTTAGAGTGAGTGCATATCTAGGGACTTCATTTGTGATTGAGTTACCTCACTAAGGATGATATCCTCCAGATACATCCATTTGCCCGAGAATTTCATAAATTCATTGTTTTTAATTGCTGAGTAGTACTCTATTGTGTAAATGAACCACATTTTCTGTATCCATTCCTCTGTTGAGGGACACCTGGGTTCTTTCCAGCTTCTGACTATTAGAAATAAGGCTGCTATGAACATAGTGATGCATGTGTCCTTATTAACAGTTGGAACATCTTCTGGGTATATGCCCAGGAGAGGTATTGCTGGATACTCTGGTAGTACTATGTCCAATTTTCTGAGGAACCACCAGACTGATTTCCAGAGTGATTGTATCAGCTTGCAATCCCACCAGCAATGGAGGAGTGTTCCTCTTTCTCCACATCCTCACCAGCATCTGCTGTCATCTGAGTTTTTGATCTTAGCCATTCTGACTGGAGTGAGGTGGAATCTCAAGGTTGTTTTGGTTTGCATTTCCCTGATGATTAAGGATGTTGAACATTTTTTTCAGTTGCTTCTCTGCCTTTCGGTATTCCTCAGTTGAGAATTACTTGTTTAACTCTGTACCCATTTTTTTAATGGGGTTATTTAAATTTCTGGAGTTCAGCTTCTTGAGCTCTTTGTATATACTAGATATTAGCCCCTTATCAGATTTAGGATTAGTAAAAATTCTTTCCCAATCTGTTGGTGGCTTTTTTTTTTTTTTATTGACAGTGTCTTTTGCCCTACAGAAGCTTTGCAATTTTATGAGAGATCCCATTTGTTGATTCTTGATCTTAAAGCATTGCTGTTCTGTTTAGGAATTTTTTCCCTGTGCCCATGTCTTCGAGGGTTTTCCCCACTTTCTCCTCTATAAAT
Source organism: Mus minutoides (assembly GCA_902729485.2). Taxonomy (NCBI): domain Eukaryota; kingdom Metazoa; phylum Chordata; class Mammalia; order Rodentia; family Muridae; genus Mus; species Mus minutoides. The sequence goes on along the minus strand of LR754281.1, from coordinate 37,415 downwards.
TTCAGTGTCTCTGGTTTGATGTAGAGGTCTTTGATCCACTTAGACTTGAGCTTTGTACAAGGAGATAAGAATGGATCAATTTGCATTCTTCTACATGATAACCACCAGTTGTGCCAGCACCATTTGTTGAAATTTCTGTCTTTTTTCCACTGGACGGTTTTAGCTCCCTTGTCAAAGATAAGGTGACTATAGGTGTGTGGGTTCACTTCTGGGTCTTCAATTCTATTCCAATGATCTACCTGTCTGTTGCTGTATGAGTACCATGCAGTTTTTGTTTTTGGTTTTTTTTTTTTTTTTTTTTTTTTTTTTTTTTTTTTTTTTTTTTTTTTTTTTTTTTTTTT
>LR754281.1:22661-35742 GCA_902729485.2 Mus minutoides | reverse complement strand
TTTTTTTTTTTTTTTTTTTTTTTTTTTTTTTTTTTTTTTTTTTTTTTTTTTTTTTTTTTTTTTTTTTTTTTTTTTTTTTTTTTTTTTTTTTTTTTTTTTTTTTTTTTTTTTTTTTTTTTTTTTTTTTTTTTTTTTTTTTTTTATCACAATTATTCTGTAGTACAGCTTGAGGTCAGGCATGGTGATTCCCCCAGAGGTTCTTTTATTGTTGAGAACAGTTTTTGCTATCTTAGGTTTTTTGTTATTCCAGATGAATTTGCAAATTGCCCTTTCTAACTCAGTGAAGAATTGAGTTAGAATTTTGATGGGGATTGCATTGAATCTGTAGATTGCTTTCAGCAAGATAGCCATTTTTACTCTATTAATCCTGCCAATCCATGATCATGGGAGATCTTTCCATCTTCTGAGATTTTCTTCAATGGAATTGTATTCTTTGATAATTATCAAACAAAAGGAATCTGGAAGAATATGATGATTGGTTGTGAACTATAAGAGCAACATAATATTGTCATAGTCTCTACCTGATAAATCTCAATAATCCAGAGTCTGAGGCAGAATGATTGTAAGTTCCAGGCCACCTTTAATTGCATGGGCAGACGCTATCCAAAATCCAAATCTTATTTTTAAATGAAAAATAAATATAATATTCCATATATATTATCAAATAATATAATACTCTGAGCCAAGGACCCCCAAAGTATGGTTATAGGCTAATTCTGACCAACACACACACACACACACACACACACACACACACACACACACACACACTTTTATGTGTGTTCTCTGTGGCTATTTTTCCTGATATAAAGACCATGTGACTTATGCAGCAATGTTTGTCTAGAAATTTCCAGCAAGTCTCATGGTCTAATCTATATGCCTCACAGGTATTTACTCCTATTAAAAACTTGTAAAGTATGAAATATTTTTACTTTCCTCCTATAGATGAAAAATTGACAAGAGAAAATAATGTTGTATAAATTAACTTGGGAGGTTTTCAGCTATTCATATAGGGATTAACAGTAATAATGTTGGGGTGTATTGCAGTATCTTTTAATTTTGTCTTTAAGTCATTACAGGGCAAAAATAGAATGTGATATATACCACATTATTTTGCTAGATTTCTTCTTCATGACTTTCTATGGAATTTTTGTTTATATTTGTTTAATTTTATACTGAGCCTGTATTCATTTTCTATCAAAGGAAAATACAGTTCTAAAGCTATTTTTTTCTAGGACTTCTTATTAAATGTGGAAATTATTATTTTACAACATAGACAGTTGTGGTAAACAGTGTTAGCTAACAGACTTAACACCCATTTTAAACTCCTTTCTCATTGGCCAAGACCAATATGGTGGTTAGTAGAGGTTTTCCTAGACTTCTTTGCATCTAAAATTGGAAGATGTCACAAATCTGGCCAATAATATATTATTGGAAATTTGCTGAAGTTGTATTTTCCCTTGAATATAGGTGTGATGCCTACAGTGATGGTAGCCATATTGCAGTAATGGTTCCCTAAAACATAAAAATACAGAGCAAATAACTAAGGCTAAGAAAAAGATAAAAGACTTGCATCTTTAGTTGCACTACAGAATCAGAGTAATAAAAACAACATGGTATTGGCATAAAAAAGGCACATTGATCAGTGGAATCTAATTGAAGAAAAAGACATAAACCCACACACCTATGAACATCTTATTTTTTTACAATAAAACCAAAAACACACAATAGAAAAAAGACAGCAACTTCAACAAATAATGCTGATAAAACTAAATGGCTGCATGTAGAATAATTCAAATAGATTCATACTAATCACCCTGCATAAAACTCAACTTCAAATGGATCAAAGACCTCATCACCTATACACAGAACCTAGTAGAAGAGTAATAAGGAGTGGCCTTAAACCCATTGGTAAAGGAAAAGGTTTTCTGAACAGAATATCATTAGAATTAATAAATAGGACTTCTAGAAACTGGGGAGTTTCGGCAAAGCAAAGGTCATCTGTAAAATGATCAAAGTTTTTTGGTTTGTTTGTTTGTTTGTTTGTTTTTACCAACTCCACATCCAGTAGAGGGTTAAAACCCAAAGAGCTCAAAAAATTATATATCAAGAAAACAAATAACACAACTAAATATAAACTGTAGATTTAAATAGAAAATTCACAAAGAGGAAGCTCCAATGGCTGAGAGACACTTAAAGAAATGTTCAACATCCTAAGCAATCAAGGAAAGGCAAATCAAAACTACTTTGAGATTTCATCTCACACCTGTCAGAATGTGTAAGATGAATGAAACAAGTGACAGCTCATGCAGGTAAAGGATAAAAGGTAAACGGAACAATCACCCATTGCTAATGGAAGTGCAAACTTGTACAGCCAATACGGAAATGATTATGACAGCTCCTTAGAAAGATGAGAATCAATCTACCGCAATATCCAGCTATAGTGCTCTTAGGCATATACCCAAAGAAGTCTTTCTCCTACCAACGTGCTCAACAATGTTCATTGCTTCTCAATTTATAATATTTAGAAATTCGGGGGAAAAAGCCACAGATATCCCTAAACTGATGGATGAAATAAATTAAGTCTATTTCCATAATGGAGTATTACTGAACTGTTAAAAAAAATTGAAATCATGAAATACACATGTAAATGGGTGGAACAGGAAAAAAAATAATCCTGAGTAGGATAAACCATAAAGGCAAATATGGTTTGTATTCACTTATATGTGGATATTTCTCTTAAATCAGATAGGTAAACCACAATTCATAGAACCACAGAGGTTAAGCACAGCACAAAGGATTGGGGGAGAACAAATATCACTTCCTAGGAAAGGAAAATAGAGTAGACAGTTATAAATGGATAAGGTAGGGAATCATAGAATAGTGGGAGAGGAAGGTGAAACAACAAACATTAAGGGGGCCATTTGAAAAGCAGTATGGAAATGAACACAGTAAGAGTTTCCTAAAATATATGCGTACATATAGGTGACATAAATGTAATCATGAACAAATCAGGAAGAAAAATCCCCAACTAGACATCTCTCATGACCAAAAGAAGCTGCAGTACTGGTAATGATTTACATCTAATTGAGTTCTAGATCAAAAGGCTTTCATGGGAACTCTTAAATAACCCGGGTTGTTGCTAAGACTATATATTATTCTGTAAGGCTGACCAAAAGACCCTATTGCTAAAAACAATACCCATACATGTCAGTGAACATTAAAAAAAATTGAGTTGGTATCTACTGAGAGCCTTCATCCTTATGGGATACTGTATTAGTATAAATAGAAATGGCCCCCAAAGACTCATGTGTCTGAGTAATTGGTCCATAAAGATTGGATAAAGATTGAAACTATTAGAATGTCGAAGTACATTTCTTATCACATAATGTCATGTCAGGGATCCTCCTCCTCTTCCTCTTCTTTTAAAAATTGTGATTTATTTATTTATTGCCCTACNATATATATATATATATATATATATATATATATATATATATATATATATATATAATTCTCTCTCATACAATACATCTATCCTGACTACAGCCTCTCCTCCTTCCCTTCCTCCCAGTCCATCCATCTGTTCTATGTCCATGCCTCCTGACCGCGCCTACCTCTCCTCTTCCTCAGATTCACTGATATTCTATTTCCCTAGAAAAAAGAGTAGTACCCCCAATGATATCAACATGGCATAAGAAGATGCAATAAGACTACACATAAACCCTCATATCAAGGTTAGACAGGGCAACTCAGTAGGAGAAAAACCGTTGCCAGAGAAGGCAAAAGAGTCAGAGACACCCAGCCAAACAACCACAGCATGCATGTAGATGGCCTATCACAGATCCATACAGGGTCATTGGTTACCAATTTATTCTCTGTGAGGGGATTAGTCTCATGGATCTATAAGCCTTGCTTAGTTGACTCTATGGGCCATGTTATCCTTGTGTTCTTTGCCCCTCTGGCTCCTATAATCCTTCTTCACGCTCTTCTGTGTGGTTCCCCGAGCTCAGCTTGATGTTTGGCTGTGGTTCTCTGTCTCTCATCAACTGCTGGAGGAAACCCCTATGATGATTGGACTAGGCACCCATTTATGAGTATAGCAGAATATCATTAGGAATCATTTCATTGAGTTTTTTTTTTTTTTTGTCAGTCTTGAATCATTCTATCTTATGTCTCTCATGCCATCCTGCTTCTGGATCTTGGCCATCTAGTCAGTGTTGGATATTTTATAGTTTCTGGCTTTGTGCTTCAGTGGAATTTCTGAGTTGAATGTCTCTGCAGTCATATGTGTTTCTTGTGCCTTTTCTTGGGCTCTTTTCCTTCTCTTTTTGTGTTTTATCTCATCTCTATTTGTTTTTGTTCTCTTTTATCATTTTTCACTATTATCTGTCTTAGTCAGGGTTTCTATTCCTGCACAAACATCATGACCAAGAAGCAAGTTGAGGAGAAAAGGGTTTATTTGGCTTACACTTCCATACTGCTGTTCATCACCAAAGAAGTCAGGACTGGAACTCAAGCAGGTCAGAAGGCAGGAGCTGATGCAGAAGCCATGGAGGGATGTTCTTTACTGGCTTGCTTTCCTGGCTTGCTCAGCCTGCTCTCTTATAGAACCCAAGAATACCAGCCCAGAGGTGGTCCCACCCACAAGGGGCCCTTCCCCCCTTGATCACTAATTGAGAAAATGCCTTACAGCTAGCTGGATCTCATGGAGGCATTTCCGCAATTGAAATACCTTTCTCTGTGATAACTCCAGCTCTGTCAAGTTGACACAAAACTAGCCAGTACATTATCCCTTAGATACCTCTTCCTTTTATAAGGAGAAACAGAATGTGGGTGGATCTGGATGGGAAAGGACTTGGAGATGAACTGGGAGGAGCAGAGAGCTGGAGGAAAAACTATAATAAGGATATGTTATAAGAAAAAGTCTATTTTTAATAAAAAACAAAATCATACACCAGATAATATGAATCTTATTTGTCTCTGAACAGTTATTACAATGATTTTTATTCATATTTTATGAATATCTGTGGTTTTTAAAAATACCACTTTGTGCACATATATCATTACTTAATTAAGAAAGATAGCACTAAATATTATTTATAACATAAAACAAATTATCAGAGACCTTCTATCTGTAACATGACTGGTTTACCATGTGGCAGATATCGGATGAATTAAATGGTAATTGGGAAAAATGTAAATTGTATTAAGATGGCCTGCACCTCACTAGACTGTATCCATGCCAAAATTGATTAAAACAGTCAGCCTGTGATACATCACAGAAATAATGGCATGCTAGAGATCCAAAGGACCATAGAAGTTTTTATTTGCTGCTGAATTAAGAGTGAGTTAAATTCCATTAACAGTAAAGTGGCAGTGTACTACCATTTTATTTCCTGATGATCCCTTTGCATGGCTCATAGAATAGGCACAAAGCCCAGATATACCCCTGTCTTTCTTGTCTTGGAAATATTTTCACCTCTGTTTGGTTTCTTATCTCACTGAACTTTAATTTCAAATATGAATCATTGGGTTCAGCACTCTGGAAAACCTATTATCAATAACCAAAGTGTTTGTTATTTTAGGAAACAAGAAAAGATAATCTCATCCTCAAAGCAATGAAACTGACGCTTGAGATGGTAAAGAATAAAGCATTAATAATGTTAGAAGTAGCCTTTTCCTTCATAGGTGACTTTTAAAAGTATGTGAAGTGGGGCAATGTTTTCATCTCTCTGAGCCCTGATTCTCCATCCATGTAGTATGTTTGCTAGATAACGCCCTCTTCGAGATTCAAAGGCATTGATTAATGGAGAACTAAATACATATTACTATGCCAGTAGTCATAGGAGCCAAATACTCTAATGATTTCTAAGAAACTGAAATATATCACTGAAGAACCTAACTAAACCCCATTAAGTAGGATCGATTAAGGATTATCTGTATAGATGCTGTCCCAGTGGTTGAGGTATAAATCAACCTAGAAGGGTAGCCTAAAATTCAGTAGAGGAACAGAATCTTGTGTCTAACTTCTGGCATGTTGGTCCCAAGATGGTTCCAAAAAACATTTATAGACTGAAAGGTGATCTTCATCCTAAGTGGTCATCTACTTTTTGGATGTCCAGTTTTCACCTATTCTGTGTGACAATTTGTATTCCCTTGATTCCTTTGATACCTTGTTACTGTTCTATTCCAATCTATTGCTATAAAAAATGTATTCATGTGGAGAATAAAATGAGAAGATTACCTATCCTGAGAGCCATCACTTGGTTGCTTAGTGTAGTACAGAATGTCACAGTTCAGTGATCCTGTGTCCACAGAAATAGTGTTTTTATAAGGGACAGAAAATATGTTTTAAAAAGTGATGTAGTCATGTTGGAAGGGTGGCTCAGCAGTTAAGAGCACTGCTGTTCTTGTAGAGACAGGATTATGGTTAGATTCCCAGAACACACATGATGTCTCTGAACTATCTGTCACACAAGTGCCAGGGAACCTAAATGCCCTCTTCTGGCTTTGGAAGGCTCCTGCACCTACATGACTCACATACATATCCATCGGTATTAAAAGTGATGTTCTGATTGGAAAGAGAATGAAAGGGATTTTGTTGTCTTTGCTTTGGTTTTTATCTGTTTTGTTCTGTTTTTGCTCTATGAACATTATTACTCCTGACATAATAAGAATCGCTGTTTGCACAGATTTATTAGATCTTTGCAGTGTTTGCCAAATGGTAGGGTTGCCAGGCTTTGAGCTCCCCTTTACTTCTGAGACATTTTGCTTTTATTTTAGATGTGTCTCTTTCCTTCAGCAGAAACAGTGGCATGAAGAAGGCATGAAGAAGGCATGAAGAACTTAGTTGTCTTTGTGATCTTACCCTGCACCTACTCAGTGAAGGATGAATCCTGCCTGTGTATTAACTGCGGGGATGTTAGTAGGAGTTATAATGCTGTTATTATTTTTAAAACAAGCAATTATCCTCTAACATGACATGCAGCCCATTTACCGGCATTACATCTATTACCAAATTTAATCTTTGCATATAATAAGGCTATAGCTTGAGGGCAATGAGACACATCTAAACATTCAGTGATTTGCAAAGGGTTAGTGATTGATAGGAAGCTCATGGTTTAGATGGATTGTGCAGAGTCTCCTAATCACCCTCACTCAATCTTCTCAGCTTTCCATGTTAAGGACTTCTTCCTACCCAGAGATGCTACAAACATGTAGGGAAGATAATGGACATTTCTAATTTTCTTTGGAAGATGAAATTTGTCATCATTATGAGACAGGAATATTAAACTATTTTTCTCCTCTAGTGAAAAACACATGAAGTCAGGTCTCAGACCACGGGCTTTTGGAATTCCACACATAATGTGGCCACAGTCCCTTAGAACCATAGAGTTGGAAGGATCTAAGTTTACATGATCTAAGATTAGATTTGTAGTTCTTGATAATTCTGTATCTACTACACGGTTTTGAAAAGAGCAGATAACCTTATGTTCTCAGGAAACCTGTTTTTCAATCTACTTTGACAGATAATGAAGTGATCTGGGCTTCCCCAGATAGGAGTCAGGGTCCGTCAGATGATCTTTCTAGGATTTTAATTATGAGTCATAACTTGTGAAAACATTGAACTTATTAGCCCTCTTGGAGGCAGGGCCAGGAACCTCAGGACCATCCTAAATTCTACTCAAATCTGTTAAGAAGTCTTCATGCCTGTATCAACCCAGCAGTATAGTACTCTTTGGGCCAACAGGTCTGTATCGTATGTATTCATTGCTTTTCGCATCACTGTCTACAAACACTCCTTGGAAACAATTGTATATGCTTTGGTCATGCATTTTCTCCAGATCATCATGAAGATAGTGCTGAGGATCCTTTGTCATGGATATGTTGTCTGTCCTGCAATACATAGGACTGGGCCTTTCTTTGTGCTAAGGGGTTCCTGTCAAGCTTTACTTTGTCTTCAGGAGACAACTGTCCTTTCAAGCTTAGTGACAGTGCTAGATGAGCTGGGTTCACTTAAATGGGCTCTGCCTTCCTTTTAAATAACAACTAGGCAGCTTGCACCCCATTCATTTTCAGCCTGAAATGATGTAGAACCTAAGAACTTATAGTTGGAAAAGGATCCATGTATTTCTTGTTAGTTGTCCTGATTCTGATGCAGTATGCATTGTTGGGACAGTGAACCCATCAGTGCAGAAGGCAGAGGGTGGGTTGAAAGGACATGATGTTTATGAGGTTCTCAAAACGGTGCATGCTACCTGGGTTTTCCTTATCTGCAAGGGTCGGGAGGTTAACACTTATGACTATAGCTCTCAATGGAAGTCCTGAAAGCTATATTTTCTGTGGAAGTTAGTGTGAAATGGGCTGCTTTTCTTTCTGTTAAGTTCCTGTGAGCTCAACTATTGACTTGGACTCTCCAAAGCAAAGTGCTACATAGTAACAGATTCTTCTTTACATTATGCTCCAGTAATCAAACATCTTCCCTCTTGTGTCCCAAAGTGTACATCCACAGATGCAATTCTGAAAAGCAGCTCAAAGCATGAGGAATAGTGTCTCAACATTCTGAAGAGCTAGTACAGTAAGATCTTCAACTGAATATGGATAGCCTGGACCCTGTAGATCATGAAGATGGTACCTCCGCCCACTACATTGGATTGAACACTTTCCACCTGGGTCACAAGTTGAAATCTGTGGCTTACATAGAACAAGAGTGACCCATCCATGTGTACACTGCTCACCCTGATGGCAATTTATTTTCTCAGGTCTGGAACTTAGACATCTTTAGTTCAGAGTGAAGTCAATGGCTTCAGTCATCCTCTCGCTTCCAGCAAGCCTGGATTCCAGACACATTGTCCAGGTCCAGGTGTCTTGCATCTACAACTGCCACGGAAGGGGCAGAGTAATCTTACATTCAACCTCCAGCCTTTCAAAGGCCACTGCAAAAGGAATGTCTTCCATAGTGCCAGGGGAATGCTGCAGCTTTGTTTTTGAATAGATAACTGACATGTCAATAAAATCTATCATGTTTCTCTGAAAATTATAATTAAGTGTCATCTGCATTAATGAAAGATTCTTGATCACCCATAACATTATCAAGTAACACTCATTGATAACTTAGCAAAATTTAACTCTTACAACCCTAATACATAAAGGCAGCAAAGAAACTCTATTTTCCTGAAATTCTATCCCTGTCTGAGGTGGGAAAATAGTCTCAGGACTTTATTTCTTCCAGGCTTTTCAATATAATCCCATTAGTTATCCACACTCATGCATCATCTTCATTCATGCATTTTTTTCACTCAATACATATTTAACAGGTATAATACTGGGTTCAAGATAGAGTGTTAAGAGCTTTGGACCATAAAGCAATAAATGAGACAAGACATGAACAGTTTATGAATAAATGAAAACAGAATCAAACATAAACCCCTTAGCATTGAGCGAGCCAGTGTACAACCAATGCTTACTGATGTTGATTTTGGTGCTGGCGTCTTTCTGCATCTCCAGCTAGACCCTGGATGCTCTGTAAGCACATCCAGTAAAGGTGCATTTATTTGCTTTCTTTTTTGAGAAGTTAAATGTTTATTAAATTAAGTCATTACATCATATACCCACCTACTGTTAGTAAATAAATGCAGTATGTGTTTAGGTTAGAGGCTAGCCAATCAGAACTAATTAAGAAACTACCCTTGGACATTGGTACCTCAACAAACTACCATGGAGGTTCATCCCCTGAAGCTAGATAGGAATGTGTCCCATACTGTAGTAAGGAATCCAGCAGCAATGTGAGGATGGAGTTTTACATCCGTAGATTGAGTTTCTAATCTGTGTGTCACTTTCCTCATTGTCATGGCTACATCAATACATGTTTATAAGAGCAAATGATACAGAGAAATTTCTACCTGCATTTATCAGCTCTCAAACTTTAGGAAATTGCCTTTTACTGTCGTATACAGATTATGATAAACTTAGTCTAGTTCAGCGATTCGCAACCTGTGGGTCACAACCTCTTTGAGGGTTGCATATCAGATATCCTGCATATCAAATATATACATTACAACTCATAACAGTAGCAAAATTACAGTTATAAAGCAGCAACAAACTAACTTCATAGTTCGGGGATCACCACAACATGAGAAACCGTATTAAAGTGTTGCAACATTAGGAAGTTTGAGAGCCACTGTTCTAGATGGACATCAACAGACTTTAAAACAAGGATCATTTATGAAGAAAAGATCTGGAAATGCAAACCCCAGAGAGGAAGGTGAATGAAAAAATCCAACATTTTGTTTCCTCTTTGTCCTTCCTCAGAGACATAGCAGTTGAAGTACAACTCTTTTTATATATTGAAAACTCCTTGTTATTAATACACAAGAGTTTTAAAAGATTTATTGGGAAATAAGAGAAAATAATTGAAATAAAGCAATTATTGAAACTGCTGAAATATGTAATCTGATGTCTGCTTTCTTGGGTTGCAACGTGCTCCAAAATTGTTCTTTGAGTACTTCTTAAAATTTCAACAAAATTATATTTTATAATCCGTTTAGGTATAGAAAAGGAAAACAATGCCAAACCAGGATGGAAAAGGAGAACTAAAATACCTCACAAACTAAAGTTACATGACAGTATGACATTTAAGTGTTCCTTTAACACCCATGGATTAACACTAGTCCTTACCACTTTAGTCAGAGAATTAAATGTGTAACTTGCATTTCAGGTTGTCTACAGCTGAAAGCATAACTCAAAAGCTTACTCAGTAATTTAAGGCAGAACTGGACTTTGAAAGGTCCTGATCTATATCATTAATTAGGCATGGTGGGATACATCTGTAATCCAAGCAACTCAAAAGGGAGAGGAAGAATATGACATGTTTGAGGTCAGCCTGGGCTACAAAGAACAAGCAACATCATATGAAGTTACTCATCGATTTTTTTTTTCACATAAAATGAAGGTCACTTCGCATCAGTGTTCCCTAAAAACTTCTAATATCCTTGTCAAAAAATAATCTCCCAAAGGAAGAACATCATCATCTGTCCAGATCACCCAGTGCTTCCAGGGACTATACCACAAACCAAGGAGTGTTCAGAGAGGGATCTATAACTCCAGAAACATAGGTAGCAGAGAATGTCCTTGTCTGACATCAGTGGGACAGGAGGTCCTTGGTCCTGTGGAGGTTTGATGACCCAGTGTACGGGGATGCTGGAGGAGTGGGGCAGGAGAGTATAGGTGGATGAAGGAACACCCTTATAGAGGCCAAGGGGAGGAAGGAGAGTAAAACTGTGGGATGAGGGGCTTGTGGAAGAGTAGCCGGGAAGTGGTACATCATTGAGATGTAAACGAATGGAATCAATAAAAAAAATAATAATCTTCATAGTCTGTTTGGGACTTGCTGGCTTAACAGGTTCTCCTGGGGTCTTTGCTTCCACCATATACCTTCTGAACACCTTGAGGCGGCTATTCCCAAATTCATTTAACCATTTCAGAGTTGACCCGGAGTAGCCACTAGACCCAGAGACAAATTATATCTAGGGTCTCCTATAGAACACAGTTCAAAGCAGGTTATACTCAAATACATTCTCTAGCACAGTGATTCTCAAATTATAGTAAGCACTTCAAACTTAGGAGGTTCATGCTGAAGCACAGGTGTCACTCCAGAAGCCTGGGGCAGACTTAGGAGTCTGAATTTCTAAAAGTGAACCCGATACTGTTTGATTTGGGACTCTTAATTATACATTCATCTCTCTTGGCAGGAAGAAAAGGTGGCTTATAGGATTCACAACTAACTAGCGAGAGGTCAAAAAAGCCTAATGATGTAATAGTCAGTCTCACTTAAGAGAGTAAGAGAGTGAATTTGGTTGCTTTATTTTTCCCCCACAAGAACAGGTACAGCCATGTTTTCTGTTTTGTTGATCTGCAGAAACATCTCAGCAACAACAGGAATTTCAACTATGAGAGGGACTATCTTACAGATGGTTGGGTGTGAGGGAAACATTTTCTTCCCGTGGGAATGGAATGTAGACGTTTAGAATATAATGCTTTCTTAATAGGACACTAATCCACAAAATATAAGATAAATGATGTTAAGGAAAATAAAGCATAATTAAAATCTCATTTTCTTTGGCTTTAGTGGCATTGAGTGTGACTCCATATGGAAGTAAATACTTTTCTCACCTTTACTATATAAAAAGATAAAAGTAGCATATATACTATTTTTCCGGTTTTGATATAATGCCATTGCCATATACCTTAAAGATAATCTTCATAGCTTCCTATGCTACTACATGATACCAAATTTGGCTCAATTAAAATTTCTTTTTCTTCCTCCTCATCTGTATTTCAAAGGTGACTTAGGTCTTTTTATTGAGTCAATATAGTTTTGGCCATCTCTGTGCAGAATCTGAAAGGAAATGCCCAATGCCTGCCGAATTCTCAGATACCACCAGGTTGGATGATAGTTACAGGTTCCATAAAAACCACTAGTTACTAATTTAAAACTTTTTATTATCGTGTTAAATTGACAAAGACTATTGTACAGTGTTTTCATAAATGATACAATGTTGTAAAGTGGCTTAGAGTGTTCTTATAAACGTCAGTTGAGGTAGCTATTTTCTATGCACTCACTTTATTTTTTTATTTTTTAATAGATATTTTCTTCATTTACATTTCAAATGCTATCCCCAAATCCCCCTATACCCTCCCCCTGCCCTGCTCCCCAACCCACCCACTCCTGTTTCCTGGCCCTGGCATTCCCCTGTATGGGGCACTCACTTTATATTTTTTAAGAACATGTTAGCATTATCTACAGTCCCATTGCTATAAAAATAGGCCTGCTGAGATTGCCTTCCATCTGACTGTAATTATGTATCCTTTGGCCAGGGCTTGTCCTCTCCCCTTACCCTCAGCACTCTTGTTCCTGATAAGCACCATTCTACTCTGCTTCATGAGGTCAATGCTTTAAGCTTATGCATGGGGTCTGTCTTTTTGTGCCTACTTTATTTAACTTAGCATAAAAACCCTCCAGGATTCCAGTCTCTGCAGTGGGTGAATAGACATTCTCCTGTCTGAGTGTGTGCCACAT
>LR754281.1:4113-21492 GCA_902729485.2 Mus minutoides | reverse complement strand
GAAGGTGCCATGAGGTGCTGAGAAAAAGGTGTATCCTTTTGTTTTAGGATGAAATATTCTGTAGATATCTGTTAAGTCCATTTGTTTCATAGTTTCTGTTAGTTGCACTGAGTCTCTGTTTAATTTCTGTTTCCAGGATCTGTCCATTGATGAGAGTGGGGTGTTGAAGTCTCCCACTATTATTGTGTGAGGTGCAATGACACACACAGTTTTTAATATGAGCAAAGTATCTCAGAGAAAAAGCAGACCGAGAGAAAAAGAAATGAGAAGTGAACAAGGTTGTGAGAAAGAAAGAAAGAAAGAAAGAAAGAAAGAAAGAAAGAGAGAGAGAGAGAGAGAGAGAGAGAGAGAGAGAGAGAGAGGGGGAGGGAGGGAGGGAGGGAGGGAGGGAGGGAGGAAGGAAGGAAGGGAGAAGCTAATCATGATAGTGGAACACATGCACTCAAAGCTTAAAGAAGATGGGGCAGAGATGATGAGAATGTGGGAAGCACATCAGAATGGCACAGGAAACTCAGAAAGAACAAAAACATGAAGACAGAGGAGTTGGGAGCTAGAGAGGTAATTTATCAGTTAAGAACATGTACTGGTCTTGCAGAGGACACAGGTTTGGTTCCAGCACCCACACTGGGCAGCACTCAAGTGCCTGTAACTTTGACTCTGATGCCCTCTTCTGGGTAACTGCTTTACCGGAAAAGAAAAGAAGAAAGATAAATTCAACAAGCAGGGATGAGGACTGGAGAGAATAAATGTCCTCACACAAAGACCTGAATTAGACCGATGCGAAGGGGGCACCAAGCACAACTGATCGGGGTCGCAGACGGATTGATCTGCAGACACATCTCAGCAACAACAGGAATTTCAAGTATGAGAGGGACTATCCTACAGATGGTTGGGTGTGAGGAAAACATGTTCTTCCCGTGGGAACGGAATGTAGACTAGCTTCCTTTTAAAATATAATGCTTTCTTAATAGGACATTAATCCACAAAATATAAGCTAAATGATGTTAAGGAAAATAAACCATAAATTAAAATCTCATTTTCTTTGGCTTTAGTGGCATTGAGTGTGACTCCATATGGAAATAAATAATTTTCTCCCCTTTACTATATACAAAGAACAAAGTAGTATTTATACTACTTTTCCGGTTTTGATATAATGACATTGACATATACCTTAAAGATATTCTTCATGGCTTCTCATGGTACTACATGATACCACACTTGGCTCAATTAAAATTTCTTTTTCTTCCTCCTCATCTGTATTTCAAAGGTGACTTAGGTCTTTTTATTGAGTCAATATAGTTTTGGCCATCTTTGTGCAGAATCTGAAAGAAAATGCCTCTCTTACTGGTTCCCGGGGGCTCCTTAACTGGGAGGTTAATTCAGAGATTATAGCATCTCCTGATGTTTATTAAGTCTCCTTGTGGCCGTGATCCTTATAAAGTGCCTATCAAGGCTGTGTGCCTGCTTGCTTTCCTATAACACCTAATCTTCCCCGAATTGCATTTTTTTTTTTTAAAGAAGAAAAATGGAAAGGAAAAAAACCTGTTTTCTCTTATTATCAAATTCTACAGTCTCTGATTTTGGATTGTTATTTGCTATATCAAGTTTTTAGTTGGCAGGTCATACTTTAAAAGTACAATCTTTATATGCCCCAATACAGGGGAACGAACGCCAGGGCCATGAAGTGGGAGTGGGTGGGCAGGGGAGCAGGGCAGGGGGAGGGAGGAGGGAACTTTCTAGATAGCATTTGAAATGTAAATTAAGAAAAATATCTAATAAAAATTTTTTTTAAAAAGTACTTGTTAACTTCTCAAAGAAAAGATTGTATTGCATTTGACTACGGAGAGAATCCATAGTCCCAGGGCCTCCTGGTTTCCACTAAAAACACTCTGTTGTTGGTGGTGGGTTTTTTTTTTTCTCTCTTTCTTTTCTTTTTTTTGGGTGGGGGGGCAAGAGAGGATCATGTGCAAATGAGTCCCAGTGGGTTCTTTTCAGAGGCAGGGCTAGCCTTCTCTTGCAACAGTGCACTGCACTAAGGGGAAAGTAATTAGCTGCACAGCGTATGTCTTTAGTAGTTTGATAAAGGACCGTGAGGGGCAGAGTGAAGAAGAGTAGTGTGGGAAGAATTCTTTTTTATTAAACTTAGCAGGGAAGGAGGTTTGAGGTGTTCATTTCCATAGATAAACAAACAAGCCAAAGGAAAACAACATCTGCTGGGAAGGGCTCGCCCAACATGTAGCAGATGTGTTTCAACAACAAAGCATATCTTAAAAGCATTTCAGGATTTAATTATCTACCTGTTTCAGTGAGCTTAGGAGTGAGGGGATGGGGAAGGGCCAAGGAAGCAAACTGTAAATTTATGGAGTCTAGAAATTAAATTCCAATTGTAGCTTAAGAATGTATACACAAAAACATTGCTCAGAACATATTCTACCTGATTTTTGATTCACCCTCCCCCACAGTGCCTTTGCTCAGGCCAGCTCACATGTAGGGTGGCTCCTGGCTCAAACAACCCTCATTCCCCTCCCCATTCCACCCACAGTACTCACATCTCTTCTTATACTCTGCAATGACCTTCCATCTCATCTCTCTGCCTTCAGCTTTTCTCTCTCCCAAATCATTGTCTAGCTTCCAGGAGTCTAATGCCTTCTTCAGCCCTCTGCAGAAACATGTATGCACAAACACACACAAAAACACACACAGAGCATAAATACACATAACATTGCATGCGCGCGCNGCATCTATTAGCTTAGGAATTCATATGGGAAAAAATATCTCTGAGTAACACACAATACATATGGCCAGACTTGAGGATCCTCACAAATAATACAGGTTCTGCAAAGTAATTTAGCTGAAAAGCCAGTTGAGCAAGAACAAATTACTTCATTACAGTGACCCCAAGTAGCCAGAACAAGTGTGTCCTGGCTTCCTCTTCATCATCATTCGTGGCTACTGTGTAAATGTCCAATGATGAAGAGTCACTCCTTCCCAGCTCCTCTTGTGCACTTGTCTACCTAATACATACTTGCATACACAAGTGTCATCCATGTTTATGATTTTGCATGTCCTCCACTTTTATATGATTCTCTATAACTTTTTAACTGTATAGTAAATTCCTCCCAAAGTTAAAAACAAGAACAAAAACCAAAACCCTCGATTGCCTTTTCCTCTCTGATGTTTTTCCTGATCATATCTCCTAAATCAGAAATGGTCCTAAATCAGAAACGGTCCTTTTCATGAACTTTCATTAGGGCTACAACTATGTATTTAACAGCTACTATTTATTTTAAGATCCTGTCTTTAAATAGAACATAAACTCTATAAAGCCTTAATGTGTTCAGTTGTGTGTGCATTATACAGATTAATAGTGTAGTAAATTTTATAAAGCCCATACTAACCAAGTTGAATATCATAGAGATAGGTGGGGATATATAAGGACATATATTACCCTGTACCTTACACGTGTCATAATAGAAGTGATAAATATAGACTAGTGTTTTCTATTACCATCATTTCTTCTATGTATGTGAACCAGTATTATGTACTTAATGGTGCTTTTAACTGCAAGAGTCAGAATACTCATCTAACTTAGGCAAAAATACTCAAATGTTTCTCTCTCTCTCTGTCTCTCTGTCTCTGTATCACTCTGTTTCTGTCTCTGTCACTCTGTGTGTGTGTCTCTATCTCAACACACAAACTAATAAAAGTAAACACTTAAAAATTATATTCCCAGGCATATTCTTGAACTACTGGATGAGAGTCTATATCATGCTGACTTGTGATTTTTTAACAAGTAGCTGGATGATATTTAACAGACATGTTTTAGCACACATTGCCCTGGTGGTCACAGAGGAGTAGGACAGTCCTGAAGTATAGTACAATGTGCCCTAAACAATTGAATTGTCCCTTTATTGGAATTTGAGTGATTAATTTTTCAGTTAGCAAGCAATTGTGCTGACCATAGAGACAACAGCATTGTTATGACTTTTAGTTATAACTAAAAAGTCTACTCTTTGTAACATTTACTAGAGTAGTATCCACCCATTGATACACACATTGACCATCAAGTTCTAGGATTTCTCATTGAAATTATGGATTTATGTGCATTTGCATATGTCTGTGTGCATGCATGTGTGCTTGTCTACATGTGTTGGGGCCACAAAACTTGCAAAGCTTTATAACTCCACAAAGATACTGGAAAAGCACCATGTTTAGATGTCTGCCAGCTCCTACATCCACCTGCAAGAAACATAGGAATGGAAGTGTGCTTCATGCCTGTGGAAAAGTTGTTAGTCTTGGTAGCAGGTCTGAAGAGCAATAGTTCCTTTATAGCAATAGGAATTTTTCAACATTAATGGAAACTTCACTTTCCCCTGTGCCTAGTGCTTCCAGCAGGATTAATTGTTTAATATTCACAAAGGACTTTGAAGATAAAAAGGTTCTTATAAAGGCTGAAAGTGAACACTAAACTTGATTTGCTTTGTCCCACCTGCAGTTGAATCCACAGGGCCACCCAGTCTTTGATGCTACTCCAAGATTATAATCATGATGACCACCCCTGGAGCTCCAAGGGGAGAGCAACCGTCAGTCTAGGGTGGCAGAGGTGAGGTAGGACTTTGCCTCAGCTCTAATTCTAGCAGTAGTCCAAGCAAATTCTTTGATATTGGAGTCCTTAGTCATCCGTCAGCTGTGTGTGGCCTCGGGCAGACTACTCTAGCCTCTCTGAGAGCCACATGCTCAGTTGAAAGATGAGATTAAAAATACCAGGACATTGTCCTATAAGGATGATTTATAGGATTTCCATAGTATCCATAACATCACTGGTACGTGCCCAAGAATAACATTGCTACTGTTGCAAGCAATAGAGAAATGTGAATAAATAAGCCCTTCACTGTATGGTGCTCCAGAAGTAAATGTTGATTGACCCAATTTTAAATTTTGCTTTATTTTTAAATTTTTAAAATTATTTTTCCCTTCCCTTTCTTCCCTTTAAAACCTTTAATATAATACTTCATAGTCTCTTTCATATCCATGTCCTATTTTTCTTTTTTCTTTTTTTTTCAGGAACAATGGTAACTCAATCTCTGGGTGCAACAACCAGAATCCTAATCTTTTAAGCTATATTAAATCTAAATCCTCTGATGGCGAATCCTGAAGGATCCACCATAGAAACCAGTAGACTTTAGCAACTACATCTTGTCCTCTCTTATCCCTGTCCAAAAAAAAAAAAAAAATCACTAACTCTCTCCTGCTTCCTCTCTTCCTCCATCCAAACTGGAAGTCCTGCCTACACACCCAGTGATTGGTCTCTTTATTCATGCACAAGAAGTCACCTGAGTACATGACTCATTCCTGAGTCTAGACAACCCCTCCTGGGAAAGCAGAATTAACATCAAAATACAGGCAGCACCAGGGCCACCCACACTTCCCCCTTTGTGTTCACTTAAAAGAATCCTTTATCTCAGATATAAATTGAGCACAACTATTACCATTTTGTAATTCATAAAGTACAAAACAGACCTAATACCCAGTCCATCATTTTTGTCAATAAAATAGAACACTGTCATCTGTCCTAACTTAAAAGACTAACTTATATCCTGGCTTTAGATTGTGTGCCATCTGAAACCATCCTCACAATTTTTTTCTCTCAATGTACATAGCCTGGGTTGGCTATGAGACTTTAAGTAGTCTTTCACTGCATCAGAAATCTGAGAATGACCAACATTATCTGAAGATATAGGATGCCTAACTCAGCTTCCAGAACTGAGAAAAATTGGAGAGACAGCTGCTTACTTATACAGCCCTAGTAAGTCAGGAAGTTGGAGCATCAGTCTTCAGCCTTCTAGCCCACGTTCATCTGACAGACCTTTGAAAAACAGGAAATATTAAGGACTAGCCTTTTCCATCTCTGCAGAACTAAGCTGTCCTAACCTGTAACTTGTGTCCACTCAAGGACAGCACAGGTCTGCAGGAAAGATGGGCAATTTCTGCTCAGTGGTCACCTAGCCACAATGTGTCTCCTCATCTGGACCTATAGATGCTCTGTTGCTTCTTGGAATCCAGGGATGGGAAGCTGTTAGGAGTAGATTTGTCTCAACAATAAGTGAATAAATGACATTAAATGTCACATTCTGTGAATTTCTTAAGTTTTTGAAAATCAACTATCTATGTAAAGTAATCTGGACTGTTGTCTGTTAATTACCTTCAGCTATTTCTAATTAAAATATCTCAAAATACCCTAACAATAAACTCAGAGCCATGAATTTCCTTTTTGGCCCTTAACTCACAGGCTTATACATCTCAAGTCAGTTCATAAGGGCATTTATAGAAGGACTGGGTCCAAGCCTTGCAATTAAAATTTTTTTGTATCAATAGAAGAAATTTATACTGAAACCTTGAATCTGTATCAAAATAAATTCTGTACTGAAATAAGAAACTATGAAGACTTCAACTAGTAACAGTTATAAGGATTTCTACCAAATGAGATTATGGCTACACAATCAATTCTAGCTATTTCCTCCTTGTTCCAATTATGACCATTTCTAAATTCCCTAGAAAGGCAACCTTAGAGTAACCACCTCCTGGCCCAAAGCCCAGGGAACTGGGATGATGACTCTTCATAATTTCTTCAAGCTGAATATGACATATTTTTGAAGTGGGGGGAGAACGTAGAAAAAATGGGGGAGTTGGTTGCCCTTAAGAAGGCCACACCAAGGATCGTATTAGTCTCTGATGTCTGTATCCTGACTGGATCCAGCTGAAAGTCAGGCGTTGAAGCAGGTCAGTTCAGCATGTCTGATAATGAGACTCACCGAGGCTGTATATTCTGTAATATACAAATCTCAAAACAAAATTTTGGTATCATCAAGATAACTTCTTCTTTTGATTCTCTGGGGGACTCCCTCTATTAAATCTGATAGATATTACTCTGGAAGGTATATCATCTTTTCTAAAAATGCAAAGACAAAACCTTTCTCCCAAATCAGCATATCCTTGAGCCAGTGACCAGAAAAATCTTTAATTTGACCTCTCTCCCAGAGGAATAATAGAACTCATAAAACTCAAAATCATACCCATTTTGAAAATTAAAACAATCCAAAGCAAATGAAGTAAACTAAAACACTGTGTGTGTCTATTCTTAGGCCTTTTCTATTTTGTCATGCAGGATAATAATCCAAAATTCCCATGGGGCCCACATTAGACAGAATTTGAGTACCCTGTATGACATATTAGAGCAATATATCTATATACCATCTTTAAAGCAATTAATTCAAACTTTCACTAATATCTGCCTATAGGAAGCAGGTAGCTTTTACTTGTTAAGCTCTCTGCCTAGAGCAGCTGTCTTGTTATACCATCTATCTGTTCAGCTCTGGAGCAACAGACATTATTAATTAATACCTGTTCACTGCCCTCTCTACTTGGAGTGAGTGACTAATTTTCCCTATCCTAGTTCCAAACCGCAGGCAAAATTCCCCATGTGATTTGGACAAAATCTGTATATAAATCTATCATAAAAGCAAATAATCCCAATTTTATAAATTCATAGTCCAATCAATCTCTGCCCCAAGAAGTAGCCCACTTCCATTCTATAGCTGACTCAGACAGAGCAGCCACATTCCCCGCAGCAGGGGACCTCAGAGCCTAAGGGCAGTTTCTCGATTTTCGTGCTTGAGTCCACGTGACTTGTCTCAGTGCTACCCAGCTACTCTCTTTAAAAAATAAAACTCTAACTCTCAGGCTAATAATCTTAATTTTCAAGTGGATCTTCACCCACGTTGGGAGCCACCTATTGCAGGAATATTTAAAAAGATCATCGGCAAGTTCCCACACTACACCCAACTACTCTCTGCCCTAGCAGGCTCGCCAGCCTGTTCTTATCTCCTGGAGACTCTCTGACTCAGAGCTCCAAAATCTCTCTACCCAGCTCTCTATGTTCCCACTGGCGGACCACTATCACGCCAGCCACATGCTTCAAACCCCCCACGTCCTTGGTGGTACACATCTGGCAAACCCTTTCTTTGCTGCCCGACCTTTCTCTCTGGAATCCAGTCAAACCACCGCATGAAGGAAAACCCACACAAACTTAGTTCAGAAACAATGGTAACTCCATCTCTGGGTGCAACAACCAGAATCCTAATCTTTTAAGCCATATTAAATCTAAATCCTCTGATGGTGAATCCTCTTGAATCCACCACAGGAACCGGGAGACTTTGGCAGCTACATCTTGTCCTCTCCTATCCCCACCCCAACCCCCAACCCCCACCCCCCAAAAAAGAAAAAAAATCCTATTTTTCATTAGTTACATACATGTATTGAACACATTTGTTACATATTGTATGTTTGTTTTTAGTGTTGACCACTTGGTGTTAGATAACCAATTGGTATACTTTCTCCTAGAGAGGACTATTTCTGCTCTCAGTATTACTTAGTTATCTGCAGTTCTTTCTGTAAGGTCATGGGCATGTGGTCTTTTTCCCATCCACATTAGTATGTCTGTATATATTGTCCTTTTTTTAGTTTATGTTTAGGCAGTCATGTTCGTAAGACTTTATTGGTATAGTGTCTGTTCTTTTTGGAGACACAGTCTCACAGTAAACTCTCCATTTCTCTGACTCTTACAATGCTTCTATCCTTAAGTACCTTTGAGGAATTTCTTTGCAGCCTCAACACATGTACACAGGCACACATTAATGCACACATGCACACATGCACACACACTTAGACTTTTAAGCAAATGCACATGATTCCATATTTTTTTTGTTTTTATTTATTTATTTATTTATTTTTTTGGTTTTTTTGAGACAGGGTTTCTCTGTGTAGCTTTGGCTGTCCTGGAACTCACTTTGTAGACCAGGCTGGCCTCGAACTCAGAAATCCACCTGCCTCTGCCTCCCGAGTGCTGGGATTAAAGGCCTGCGCCACCACACCCAGCGATTCCATAATTTTAATGAGAAATCATAGAATTTGATAATAGATATGTGCATCACCAAGTGGGTACCTAAGAGTTGTGATAACAAGATTTTATGTCAACTTAACACAGGCTAGAGTTAATTGAAAAATGGCCCCACATGCAGTGCATTTTCTCATTTAGTAATTGATGGGGGTGGGGGCTCATCTCATTGTGAGTAATGCTACTCCTGAGCTGGTGGTATTCCTGGGAGCTACAAGAAAGCTGACCAATACTGGTAAATGCCTTTAATCCCAGCACTCGGGAGGCAGAAACAGGCAGATCTCCATGAGTAGGAGGCCAGCTTGGTTGACAGAGCTAGTTCCAGGACAACCAGGACTATACCGATAAATCCTATCTCATAAAGCAACCCCCCCCCAAAAAAAAAAAAAAAAACTAAACAAAACACAACAAATGGAAGGAAGGAAGGAAGGAAGGAAGGAAGGAAGGAAGGAAGGAAGGAAGGAAGGAAGGAAGGGAGGGAGGGAGGGAACTGAGTGAGCATGAGAACCAATCCAGTACCATCTTTCCTCCTTGGCCTTTGCATCAATCAGTTCCTGATTCCAGATTCCTGCCCAGATTTTTCTTGGTGGTGGACTACAAGACACAAGGTGAAATAAACCCTTTCCTCTACAAGTTGCTTTTGGTCATGGTGTTTCATTACAGTAATAGAAACTCTAAAACGATAGTTACGCCACTTCTGCATCAGTAGACATGGCTGTGTTGTACGTTGATACTGCAATTCACAGGTTCATAGAAAGCTAAGACTAGTTATTGATGGCTTTTCCTCCCCAGCAGCCTAACCAGCATTTTTAAACGTTATTACACCTGGCCAGCAGAGTGCTTCCAGGGTTTTAACTAATTTGTTCAATGGGACATGACTCTTCGTTTCTACTCACACCCTGGCGTCTAACACTTTCTTAAAGTTGAGAAATCAAGTATCTGTGAATTCTATGGAAACACCTATACTCAATGTTTCTGAGCTGTAAAAAACACAGGAAGAGATACAGGCTTTGAGGCCAACCTTGTCTCCATGTCTTTGAGAAACTTGAGTTAAGTGCAACCATCCCCATTTTTAATCTCCATTTGGAATCTAGAGCACACCAGGGTCTGGGGAGGCTGTCAGTAGGGAGGAGCTGGAGCATCACGTCATTTACTGGTTTCAGTACTGCTGGGCTCTAGTTCAGAGGATTCCTAGCTCAGTCCTAGCTTAAGGTCCTCAATCCTTGCAGATTTACAGCTGCTTTCTTAGTAAACAAGGATGTAAATGGTCCTGTTTAGGAATCCTTTCTCCAGCACAAGTCTAGCAGATCTATGAATATGTCCCCATGTGAATATAAAATGGTCCTACCATGAAAAACAGAAATGAAAATCTAGTTTATTTCTTAAATGCTAATCTGTACTGAGCTGACTTGTTGTTTATAGTCATTAGGTACTGTGGTATCTTAAAACTTTTGGTACCAGAATATGGTACCTAAAAGGTTCACCAGAAGTTCTGAGGAGCTAGGTTATAAAATATCTTCTGTTATTAAACAACAACAAAAAATTACTAACTGAGCCCAGTTTAGAAAAAAGTTTCAGAAACCCAATAATTGGGATGATTTTGGTTCCCAGCAAGAACAAAGGTAATGAGTAACTTACAGAAAGCAAGACTTGTCAGTATTTGCAGTCCAGGAGAAAAAGGATTTCAATTGGGTTGCAAAGGACCAGAGTTTGCATATTACCTTTAACATTAATCAGCTCTGTGATGTTAGAAAATTCATTTAAACATCTCTGGCCTTCGATCTTACTGTGGTTTGGTTGTTTCGTTGTTTTGTTTGTTTGTTTGTTTGGGGGTTTTTTTGGTTGTTTTGTTGTTTTGGGTTTTTTTTTGTTTTGTTTTGTTTTTGTTTATTTCTTTTTATTCTATAAATTGAAACAGCAAAAACATTTCAACAGGAGAACTTACTAAATTTTCACAGATTTCAAAGTTTTGTTCATTTCTTCTGTCTTTGGAAAGTTATGGCTAACTCTATATGCTGCAGCTACCATGCAAAGAGTATAGTATGAAGAGATCATGGAGATAAACCATACCAAAAACCAACCCTGACATCACTTAGACCTTGAGAGTCAAGTCCCTAAAGCTGTGAGAACTTCAACAGATTCTGGTTACTGATAGAGTCTTGGGGAGGGGTGGCCATTGTCCTGAGTTGGGGACCCACTGATTAACCTACCAGGCTCAAGTAGACAATGCCAAACCCTTGGTCACACAGATGGCCCTGGTAAACTCTGTGGTCATTAAACAAATAAAAAAGACTGTAATGTGTGAAAGGGGTTTATAGGAAAGAAGAAGGGGAGGTAATGAAAATCGGAGGGAGTTACAATTGGTCATGCAATATGTCAGGCAGACAGAGACACCTCCCCCAAAAGAAACTGTCTAGACAGAAAGCCATTAAAGAGAACTCTTAAACTTGGGATAGGGGTATTGAAGTGTGGCTCTTCACAGGTGATAACTTTTGGCAGGAGTTGGGATGGAGAAGGACTCTTTAAGCAGCTGGTCACTGGGAGTCTGAGCATGCTCCAGTGAGTATATGAACACAAATTGGACCTGATATTTATGTTTTCCTCTTTTTTCTTTTCTTTTGTTTCTCTCTCTCTCTCCCTCTGTGTGTGTGTGTGTGTGTGTATATATATATATATATATATATATATATATATATATATATATATATATTTCTATCTTAAGTTATATCAAAAGGTAGAGAATATACACCTGGGAGGACTGGGAAGTTAAGGTGATTGGATTGCTTTATGTGAATTTTCCAAATAATCAATAAAATATTTTGTTACTAAACTATAATCAAAATGGATTGTGTGTGTGTGTGTGTGTGTGTGTGTGTGTGTGTGTGTGTGTGTGATCTGTACTTAGTCACTGGTTCTTTTCCTGTTTGGCACAATAGCACTACCTTTAGCTGACCATTTTATTCCTAAGACTACAGATCCAAGGTTCAACATTTTTGCTGGAAGATGAACTTTGAGACCAACACCAGATGTCATACATGATCACACATAATAATCTCATTGTATACCAATTATAATAACCAACATTTGTTTGATGTTTAGTATCTCATGAGGGCTATTTGTTATATCTTCCACTGATGCATTTAATACATTTACCAAGCCTGCAAGAAGTTCATTCATTTTTCCCTCTGAAGAAGCTACTCACTCAGGTGGTTCAATGGTTCACTGTTCTTACATCAACCAGACTTGCTGACTTCAATATAGAAAAGGTATTAGCACTACAACTAAGATTAATGTAGTAAGAAAAAAGTAGCACTAAAGAGAATAACAATACAGAATATAACCATCATGTCATAGCTGCTTCAAGATCTTCATGTTATGAAGAAGCCACAGACCTATAGTGATTTTTCTCCCCTGCTGAGGGTTGAAGCTTTCAGTAGAGTAATATTCACACAGATTTTCTTTTTCTAAGAAGCTCAGATTTTAAATATCATGTACTGATCTTTAGTCTCAAGTTATCTTACACAGCAGTCTTAATCAAGAAGAAGGAAGACCAAAGTGTGGATACTTCATTCCTCCTTAGAATAGGGAACAAAACACCCATGGAAGGAGTTACAGAGACAAAGTTTGGAGGTAAGGCAAAAAGGATGGACCATCCAGAGACTACCCCACCCTGGGATCCATCCCATAATCAGCCACCAAACCTAGACACTATTGCATATGCCAGCAAGATTTTGCTGAAAGGACCCTGATATAGCTGTCTTGAGAGAGGCTATGCCAGTGCCTGGTGAATACAGAAGTGGATGCTCACAGTCATCTATAGCATGGAACACAGGGCCCCCAATGGAGGAACTAGAGAAAGTACCCAAGGAGCTGAAGGGGTCTGCAACCCTATAGCTGGAACAACAATATGAACTACCCAGCACCCCCAGAGCTCGTGTCTCTAGCTGCATATGTAGCAGAAGATGGCCTAGTCAGCCATCATTGGGAAGAGAGGCCCCTTGGTCTTGCAAACTTTATGTACCCCAGTACAGTGGAACACCAGGTCCAAGAAGTCGGAGTGGGTGGGTAGGGGAGTAGGCCAGGGGGGAGGGTATAGGGAACTTTCGAGATAGCATTTGAAATGTAAATAAAGAAAATATGTAATAAAAAGAAAGAAAAAAATTTTAAAGTTCACCAGAATTCACCTAGAATGTTCCTCCCAGGGAAGCTACTGCTATGTGATGCACCTGTGACTACTCTGCATATTTTTCCTTTTTAACAGCACTGTTTCTTAACCTCTGGGTCTCACCTCCTTTGGGGGTTGTATATCTGATATTTACATTATGATTCCTAACAGAAGCAAAATAGCAGTTAGGAAGTACCAATGAAATAATTTTGTGGTTGATGGTCACCACAACATGAGGAACTGTGTAAAAAGGTTGCAGCATTAGGAAGGTTGAGAACCACTGGTCCACAGATATCTGCTCAATGTCCTTGTTCCTTTAAAATAATTGCAGAAATGAATTAGGATGTATTAAATGATACCGAGCTACCCACTTTCCAATTGAAAGAAAGAATAATAGATATTAAATTTGCCCTGCCTACTCTATTATGCAAGAGGTAAACATGGGGATCCAGGCAGTGTAGCCAACAAAGGATGAAGTTCTGATACACTCAGAGATGATACCCCCACTGTTAGGATTCTCATGTATATCTCTATATGTGCCTGTGCGTGTGCTTATTTCCATGTGTGTGCTTGGGTGTTGGATGGCTAAGCAGGAGCAGAGAAAAGGAGAAACAGCAGTAGTTTCTTTTGTAAAACATTTCTCCTTTTTTTGTTTATTTTCTTTTATTTTGCTTGATGGATTGGTTTTGTTTAGTTACAATGTCTCACTATGTAGGTCCAGGATGGCCTCCAACCACCAGTTTTCTTCCTTAGCTTCTCATGTGTTGGCATTGCAAGCATGCACCTTTGTACTCAGGTCTAAGGACATTCTCAATAAATACTGTAGGACAACTGCCAACCTTCTGCTGCTTTGGTAAAACACCTGAGATGAACAACGTAAAGGGAAAGATATTTGTTTTGACTCATGATTTCAGTCTACAGTTGGCATCTCTAATGCTATGGGGCTGCATGTGCTCATCTTCTGGTAGCCAGGACACAGGATGAACATGAGAAGATAGATCAGGAAATGATGAATCCTTGAAAGGCCTCAATTCAGTACTTCACCTAGACCTTATCTAATATCTTATGATGCTATGAAATTAACCAATTGATCCGAAATGAGAATCCTTATGATCCAATCACATCTTAATAGTCCAATGTCTGGGGATCACATTTTCAGTACATTCCACTTATAGAGGGCTTTTTTTTTTTTACATCTAAACAATAACAGATGTGTTCTAGTTTCATTGCTGTTACTGTGATTTTAAAAACCCTGGAAAATAAATTCAACTGAAAAAAGAAATGGATTTATTTATCCTATAGTTGCAGTCATTGTCCATTTTGGGGAAGTCAAGACAGGAACTCTAGGCATCTGCTCACATGTTATCCAAGCACAGAGAGAATACATGTTTAGAAACTCACTAGCTTGCTTCCTGCATTCAGCTCAATGCTTACTTGCTTTAACGGGGCAGAATTTCATGCATAGAGAGTGGTACCACCCACAGTGGGCTGGCTCTTCCCACAATTAATAAGACAACCCCCCTCAGACATGCCAACAGGCCAACCTAATGGAGATGAGATTTTCATCCTAAGTGACTCTAGATTGTATCAAATTGACAAATAAATCTAACCATTACAATGCATTAATAATAAGTTGCAACATTACTTCTTACAGACTTCACACAGGACATTTCAGAATCTTTCTTAAAATAGATGCTCTGTAGACACATTTCAGCAATATCTAGTCTTGAAGTTTAACTTGAGTAGTTTCACTGATGGGGATCCCCTTCTTCCTAAGACCATGCCATAGTTTCAGGTAGGCATAATTATGTGAAGTTCTGGTGTTGAATGAAAATACACTTTGTATTCACTTTTACCCATCGTTCTTAATTCCAAGTTCTAGCCAGAATAGAAAAGTCTGTGCACATCATTGAATAATCTGAAATTGTTTTCGTGTTACAACTGGAAATACCTTTATTCTTTGTAAGTGTTGTTCAAGAGTGAATTCTTTCACGACACAGTTTTGAACAGACTACTCTGGGACTGTGGGCAGAAGAGTTAGAAAAAAAAATTGGCCTTGTTTATACATGGCTTTCTCACAGAGGGATTACATGAACAGTAATGTCAGATATGATATAATGTTTGCTGAGACAGGAGAAACTCATGCTGTTATCAAAGCTGAAAGAAGAATAAAACCTATAACTCTGTAAAAGAGGCTGCCATGAAGGCTTTCCACTTAAAATGAAGACTGGGTTGGTCCCCATGAGAATAAGCAAGAATTTGCCTGGTGAGGGTAGACATAGAATAAATGGGAAAAATTAAATTGCAAGCAGACAAGTCAATCGATAAGGGAACAGAATGCTCAGAAGCAAGCATCAGCAACATGTAGCTAGAGATGGGAGGGGGAGGGGAAGGAGATAGAGCACAGAAGTTCCTGTATGATGAATCTAAAAGTATAAATAAATACAAACACATAAGACTTTGATGGCATATTTGGCAATTTTAATGTCATTACAGGGACTGTGAGACAAACAGCAACCAGGCATATGCGTGATATAAGCATGTATATATATTGCTATTATGTAGATATAAAATAGTATTTTGGGAAAACCAAAGTGCTGCATTTAGGTAATGAATGGATTGCAAATAGAAGCAAAGAGCCCAACTCGGGGAGAGGTCTATAATTTAAACACTGAAGCCATCTGAGGTGGGTTGGACAGGATGGTGACATAGCATTCAATTCCCACCATTATATTCTCTTCAGTAGATTCAGTTTGGAGGAAGTTTCTCTGATATTAAAAAAGCTCAATTTGAAAAAAAAAACTTAAATCCAATTGCAACGTTACTACTGCTGCTTAGAGATTAGCTATTTCCTTACTTGATTTGTATGCCACAGAAAACCATCATATTTACATTTTGTTTATTAAAATTATGGTTACAGTAGGGTGAAACACTTGAATTCTTCCTGAGATAGACAAATTAGATCTCTGACAATTGTGCTACTTATTTAGGGTGCAGTGATACATAGTTTTATAACCTTATCAGTGTATTAATTCATTGTCTGCTGCTTAAAAAATCATACTGCAAAGTGAATAAGTTTTGCAGTGATGGCTATTCCTTATTGTCAACTTGACTATATCTAAAATGAACTATGATTCAGAAATGGAGGGCACACCTGTGAGTGATTTTCTGCTTCGTTTGAAGTGGATGAATCTGCTTCTAGTCTGTACCTTTGAGGCAGGAAGATGCACACATTTGATTCGGATTTTGAGGTGGGAAGAAATATACCTTTAATATAAACCTTGAGGTGGGAAGACATACTTTTAATACGGACCATACCTTCTTCTGGAAGACTATATAAGAACATGGAAAAAGGAAATTTTGATCTTTGCCTGCCTTCACCTTGTGAGCACATTGATTTCTTCACTGACATTGGATTCCACTTCTTCAACATTCCAGCAATCACAGAAGACCAGCTGAGGCATCAACTTGTAGAACTGAACAACTACTAGATTCTTGGACTTTTCATTTACAGCTCGCCATTGTGGGATTAGCAGGACTGCAGCCTGTAAGTCACTCCAATAGACCATGGTGTGTGTGTGTGTGTGTGTGTGTGTGTGTGTGTACATATATTCTTATCCTTATTTATATTTATATCATTTAGATTCATTCCATAAGAACCCTTATTAATACATTTGCCAAAATGAGATTTGGATTGATCCACAGCCATGGAGGTTCAAAGTCGGGGATCTGCATCTGGTGATGACCTTCTTGTTGGCAGTGACCCAAGATAGTGCCCAGTACCACATACTGAGAAAAAAGCGCATGTTTATTTAGATTGTCTGATCTTTCTCTGTCCTCTTCTAAAGCTTCCATATTCGAATGTGGGAGTTCTGCTACCACAACTGGATGAAGATTCTACCCTGTGTATTTCACAATAAGCATTAAGCTACAAAATGGGTTTTAGAGAGTGGAAACCAGATGCAAACTGTAGCAATCCAGTATTTCAGATGAGATAGATGTTTTAGATTTGACTCTAATATTCAGATGGTAGCTCAAAGTCTTTTTTTTTCAAAAAGATAATAGTAATGGTTAATTCTGATTATCATAAGACAGGATCTAGACTTTCCACATAAATAAACCTTTGGATATGCCTGTGAGGGATTATCGTGCTTGGGTTTACCTCAAACTTCCCCTGAGAGGGGTTCTGCTGATCTGATCAGATAAATGGAGGTAAGAAGATTCGTCCTAAGTGTGTGGTATCATTCTTTTTTTTTTTTTT
>LR753369.1:1192190-1207576 GCA_902729485.2 Mus minutoides | reverse complement strand
GAGAAGTGGGAGTCACCAGCCCGTCACAGTAAGGAGTGGCTCACAGGACGGTTTGCTCACCTGGTCACTGTAGCCTAGGGAGAGAATGGGGTTACTAAGAAACACAGTAGATAAGAACACAGGAATAGAGGTAGCCTCGTAAAAATGGCTGGCAGGAAAGCAAAAAGAGGAAGAAGAGGAGGATGAGAGCAAAAGATAAAAAGGAAGGGTTTAGGGTCACAAAGGGTTCCAAGAACGGTACTGTCCACACCTCCCAAGGTCATGGGGCAAGCTAGTGAGACACAGACAGAGCCTCTGAGGTAATGTGCTGTGGGTCTCTGCTCAGCCTAAGAATAGTCTTAGTGACCCAGGGGTGGCAGGTGACAGTGAGCAGGCAAGTGAACGGGAGGCGAGAAAATGTTAACTCCTCTTTCTAGAAATGTGGGAAGGCCAGTGAGGGGACGTGGCTGAGGGATCTTTATGACGGAAAGGATTCCAGCACACTTATTAGCTCAGAAGAAAGGGCAGCAGAAAAAGACATCCTCAGATCAGACAAGAAGAATGGAAGACTTCCCTTAGTCTCTACAGAGATATGTCGGCAGGGAAGAGATTAGTCATAGCCTCCATTTTAAAGACAGAAGCATGAAGCCTCGTGTGAAAGAAATTTGCAGCGAACCACACAGCTCTGGAGTTGACAGAAAAGATACACACACACACACACACACACACACACACACACACACACACTGACTTTCTGTGTCAGAAGACTCCCTTGAATGACTTTGGAGCCCTGGGCAGTCCTACAGAAATCTAGAGAAAGCCAGTGTTGGTCTGGGCTGCCAAGAAGACAATGTAAGATGCATTCTGGGAAGGGGTTGCTGTCAGCAGAGGGATGGGACAGAGGGCAGAGCCAGGAAAAAGCAAAGACATCTCCACCCAGGCAGCAGCTGCTCTCAAATATGTCACAACTTGTCAAAGAGGCAGAAATAGAAGCAGTTTGGGGAGTGGAAGGGGGTGGGGTAGCATGCTATGGCTTCTGAAGCCATGTAGAGGGTGACCAGGAAGGAAGGAGACAATCGGGAAGGCTGAGCCAGAGGTGAGTGTGTGAGGTTGAGGATGGGAGCAAAAGTGAATTGGGGACAACATTCCCTAAAGAAACCTATCCTGCCTGACCCCAGCGGTTCAATCCTCCGGTCAAGTCTGCTTCGAACAACCGACAGAGCAGGCCTCTAGCTGAGAGAGTGGAGTACTAGATCAGTGGTGGAGCACTTACCTAGTGTGTATGCCCTAGCCTTGGCTTCTGAGCCTAGTACCTCAAAACCAACTAATCAACAGCAGCCACAAAAAAACAAAAACAAAAAACAAAACAAACAAACAAAAAAAACACATGTTGCATCCCTACCCAAGTACATATTCCCTACAGAGAATGATCTATGCAGCCAGATTTCCAGTTTTGAAAGAAAGAGTTTATCAGGTATGCACCAAACCAAAGTAGAAGAGGTTATCAAGCAGAGAGAAAAACATCATCAGACTGGGCACTTCAGCATCCACAGAAGTGACTGAGGAGGCCCTGGAGAAAGAATCGTGATGAAGTTCCCGACTGAGAGATTTCCGGGCAAAGCAAGACATTCTGTCCATTTTGAATGTCTCTGGCCTCCTGTTCCCACTGCAGACATTTTGTATACCACGGGTTAGGCAACGACAGCCTCAGTTGGAAGTGGTTTACCTTTATCCAGTCTCCAGGGCACAGTGTCCTTCTTACCCTTAGTCACTTGCTCCCTGTTTCAGACCCAGGGGACCAGCCTGCCCTAAGACAGGGAACCTTGAAGGACACTTGAAATCAACGTGGAGTTTGAGGTGGCATGGGAGAGGCTCCTCACTCCCAGAGTCTGCTCTCGACAAGTGCACATGACAGTTCACCCATATGATTTCTCTTAAGCCCACCGGCACTTCCTCCAGGCCTACAGGTTGAGCTGAAGGGAAAGGGTAGTTGTTTAGACCATTGGTTCCAGCATCTTGGTTTACAGGTGGGCAAACTGAGAACCAGAGATGGGACAAGACAGCATCATGCCCTGTCTCATATCTCTTTATCCATCCACTTCCCTTAAATTCCTGACAGCTTTTGCCCCAACCAGGAAGTAAATAGCCTATTGTGATGGGGGTTGAGAGCGATCATAGTCTTTGCCCTGATTCCCAAAGGTCCCACAGAGCCAGGCCCTGGGTCCCTATGGCTGTGTGCTCTGCTGTGCCTTGTTCCAGTTTATCTGGAACACCAACTCTCTGCTTTGTCTCCAACAATCACCTCTCCTGACCCCAAGTCTCCTGGGACCCAACTTCTTCTGCCTCCAGGCCTGCCCCTTTCCCCACCCCAAAGCCAAAGATTCTTGAAGGATGATCCTGGCTCTGAGCTCCAGATTCCAGGCAGGGCTGGGATTTCCCAGTGGTTACCTGATACTTAGCCCTTATGGAAACAATGTGGTCCAAGCAAGGCCAGGGTCTCTTCCCTGTCCCAGTTCTAAGCTCTGTTCCCATCTCTCTCCAGAACCGAAGGCCCCAGACTCTCTTCTCATTTTCCTCTCTCCATAAGCGCTTCCCCTGAGGTCTCTCTGAATTCTCCCGATGTCCACAGGCACATGGCCCTGCACTCCCCCAGAGACTGTGTACAGTGTACATACACACCTGCTGTGTCCCCTCCTCACTCACAGAGGGAGAGGGGTTCAACCCCAAGGTCTCAGCTCAAGTCTTCAAACCAGAGATGCCCCTAGTCCTCAGCATTTTGAACAAGTCTCTTTTCCCCAGCCTCCATCTCCTTCTGTGTAGAATGAGGGTGGACTAGTTGGCACTCAGCTGCCTTGCAGCTTTGATGGACTATGATGCTGTTATCTGGTTCCACCCTGTTAAAAAGCTACTGCCCTCAACTGTAGCTCTGATGGCCTGTGATGCTGTGATCTGTTGGGACCCTGCTAAAAAGCTACTGCCTCGTAAATAGTGTTGGTTTGCACATCGTATTTATGCACACTTACTGAAGCATATACATACATATTACTGAGACCCAATCCCCACGTAGTCCCAATAATAATTCTCTTGCCTGAGAAAACAAAAAGGGAGGGGTTCTTGGAGAGGCCAGGGGCTCCCCCTCTCTATACCTGCTTGCTCCTCCGTTCCCAAGCCCATGAGACTCCAGAGTGAGAAATATGCCTTGATTTTAGTCAAGCAACCTGGCAACCCAGGTCAGCCCATCAGTAGAGACTAGAACGGGGGTTGGAGGCCAGACCGCCATGGTGGGATGCAAGGAGAAGGAAGAGGGAGCAGGTGAAGGGGATTTCTGAAACCTGATACTACCATGCAAATGAGGTCAGCCCAGCATGCAAATGGGCAAAGCTAGGTTGAGATGGTCCGAGTGGGACGCCCACAGCCTGGGTCTGAAGCCTTTGTAGGGGCTGGGGGGCTTCCTTTGGAGAAAGCATGACCGCCTGAGGAGGCTACAGTAGGGGCAGAGGACCCCTCTGTGCCCACACAGCAGGGGTGGGGATTAAGCTTGGACGCCCTGCTGTCAGGTCAGAGCTGATGGATCAGCACTGATGGTGGGACACAAAGGGGCTCTGTGCCTGGCACCAATGTGTTCCCGTCCATCAGAGGGCAGCTAGTGGGGTGCTGGGGTATGCAGGGGAGGAAGACCAAGGACGAGACACGTGAGGAGACAAGGTGTCCAAAAGGTCAGTACCCCCACCTCTACATTGGCATTTTGGAAGACTCTACCGCTTCAGTTCCCAAAGCATCTTTGCCTTCAGTGGGACGTGGCATGATCGTCAAGCCCACATCATCCGGACTTACACAAAGAAAGGCATCTACAGACAAGGATTCACTGAGACCCAGAGACACAACTCCCAGCCCCACCCGCATCAAACAGGAGCAAACATCACACTCACCTCCTGAGGTGCATCCTGCAGACCAGAGCTGTCTAGTCACTGCCCTCGTGCCCACCCAGGGACCAACCCAGTGCAGGGGTTGGGCAGAGGAAGGAGAAAGAGAATTGATTTCTCTTCTGGGTTATACTTATCCTTTTTCTAGCTCACCCCCTTGTCACACAGCACTCTCTACCTTGGAAAGGTGAATTTTAGTACACAGTTGTCACTCAACTGTGAGCACAGGGTAGCAGGTAGATGACATCCTCCTGTTCATGTCACCTGGTACCCAATGCATGGCACACAGTTTCTTGATTGAAATAATGGGGAAGGGGGACAGTGGGTAAGCACGGTATGGTAGTGTACAACTTTAATCCTAGCACTTGGGAGGCAAAGGTAGGGGGAATCTCTGTGAGTTTGAGGCTACCCCTGTTCTACAGAGTTAGTTCAGGACAGAGGTACACAAAGGAACTGGGTCTCAAAAAAAAAAAAAGGAAGGGGATTCCCTCCCCCGATCCTGACCCCGGTCCATAGGGTCAGTGTAGACACCTGATTTGAGGAGCACAACAAGGCTAAGAATGGGTGAGAGCACAGAAACAGAGAGATGACAATTCAGGGAATAAGTCTTGTATGCATTGCATGTTTCGATGTGCTGGGTACACATAGGTTCACATGCGCCCGCGCGCACGCAAACACACACACACAGACACACACACACACACACACACACACACACACACACACACACACGGCATCTGCTGCCATTTTGAAACATGAGTGTTTCCCCAGTCAAATCCACCCTCCTGCCCCGTTGAGCCGATGGTTCAGACCTTTATCATCTCACTCCTGGATTACTGTCGTGCGTGGGGTTGGGATGGGGTAGGGTAATGAGGTTTTCTTACCTCAGTTCTCAAGTCCCTCCATACCCCGTAGAGCCTCTTATCCTCACAGACTCGTTTTCAGTCGTCACCACCCTGAGATCCACACACTCTGATCACCCACGCACCTTCCTCTTCTTACTTCTTCATGTCCTCATTCTGCTGATTTCCCAAGACCTGGTCCAGGACTTGCCTCCTCTACAGCCCTCCTTGGAGGCTTAGCCTCCAGTGACTGCCATTTGTTTGCAAGTGATCCTCGTTGTCCCTGTTCAGTTTTTTTGGTTTTTTTTTTGTTGTTGTTGTTTTTTTTGTCTGAGACAGAGTTTCCCAACTAGCCCAGACTCGCCTGGAACTGGCAATCCTCCTGCCTTGGCCCTTCCAAGTACGGAATTAAAGATATGTGCCACCATGCCCACCCAGCTTTCAGCCGCATCATTAGCTGCAACATTAACAGCTTTGCGATGGGGCATTCCCTACTGAGGGTCCAGGCTCTTGTACCAGGCAGCAGGGTCCTGCAAGGCATCAAAGAACAAGTCCTTTCTGCTCCCACTTCAGAGGAAGAGCACAGATTGTTTAGGGGTAAGTGGGATTGGGTCCCCCAAGGACAAAAGATACAATTTGGCAGTTTCCACAGCAAGTGTGACATCCCTCTCTTTTTAGGGCTCATGGGGCTGGAGTATAACCTGAAACAAGGTAGATTTTTGTTTGTTTGCGTCTTTCCTTTAAGGAGGTGGAAAGTGTGTTGAACGTGACTATTCTCTGTCTAGGTTTAGAACCCACAATAATGTGCTGCACTTTGCATCCCCAAGTAAAGTCAAGAACTGACTTAAGGCCTCAATGTGTCCCAATTTGCTTGGGGCTCTTTTTATTGTCCAGTATGTCTCCCCCTCACACACCTGTTTCCTTCCTTAAAAGACAGCATTTTCTTGGCTCCTGTCTGTGGCTTAAGAGAGGAGTAAAAGGCCAGTCCTTCAAACCTCACACAGCTCTCACGGATGCTATGAAGGGAGCCCTCACTGAGCCAACCCCCCCTCCACCACAGACAACTCCACCCTTCTCTTAGTGTCCTGACTGGTAGTTACAATGTATCCATCTCCTCCTCCTCCATTGGAACAGGGATAGTAGAACAGATCGCACCTAGTCTGCAGGGTCCTGGGGAAAATTCTGAGCCATAGGTGAAAGTTTGTGGCTCAAAATCCAGAATCCCTGAAGCTTCAGGT
Organism: Mus minutoides; assembly: GCA_902729485.2. Lineage (NCBI taxonomy): Eukaryota > Metazoa > Chordata > Mammalia > Rodentia > Muridae > Mus > Mus minutoides. Next base: position 1,201,594 of record LR753369.1, on the reverse strand, counting down.
CAGTGGAATAGGCTGTCACGTGACAGCCACAGCAAAGAGATTTGGTAATCAGAGGCTGGGTGAAAGGTGGCCAGAGGCCTGCACACCGCTCTTAGAACTAACTGGTCCTCCCTGACTACCAATGCCTCTCCTGAGTTATCCTCTGGCTTACAGAGGCCAAGATTCAATGGGAATGACCCCTCCCCCACCTGACATTCTAGAATTGTATGACGCAGGCAAAGGTGATGACTCAGGCAGGAAGGAATAGAAGAGGCCAGCCTGGTGGCCCAAGACAGACAAATGATGCGAAGGACTCTTTCTCCTTATCGACCCTTCTACAGAAGGGAAAGAGTCAAAATGGTTCTAGTGCCAGAAGACATCATTGAGGGGAAAGCACAGAAGAGATGATTAAGAGCATCACACAGGATCCATCCCACCAAACACAGACACTATTGCATATGCCAGCAAGATTTTGCTGAAAGAACCCTGCTATAGCTGTCTCTTGTGAGGCTATGCCAGTGCCTGGCAAATACAGAAGTGGATGCTCACAGTCATCTATAGGGTGGAACACAGGGCCCCCAATGGAGGAGCTACAGAAAGTACTCAAGGAGCTGAAGGGGTCTGCAACCCTATAGGTGGAACAACAATATGAACTAACCAGTACCCCACAGAGCTCATGTTTCTAGCTGCATGTGCGCAGAAGATGGCCTAGTCGGCCATCATTGGGAAGAGAGGCCCCTTGGTCTTGCAAACTTTATATGCCCCAGTACAGGGGAACACCAGGGCCAAAAAGTGGGAGGGGGGAGTATAGGGGACTTTTGGGATAGCATTTGAAATGTAAATGAAGAAAATATCTAATAAAAAATTTTAAAAGAGCATCAGACAGGGGACTGAACAGCTCTTGGCTAGGGGAGAAGAAGGCAATGTAGAGTAGTCTGTGAGTTCTAATCCTTGTTAAACACTGACTTCACCTGACCCCTACTACTTAAAGTCCCCTCCCTTACTTAAGAAGTCTTTGTGTTCTCTTACTTCAATCTACCCCCAACATCATGAGACCGGGTCAAAGAAGCTGTAGAAACCCAAAAGTTGAATCCATTTGCCCTTCTGGGTTTCTGTCTTTGCCTCCATGGATCTTAGGGATACACATACACACACACACACACACACACACACACACACACACACACACGCCCCAAATCTGGAGTGGTCCTGGTGTGGTAGTGGTAGGTCTTTAGGGGTCTCATGGGACTGACATAGTACGGTTTAAGGTGCTGCTGAGCAGGAAAGAGAAGGCTAGGTGGATTCTCAAGAGCCCTTCCCGTCTGTCCAAGACAACCCCTTTCCTGATCCCTTCCTGCCCTGTCCACCAGCTGCCTTGGACCATGGAGGAGAGCAGGCAGGAGGCCCGGGTAGGAGTAATTGAAAGGAGCAGATGAGACAGGGGGAATGCACCCACCCCCACATTCCCTGCCCCACAGGGCCTGTGGAGAAATGAAAACTAATCAAATTACAGCCGACGGCCTCCCGACCCGTGCACAGGAGCCGCCTGGGCCAGGGGCAGGCCTGCAGGGTGGGGTGGGGGCAAAAGGAGAGAGAAGGGGAATCACATGTAATCCACTGGAAACGTCTTGATGTGCAGCAACAGCTTAGAGGGGGGCTCAGGTTTCTGTGGCGTTGGCTATATTTATCTCTGGGTTCATGCCAGCAGGGAGGGTTTAAATGGCACCCAGCAGTTGGCGTGAGGGGCTGCGGGAGCTTGGGGCCAGTGGCAGGAACAAGCCTTTTCCGACCTGATGGAGCTGTATGAGACATCCCCCTATTTCTACCAGGAGCCCCACTTCTATGATGGGGAAAACTACCTTCCTGTCCACCTTCAGGGCTTCGAGCCCCCGGGGTATGAGCGGACTGAGCTCAGCTTAAGCCCGGAAGCCCGAGGGCCCCTGGAAGAAAAGGGACTGGGGACCCCTGAGCATTGTCCAGGCCAGTGCCTGCCGTGGGCATGTAAGGTGTGTAAGAGGAAGTCTGTGTCGGTGGACCGGCGGAGGGCAGCCACACTGAGAGAGAAGCGCAGGCTCAAGAAAGTGAATGAGGCCTTTGAGGCCCTGAAGAGGAGCACCCTGCTCAACCCCAACCAGCGGCTGCCTAAGGTGGAGATCCTGCGCAGCGCCATCCAGTACATTGAGCGCCTACAGGCCTTGCTCAGCTCCCTCAACCAGGAGGAGCGCGATCTCCGCTACCGAGGCGGGGGCGGGCCCCAGCCCGTGGTAAGTGGCTGGTGCACCAGATCCAGGGATAGGGCCAGAGGGAGGTGCCTGGTCAGCCTCAGGCCACCAGAGCTGGAACAGGTGCAAAGCAGGGCCCTTGGGATCCCTGAACCCCTTGCCTTGTCGGCTAGACTGTCCAGTGGCTTTATGGGTTCATACTGTTTCCAGACCGGACAAAGGCAGTGGATATAAATACAGATGGGGTGGCGTGGACTGGCACAGGAGAACAGAAGGGACCCAGAAACAAGCCTTCAGTAAGGGCTTAGGTGAGCCTAGGCGAAAATGAGGGAAAGTGGCCAAAGAAACCTGCTTTGTCCCAAGTCCACAGCCTTCATATTCAACCTGACAAAAGATATTAGAATGCCCACAGGCCTGCTCAGGAGCCACCATAACAAAATACTCTGGTTTACCACCCTTACCGCCGAAATGAAGGCAAAATTCTCATCCTAGAAGCTAGAAGACCTAGAAGTAGGATGTCTATGGTAACATTCTAGGGTAGGAAACTGACCGTTACCCAGGCAGAGAGAAATACCTGAGACTGGTAGTAGACTTGACCTTAGACCTTGGCCTTGTCTTGCACGCAGGTGCCCAGTGAATGCAACTCCCACAGCGCCTCCTGCAGTCCGGAGTGGGGCAATGCACTGGAGTTTGGTCCCAACCCAGGAGGTAAGTGAATTCTGACTCTGGTAACATGGCTCAAATCCCTTAGTCCCTAACTAGGCTGGGCTTGTACCCTTACCATAAGCCCTGTTCCAGTCACCCTCCAGCAGCTTTTCCAGGAACTTGCTGACCTGAGGGCCCCAAATGGTGGGCTGGAGACCCCATGCCTCCTAGTAGCCTTGACCAGCTAAAGAGCAGTCAGAGCCTCCAGCAGCTTCCCTGCTGGTCTCTGACCTCAGGGAGAAGAGCCTGCCCCTGCCTAAGGGTCCCTGGGGATCATTGTATCAGTGTTGTAAAACTGGGCCTTGGGCCCTGGGATATCCTGGCTTCACCTAGGGATAACCACTTCCCAAACCTAACTGCATTAGGGGATTTCAGAAGCAGCCCACAAGCACACACACAGCATGGGGAGTGCTAGTGGGGGGGGGGGGGGGGGGGGGGGGGGGGGGGGGGGGGGGGGGGGGGGGTGTTGGTGGGGGGGGAAGGTAAGGAAGACTTCCTTACCCGTTTTATCCTGGAAAACCTGTGTCATCAAGGGTCCCATACCCCTTGCCCAGGAAACATTCTCCCACCTTTCCTTACAGATCATTTGCTCGCAGCTGACCCTACAGATGCCCACAACCTGCACTCCCTTACGTCCATCGTGGACAGCATCACGGTGGAGGATATGTCCGTTGCCTTCCCAGACGAAACCATGCCCAACTGAGATTGTCTGCCAGGCTGGGTGTGCATGTGAGCCCCCAAGTTGGTGTCAAACGCTATCACTTCTGTAGCAGGGGGGCTTTTAAGTGGGGCTGTCCTGATGTCCAGAAAACAGCCCTGGGCTGCCACAAGCCAGACTCCCCACTCCCCATTCACATAAGGCCCAGCAAGGGAATTTAGCTGACTCCTTAAAGCAGAGAGCATCCCCTTCTGAGGAGAGAAAGATGGAGTCCAGAGAGCCCCCTTGTTAATGTCCCTCAATGGGGGGCAAACTCAGGAGCCTCCTTTTTTTGTTTATCATAATATGCCTCTAATTCCACCCCTCAAATGAGTCAGTTTGAGAGACGCGAGTGCCCTGACCTGTACAAGTGTGCACATCTGTTCCGGTCTCTTCCTGAAGCCAGTGGCTGGGCTGGGCCTGCCCTGAGTTGAGAGAGAAGGGGGAGGAGCTATCCCGTTCCAAAGTCTCTGGGGGGGCCAAGCATTTGCAGTGGATATTGGGAACCTTCCAGTGCTTTGTGTATTGTTTATTGTTTTGTGTGTTGTTTGTAAAGCTGCCATCTGACCAAGGTCTCCTGTGCTGATGACACCGGGGACAGGCAGGGAAGGGGGTGGGGGCTCTTGGGGTGACTTCTTTTGTTAACTAAGCATTGTGTGGTTTTGCCAATTTTTTTTAAAATTCTTTTGCTAACTTATTTGGATTTCCTTTTTTAAAAAATGAATAAAGACTGGTTGCTATCAGAGCGTCTGCAATGATATTATCAAGAGGGGAGGCACCAAAACTCTTTCTCTTGAAGGTCCAAATGGAAGGAGGGGTGGATCATGTGAGGGAAGCTGGAGTCCGGAGCTGGTTGTTAGACTCGGGGAGCCAGGTGGCACACAGCTTGGGGAAAGACCAGACTCCTTAGAAATCCTGGGCCCACAGAGGCAGGCCCGCAAAACATTCTGTTTTACTTTAATTCAGGCGTCATTCACAGTCCGCCCTGTTCCAGTTCACAGCCCATCCTCAGCTCCATCTCTCCCCTGGATCCACGGTCACCTCAGAGAAGTAGGAAGTGACTATATTGAACAAATGGTGGTCAGACGCTGTCATTTCTTCGCATGTCCGCTGACCACCTTCTGCCCTTCCCTGTAGGCACAGAGATATTCCTGTCCCCAACTACTGCTCAAAGATGAGGAGATCCTGCTAAGGGAGCCAGAGACAAAGAACAATCAGGGGGGCTTCCTAAGGGGAGAAGTTGGGTGGGAAACTGAAAGCAAAGCGCACGGGTAGAGCTTGTGTAAGGATTAACACGGGGTCTAAAAGAACTATAATCGGGAACAGGCCAAAAACCGCCAACTTCAAATTTGCTGTTGTGTCGTAACTGTTTGTCTGGTTTCCTGGAAATTATTTCCAAACCATTGCAGACAGGGATTCAGTATATGGTGCATCCTGGGTCCCCTTCAGTCCTCTCAGGCCCTTTGTCAACCGACCTGAGCCAGTTTAAGAGAGCAGGCATTGATGGCCATTCTGCGTTTGCTCAAGCTCAACTGGGCCCCTCCCCGCAACTGCCCTCCCTAAAGAAGATAGTATGAGAAAGGCTTGGTGGAGCCTCAGAAACTTGAAGGAGTAAGAAGCTAGAGAGGATAGGTCTCACCAAGGTCTGATTATCTTGGTTTGTGGGATTTTCTTCCTTTTGAGTTTGTGTCATTGGATTTACAGTCTTTCAGATAGCCTGAAGAGGAATATTTAAGTCTAGCTTTGAGCTTCTGACCATGGAGCAAAGTAAGTGCCTGCCTTACCAATTCCTACCTCTGGTCTAGTGTGCTCCCTTAGGCCCACCAAAATACCCAACTGTGCAACCAAATAGAGCTCTTCTCAGATTTGTGCCCTCTGCCCCAGCGCCTCCCAGTGTTCTTGAGTGGATTGCCCCCGACTGCCTTCAGTTGTAACATGTCTGTCCCTTGTCCTCGTAGGCCCCTCCAAGGGTCTAGTGCTGGCCAAGAGCAAGCAGGTCCTCCATGAATATCCTGCAGCTCATGGGCTCCGGTTGCTGGAGATTGTGTTAAAGCCCATTCTTTTCACACTTGAAAGAGAGAATAAAGGTCCCTGGAGTCAGGTGACCCTTGTGTAACCACAGCTTGAAAGTCCTCAAGCTATAATACGCCAGCACAGCTCAGATGTGGATGATAACCCTGCTATCCAGGAGTCCAGAATAATTTTCATAAATGTTATTAAGCATAACGGTTTCCTTAAATTAACAAACTCTCAGCCTTCACAATTGAATTACAAGTAACAGTCAGGTTAATGAATAACGAGGGGGAGTTCTTTAGGGAAATTAACTTCAATTACGTCATCCGTGGAAGTAACTACAAAAATCAAACAGGGCTATTTTGCAACAGCAGCAGCAACGGGAAAGTGGTGGTGGTTTGAATACACTAGGTCCAGGCAGTGTCAATGTTTGGAGGTGTGGCCTTGTTGGAGTAGCTGTGGCCTTGTCCACTTGTTGTGGACAGTAAGTATGTCACTGTGGGTGTGGGCTTTGAGAGCTTCCTCCTAGCTGCCTGAAGATGTCAGTCTTCTCCTAGCAGCCTTCAGGTGAAGATGTAGAACTCTCAGTTCTTCCAGCCCCATGCCTGCCTGGACACTGCCATGCTCCCACCTTGATGATAATGGACTAAACCTCCTGAACCTGTAAGTCAGCCCCAATTAAATGTTGTCCTTATAAAAGGACACAGTATCTGCTCACAGCAGTTCAAACCTAACCAGACACAAGTATCTGCTTTTATTAATATTCATCAACAATTCTCCTGGATGAGGTCAGTTAATCCACTCAATGTAGCGATCAAAAAGACCGATTTAAGGGGTGATGTCACAGCCCAGCGCAGTAGACAGTCAAGGAGATGGCACGTGTCTCTGTGCAACATGCATAGAATGTTCATGGAACTGAAACATGTTAGCTACCTAATTCCATTGCAACGCCAGCTACTGCCTCCCAGGAGAGACTTGGAAGGAAATTGAATGGTCAAAGCCACAAAGGCAAGGAAGAGAGTCACTGAGCAGTCTTCTACAAGGGACATTGGTGAACATAACATTTCTGAGTTATGTAAATTGGTGGCAAGAGGGGACCAGGGATCCAAGCCATGAATTATTTACTTGTGTGTGTGTTTGTTTTTTGTTTTGTTTTACTTATTCACTTATTCACTTTACATCCCACTCCCTCCCAGTCACCCCCTCCCCCAATCTTTTTCCCACCCACCCTCCCCTTCTCCTCCAAGCTCCCCTGTGTATCCCCCCAACTATGGTACTTCAAATCTCTGGGAGCATGAATAGCTTCTTAAAGCCACCCAGGGGAGGGGCTGGACCCTGAATTAAAGTAATGGAGACCTACTGTGGTGGTTTAAATAAGAATGACTCCCAGTGGCACACATATCTGAATGCTTGGTGTCTTAGTCAGGGTTTCGATTCCTGCACAAACATCATGACCAAGAAGCAAGTTGGGGAGGAAAGGGTTTATTCAGCTTACACTTCCACATTGCTGTTCATCACCAAAGGAAGTCAAGACTGGAACTCAAGCAGGTCAGGAAGCAGGAGCTGATGCAGAGGCCATGGAGGGATGTTCCTAACTGGCTTGCTTCCCCTGGCTTGCTCAGCCTGCTCTCTTATAGAACCCAAGACTACCAGCCTAGGGATGGCACCACCTACAATGCCCCCCCCCCCGCCTTGATCACTAAAGGAGAAAATGCCCCACAGCTGGATCTCATGGAGGCACTTCCCCAACTGAAGCTCCTTTCTCTGTGATAACTCCAGCCTGGGTCAAGTTGAAACGCAAAACCAGCCAGTACACTTGGTCTCCGGTGGGTGGAACTGTTTGGGAAGGATTAGAAGGTGTGATCTTGTTGGAGGAGGTGTCCGTAGTTGGGCTTTCAGGTTTCAAAAGCTCATGCCATCCTAGTTAGCTCTCGCTGCCTCTTTGTTGTTTCAACAAGTAAGTAACTCTCAGCTAGTTCTCTGACACTATGCCTACCTGCCTGCTTGCCTGCCTGTCCTGCTCCCCACCATAACGGTCACAGACCTTAACCCTCTGAAACTGTAAGCAAGCACCCAAGTAAATGATTCTTTTAGATAAGTTGCCTTGGCCATGGTATCTTAACTAAGACAGCTACTGAAATGCTGAGATATACAGAGGAAGCTGGGCAGTGGCAGCAGCAGGCTCAGTGTGAAAGGGTCCAAGTAGAGTGAGCCTGGACAGATGAGAAAGAAAACCGACCAAGCCTGACAGCAGGTTTCTCACACCCTCACCCTGTACTATAAGCCCTTGGCACAAGCCACCCAAACACTAACTTTTCCTTCACAACTGTGAGCGTGTAATAAACAGAAGAGTATTGCCTACATGTTTCAAACCCGATACTTCCTTCTCAGAGCATAGCAGTGCCAAGGGTCATGAAGTAAAGCTAGACACAGCAAATGAACTTAGTGTTCAAAAACAAAAAAGAAACAGGGTTGAGGGCTAGAGAAATGGCTCAGCAGTTAAGAGCACTGACTGCTCTTCCAGAGGTCCTGAGTTCAAACCCCAGCAACTACACGGTGGCTCACAACCATCTGTAATGAGATCGGATGCCGTCTTCTGGAGTATCTGAAGACAATGACAGTGTACTAATAACATACATAAAATAAATGAAATCTTTAAAAAAAATTTAAAAAGGAAGGAAGGAAGAGAGAGGGAGAGAGAAAGAAAGGAAGAAAAGAAGAAAGGAAGAAAGGAAGAAAGGAAGAAAGGAAGAAAGGAAGAAAGAAAGAAAGAAAGAAAGAAAGAAAGAAAGAAAGAAAGAAAGAAAGAGAGAGACACCATTTGTACATTGTCTTAAAACCAGGATGTTTATTGGTACGTACACATCCACTCACGCACACACGCGCGCGCGCACACACACACACACACACATACTCACACACTCCTGAAAGCACTGAGCCAATACAGTACTGAGAAGGGATCTGGTTTGACACAGGAGGCTGGCAGGGAGAGCTTGGGTCATGGGTGACTCTCCAGAGAAAACAGATATTGACAGTGAGGCAGGGCCACACCATGACAGCAGCCTTTCCTCACTGCACGTAGAGCCCCCTATTTTGTCCTCCCTATTGACCCTGAATGCACCCAGCTCCCCAAGTGCTACCTAGGACACTGCAAACCATGTCAGGGTCACATGGGAAAGGAGGGGCAGGGCTGACTCTCCAACATAGCTAGCCCCAGAGTCCCTAGAAGGAGTCAGGAGGTAGGGCCATGCTCGGCTCCTTCCATCTTAGGATTGGCCCTTCTCTATAACTGCACCATTCAGGACCAAAGGTTCTCTTGCTCTAACCAGTTCATGTTCTACTCAGCTGTTTCTCTCTCCACAAGCACAGTCCGGGCTCTTTCCCATCCTCTTCCATTTAAGGTTCTATCACCCACCCTGATACTAGGCCCTGAGCTTTCCAAAGGTTAAGGAATTGGTCCAGAAGATAGGGGCGACTGATATCCCTCATAAATCTGCCCTGTCCCCACCGTGCTGCCAGAAAAAGCAATTAAAATAATGGAGACAGAGATTTTCTTGAGTAGTTAGCCTCTTACCCCCAAAAGAACCCTAAAGGAGGACTGGAGGGTATGGGGACACACAAGGGAGTCTGCCTCAGTCCGCTTTAGATTTCCTAGACCTGGGACATGAGTCACTAAAGGGGAAGCCTCCTCATTCCTGCACCCCCACTTCAGGGCAGAGTTAACTGTTCACAGTCTGAGCTACTCAATCCAGTAGCAGCACCATCTGTGGCTGGGGCTGGAGGCAACC
>LR753369.1:1172190-1187190 GCA_902729485.2 Mus minutoides | reverse complement strand
TTCTGATATAAGAAGCAAAAGAAAAAGAAAGCCCACTCCTGGGGGGAAAATATCAACCACAGAGTTCTACAGGGATAGTGTTTGTCAGAAATAGGAATGTTATGTCTTACAAATGATCTAAAAGAAAAATATTTCAAATATCTTCTGGATAGTGGAGGGTTAAATAGATAGGTCTCAACTACAGAAGCCCTTTTGAGGGCCCTGGCAGGCAAGAAACCTGCAAATGGAGTTAAGAGGTAGGCAAGTGTAGGGAAATTGCATTTGGAGGAAATCCAAACTTTTACTGGAAAAGAAAGGTTCCAAGCTATGCGTTCTGACTGGTCAATAGGGGTCACAGCAAACAGTCTGCAAACATGTTGGTCCTGTGGGCTGCCACTGTCCCCGAAGGCCAACACACCATCCAGAGACAACACAGCCCCATCCTCCCTCAAGCCAAAGAGTGTCTGCTCCCAGAATAGCCAGCACAGCTAGTGGCTGGATTTCAAAAGTGATCTGACAGCTGTAAACAGTTCAGACAAGGGCAGCTAAAATGATCAGGGCAGCGGAGTCTGCACGAGGGAAGGCTAAAGGAATTAAGGCCGTTCTGTCTGGAGAGACAAAGGCTTGGGCCCAGAGCAATATAATCAGAGTTTATGAAATTCACAGTTCTTACAAAAGGGGAAGCTGGTCAAATACAGACAACCCCATCAACCCGAACAGTAGGGAGGAGGCAGGCCTTTCCCCAGGGGGAACCTGCCAGAGGCATATTTAGGACAACTAAAATCAGGAAGTACTTAACACAACTGTGAGTACAGCTAGGATCCATTACCCACAGGAAGTCAGAAGGGCCAAAACTATAAATAGGGTCAAGAGAATTTAGATCTATCCTTAGGTAACAGTTACAACAATAATTACGAAATGTAATTGAAGGAGATGTCTAATCTTTTGAGCTGCTGACAGGGAGACAANCCGTGGTGGGGTAGTCTCTGTATGGTCCATCCTTTCATCTTAGCTCTAAACTTTGTCTCTGTAACTCCTTTCATGGGTATTTTGTTTCCTCTTCACAGGAGGAATGAAGTATCCACGAGCTGGTCTTCCTTCTTGATGTTCTTGTGTTTTGCAAACTGTATCTTGGATATTCTAAGTTTCTGGGCTAATATCCATTTATCAGAGAAGTGGATGCTCATAATCATCTATAAGAGGGAACACAGGGCCCACAATGGAGAAGCTAGAGATAGAACCCCAGGAGCTGAAGGGGTCTGCAACCCTAGAAGAGGATCAACAATATGAACTAACCAGAACCCCCAGAACTCGTGTGCTCCATATGTAGCAGAAGATGGCCTAGTCGGTCATCATTGGGAAGAGAGGCCCCTTGGTACTGCAATCTTTATATGCCCCAATACAGGGGAACACCAGGGCCAAGAAGTGGGAGTGGGTGGACAGGGGAGCAGGGAGGAGGAGGGGGGAGGGGACTTTCGGAATAGCATTTGAAATGTAAATTAAGAAAATATCTAATAAAAAAAATGGAAGAAAAAAAAAGAATATATGTTTGTGGTCAGCTGGTATAATTTCAACTCTTCAACATATTTTAAGGACATATGTCAGAAAATAATTACAAAATGATTATATTCATTCCATTAAATCTTAAATTGGAAAAAAGAAAAAAAAAAGAAAAATATCTCACAAGGACCACTAAGGACACAGCACCCCCTGGAGACACACACTCACTCACACACACACACACACACACACACACACACACACACACACACGGGAGGGGTGGGGAAGGTGTTGACTGGCTGAAGGGCTACCTGGGTGTTCTGTGTGGGGATCTGCAGAACCAAGGCCAGTGTGTTGTGGTCGAAGTTCTCATCCAGGGCCAGCAGGGCGCCATGCACACCACTCTCGTGTAGGTTTCCTGCATAGTCCCTTAGCCCTATAGACTGGACCCAGTGAACCACCTGGTCATTGGTCCAGACCAGCACATCTGGAGGACAGAGGAAGAAACAGACAAAAAGGAAGCCTGCTGGCCCAGGCTCTTCAAGGTGTAGAAGTAAAGTTTCCTAGACGCAGGGCCTCAACCTATACCTCACTTCCCACATCTTTCTGTCCTCCATGGCATCTGGGCTCCACCTCACTGCATCTCCCAGAAGTCCCCGAGTGGGCCACCCCACCCCACCCCCGACCCAAGGCCAAAGTGGCCTTATTTTTTCAATTTTCAGAGTCTTATGTAAAACCTGCCTCTTTCTCACTCATTCCTCCCTCTTCCCCCAGATCATCAACTTCTACAAGCACGCCAGTCCACAGCACCATCAGAGGGGTCGCATCTGTCTGCTTGGTGGCCCGTCTGAGGGAAGGGGAGCCACATGTGAGCACACATGGAATATATCTACTGTGTCACACAGGCTGACGTGAGTGAGTCTTCCCTGAGGCTCGCTGGACCCCAGGCTGAGGGCGAAGGCAAGCTTACCCTTGATCTCATGCTGGCTCTCTTCCCGCCTCTTCTCCAGCTCCTTCCGGTCATAATTCAGCCTCTTCAGACACATGATGCCATACTGAAGACTGGTTCTGCAGACACCACAGCACCTGAGCCAGGGGCTTCAGTGTGGCTGCATTCCTGCCTACGGGGCCCCAATTCTGTACCAGCCATAATGGGTACAGTGCGTGCAGGCCCACTGCATGCAGCACAGAGGATACTCCAGTCGTCCCCCCCCCCCTGCTTCCCCCCCCCCCCGCCCCGCCCTGCTTCCCCTGTGCTCCTGCTGCCACGGCTTGCACCTGATCTGAGGTCTGCTTGCATCCCCTATTTCAGCCAGGAAGGGCCTGGGCAGGCTAATTTTGACAGTCACCTTGGTAACCTAGGTTAGTCAAAGGCACCTCTGCATTGTCTTCAAGGGCATTTCCAGGGGTGATTAAGGGAGGTGGCGAGACCCATCCTGAGTATGGGCGGCTCCATCCCGCAGAGACCAGATGGAATGAAAGGGGAGGGCACAGCCTAAGAGCTCGGACAGTCTCTTCTACTTTCCCCTTCACAACAAAGGGCTCAAACAAGAAGCAAAAATAAATGCTTCCTCCTAAGCTGTGTCGGATATTCTGTTACAGCAAGAAGACACTAACTGTGGGCCTGACTGGTGGGGGGGCTTTGGATGACATGGACATGTCCCTTCTTCGCAGGCGCTGGAGTAATAAAAATCACTGCCACTCACAAGTCAAAGGAAAGAGAAATCCAAAACACTCCATATTACCATTTCCCTCAGTCTTTTCTATAGCCTGCAGATTGCCAACGAACTTGTTCCCTTACCCGCCCAACTTGCTTTCTCTGCTGCCACCATGCTGCCACCATGCTGTCCCTCAAACATGGAAAGCTTCTGAGACCTGGGTGTCCCAGGTCTTTGCACTGGTTGCTATGTCTGCCCAGAACATCCCACCCCCATTTTCTAAATGGCTGGCTCTTTCTTCACCTTTAAGTCTTTGCTCGGTCAGCAGACTCACACTACACCACCACCTCCGCGCCACACTCCCACAGTAACTTGGTCTCATTTTTTCCTAGTTCCTTAACTGTCTTGTCTCACCAAGTCAGAATGTACCCTTCCTGGGGACGGGACTGTTTAACTCACGGTCACAGATCTCTAGAGTGTCCTAGGTGCGCTGTAAGTGCTTAATGAGAAAATGAGGCAATTCTCCTAACTTAGTAACTATACTAAAAGAGCAGCAGCCGGGCATGGTGGCGCACGCCTTTAATCCCAGCACTCGGGAGGCAGAGGCAGGCGGATTTCTGAGTTCGAGACCAGCCTGGTCTACAAAGTGAGTTCCAGGACAGCCAGGGCTACACAGAGAAACCCTGTCTCGAAAAAACAAAACAAAACAAACAAACAAACAAACAAAAAGAGCAGCAGGCCGTGATAAACAGGGAATGAACAGTAAGTCAGACAGAGAACCTTGGGTTAGAAGGAGACCCACGGCCCTCAGTCCAAGCCTCTCCGAATCTAGGACTCACCCTACAGCGTTTCCACAGTGCTGCCTGAGCAACAGTGTAACCCCTCCATGGCTGGGCAGGGGGACAAATGTAAGGGTCCTGCCTTGACAGGATCTCTTTTGCCTTCTGGGCTTTTCCCTCACACTGAGGAACAGAACCGAAGTCCCTTCCCAACTCCAACCACTTTGAGATTAAATTATACAGACTACTCACAAAGCTCTTCTGCCTGGAACACTCATACCTCAGAGACACGTTTCTCGGCTACCTGTATTGATAGCTCAAGCGGCTGTCTTAAGCTCTGGATGACTATAAAGAGGCAAAGGCACATACAGCCCCTGGTGGGAAATGCCCCTGACATTAGTCTCATGGTAACCTTTTACACAGTTCCTATGACTTTCACAGCTATTGCACAACATAGCAAAACTATAAAGCCCTTGAAGTTAGGTCAAGATGGGTTTGAAAGCCAGCATCGGCACAGCCTACCAGAGGGCAGCCGGCATCTGTAAGATGGAGCCCTGCCTCTCTTTAAGGGTTGTACTAGGGATTAAAATTGACAATGAATGGAAAGGCCCAGTACGTCTCAGGGACTCAGAAAGAGGACCACTGTTAGGAGGGTAGGTGTAATTGATGTGGGACCAGGATCTACAATAGTAGAACCCCACTCAATGGAGTACCCCGATCCAAGAAGCACTGGGTGAGATGTGAAAAGATGAAAAAGGTTAGCCGTACAGCTAAGTGAGCAGGTAGAAACAACCTCTCCTGGGCTTGCTACCTCCGTTAGGAAATGCCCCTTCTTTCTCATAAAAATAATGGCTCGTGTGAATGGTTCCAAAAGTGCCTTGGTGCAAGCCTGTAATCCAAGCTATTCCGTAGGCTGATGCAAGAGGACCCCAAGTTCAAGCATTACTACAGAATCAGTTCAAGACCAGACAACTTCATGAGACCCTGTCTCAAAAATACGAAACTGGCGGGGAGGCCAGGTGCAGAAGCACATGCCTAGAAGTGGAGGCAGGAGGATCACGGTTATTATTGACTACATAGAAAGTTTAAGGCCATCCTAGGCTACATGAGTCCTTGTTTCAAAAAAGGGAGGGGTACCTGGGGGTATAACTCAGTGTTGGCATGCCTGATGTCTGTGTAAAGACCCTATGCTAAATCCCAACTGTTGCAACAAAGGAGAAAAAAAAAATCTAAGCCAGTGGTGGCACATGCCTTTAGGCCCAGCACTAAGAAGCAGAGGCAGGAGGGTCTCTGAGTTCAAGGCCTAGTCTACAGAGTGAGTTCCAGAACAGCCAGAGGCTACACAGAGAAACCCTGTTTCAAAAAAAAAAAAAAAAAAAAGGAAAAAACTCCAGACCCATGAGTATCCTTCTAAGGTTCCACATGAGGACTCATACCAGTGATCCCAGTACTTGGAGGACGAGACAGGAAGAAGGCTGTGAGTTTGAGGCCAGCCTAGACTACAGAGTGAGAGTCCTTGTCATCAGACTCCAACAAGAAACAAAGACCGTGCTACCAGAATGGCAGGTGGAATGGAAGCAGAGTGACCGGCAAGGGCAAGCTATGTGGTGACACCTCAGAAGACTGAAGCAGCAGAGCTGCTCTATGGCCCTGTGGCAGTTCAGGGCTGTGGGAGGGCCCCCGCCATGCCTGGGAAGGCATTCCCCAGCAGTTCAGGCACGTGGCAGACTGGCAGAGGAGTAGCACATCTCTCAGCTGTCAATCACCCAGGAGGAGACAGGTGCAGCTAGGGCTGGCAGCCACCCAGGCAAAGACAAAGACTCCCTTTCAGCCCCAGTGAGGGGCGAAGGGCAGAGGAGACATAGCTTCGCTTCCCGGCAGCCCTCACAAGTCCCTGCGGGGTCACAAAGGCTAGGGGCCCAGGACTAAACTTGAGTCCTCAGAATTAGTTCCGCCTGTGCTGTGCCATCATCCCTAAGCTTCCCGTGCCTCCTTCTCCTCGGCCATGAAGGGGTTAACTAGATCCTGCCAAGATTTAAATTTCTATGGTGTAAGGGGGGCAGTGGTGGCACATGCCTTTAATCCCAGCACTCTGAGGCAGGTGAGTTCAAGGCCAACCTGAACTACAGAGGGAGAACTCCAAGACAGCCAGGGCTACACAGAGAAACCCTGTCTTGAAAAACTTTAAAAACAAAACAAAACTATGGTGTATCAACTGGAAGATGTCTACCAAGTCTTGAAGGAACTAGAAAAGCCACACACACCCAATGCCACCTGCCATCTTACCAGTGACTTGAGGCAAAGCCAGGGCTTAAGTAGAAAGTGGGACTCTATAAAGCTGGGTAAGAATATCTAACACAGTCAACTCTGAGAGCTGGGACCAGGCAGTGATGCTGGCTGTTGCTAAGGAGTTGAGAAGCAGGCTGGAGAGGCTGTTGTGACCAGGCTACACTGTGCCCACAGAGCTTTCCATCTTTCAAAAGAAGCCAGAATACCAGATACTCAGATACAAAATACTGTTAAAACATTGACAATGGAAGCTGGAGAGATGGCTCAGTAGTTAAGACCTTGGTTCAATTCCAGCACACACAAGATGACTCACAAAGGTCTGTGACCCCAGTTCCAGAGGATCTGATGTCCTCTTCCGGCCTCCACAGGCAAAAGGCACATGTGCAGTTCACAGACATACATGTGGGTAAACAACCATACACATAAATAATAAAAATAATAAAATTAAACAAAAACAAAATACTGGCAACACGTGGGTCAAACAAAATATATCTATAGGTTGCCTACTCATAGGCTGCCAGCGTGGGACCTCTGCCATGACATGTTTGGACAGATCTTTTCATCAAAAGAAGAAAAGGATTAGGTGACATTCTGCATAAAGGAACAGAGTTCCCAAGCAGAGGACCTCCCACTGAGGATTCAAAGCCCAGCAGGCCCATTGCTCCTGGGATGGTGCAGTGGTCCCTCGTGTGTTTGAACACTTAGTCAACAGACAACAGTACTGCTTGGAAAGGTCACAGAACTCTTAGAGCCTCATTAGGTGAAGTAAGCCATGGGGTTGGCTCTAGAGTTTTATAGCCTTGAGGTCTGAAGGTCCTTCCTATAAGCGCCAATCCCTGCTGGGGTCCTAGACTGTATGTAAAGGAGAAAGCCGGCCGAGCACAAGCTTCCATCCCCCTCTTCTTCTGGACTACTGATGTAAAGTGACCGGCTGCCTCACACTTCTGTGCCGTCTTCACTTGTCCATCATGATGGACAAGTATGTACCCTGTAACCGTGAACCAAAATAAGCTCTGCCTTCTTATGTTGCGTTTCACAAGGTATTCTTTTACAACAATGACACGACCTAGAAGAAATGCAGTGTCTAAACTCAATGCCGGATTCACTGTGAGCATTCTTGGTTAACTCAGAGAATTCAGCAAACCCAGAGACAGCCAAGGAAATTCAGAATGAGCAGAAACGCTCAAAGCTGATGCCATTAAAAAAAATACGACCTGTGTCCTAAGGTGACAGGATCAAATCCACAACCTGTAGAATACGACAAGAACGTGAGGAGTTTCATAACAGAGAAAGCTATTACTACCCAAAACAGGCCCTGGAAAGAGACAGGGGCCCCCTCCATTTCTGAAGACAGAGCCCCCGGGGCTGGAGGAGACGCCATTGGCTCCAGCCTGGCTCACCTATGGAAACTGTCCACCATCTTGAGGTGGACACGCAGGTCCTTCTTGGTGAGGTGATCCAGCATGCGTGCATCCACCAGGCACTCCATGAAGTAACTACGGTACTGAGGGAGCCCCAGGCTGGGCAGCCATTCATTTCCAATCCACTCGTGATTCATGTCTCCATAGGCCAGGGTCTGGGGACATGAGAGGGAAGAGGATGGGGGTGGGGGGAAAGGGGGGGCAGGGAGAAGGCAGGCAGTGCCAACAGGTTACAGGCAGCATATCTATTGGGGAGAAATACCAATCACCCCTCCGCCCATGAGAGGTCAAGCTTTTCAATAACATTTCGGTTTATTTGTACTAAGGAGCTGATAGTGATCGGAGGTGACGGAAGTGTTTCAGGATCTCAAAATGACCCAGGTCTACTCAGGTATCAGATGTCTACACCAGGGGTCCTCAAACTTCCTAATGCAGCGACCCTTTGCAGTTCTTCACCTTGTGGTGACCCCCAACCATAAAATAACTTCATTGCCATTTCATAACTGTAATTTGCTACTGTTATGAATCGTAATGTAACTATCTGACATCTGACCCCCCAAAGTGACTGTGGCCCATGGGTGGAGAACCTCTGGCCCACATCAATGAACAAGAGCAACTGTCCAAGGAGTAGGAAAAACAGGGCCCTTCCTCTGGAAGGCGATGTGTAGTGGTGTGTGGACAACTTGCCAACTTATCTCAACCTCAAGCCTGCTGAGCCAGAGGAGAGGCAGCCAGGGTATAGTGGATCTGCAAAGGATGCCAGCCTGACTCAGGGGAATGGCTAGCTTCAGACCTTCACAGTCTGAGGAAGACTGAATGTTAGCTGAAGGCAGGGGGGGAAAAAGCAGAGAGTAGCCTGTGCTTGAATAGCCAATGTGCTTCCCCAAAGGCTGGGTCATCTCTTGGGAAACTCTCCAGCTCCTTTACTAACGTTCCCACTCATGATGTCACTTGCCTCAAGAAGCCTTCACTACAAGGCGTTACCTCTGCAGAGAGCAAACAGGGACTCCCTGACCACTGAGCTTTAGAACAGTTCAGTCTTGATAGCAGCCCTCAACCGCCTCTCCCGTACCCTGCTAGATGTTTTCACATGGAGCAGTTCTGTTTTAAAAGGAAACTGTACGTGCTGATATATGTAAAATTGCACACCGCATAGAATATGTTTATTACCAAGCAGAGAAATGAAGTCATCCTCTGTGGTCTACATCCAAGTGCAGAACTAGGACAGCCTCTGCCCTTTCCCCTGCATCCTGTTCCCCACTGCCCTGCCCACACACAATCGCTATACCCGACTGTCTGCCATCCTTCTACTATAAGAATGAAGGCGTTAGTTAGCCTGGTGGTGGCAGCTCGGGCCTTTAATCCCAACACTTAATGGGAAGAGGCAGGTGGATCTCTGAGTCTATGGAGTGAATTCTGTGTATCCCGATAGTGTGGTCAGATAGTGCAAGCATGACTGCCCTGCCTCACTCTCCACCACAGTAGCCACTGTCCCACACTGTCCCCGTGTTTGTAAACATTGTCCTTCCTTTTATTCCATTAAACTGCTCATTAATGTCATTCCTTCACTCACTGAGAAACTTTAGACTAGCCAATCCTAATAGATGCTCACGAAAGTGACCTCTGGAAGGATAAGGAATGGAAGAGAATTGTCTAAATCTAAGACTCATCACTCATGAACACAGAGCCCAGTTGTGAAGGCTCCAGCGTCCTGGCGGCTCAGCCCCACCCCACCCCCCGGGACTCCTCACCTGTCGTCCTATGAAAGCAGAAGAGGAATGAAAAAGGGAGTTTGGGGGTAGGGAGGGGAAGGAACTTTGTTCAGGGCTCCTCGTGTGACAAGGACATGCACACACTGGACTCGGCCAGCTGTGCCTGGTGGGGGGGGAGGGGGGTGCTGCCCTGACCTTCACAGAGAAGTAGTTCTGATGTGGGAGGAGGGGTCTTACCTGGGCCCAGCTGCCCTCCTCACTGTCCTAGCAGGAACCAGTGCCGCATGTCAGGGGAGACATGAAAGTCAAGAAACCTGGAGCCTCCACCCAGGCTCCCCCAAAGAGGAGGGAAGACATCCCAGAATAGCTGGGTGGGTCAGCTGAGAAAGCTGGGGTATACATGCATGTTTGTGGTGAGGGAAACATGTTTGTGTAGCAAAAACCATGTTTCCCGGTTCCCAGGTTTGACTGCTCCCTAGGACCAAACCATGAACACAGAGTTTGTGACTCAGGCCCATAACAGGGCAGAGCTTTCTGTGGCCCCCCCCAATGCCACTCAGGGTCTTATGACTGCTGGAACAAAGCCTGCAACATATACCACAATGATTCCCAATCTCGTCTTGCCTACGCACAGTCCTCCACCCTGAGAACAGAACCAGGCAACGTCAGGGATGCCAGATCTCTGCCAGCCCCTCTGGCTTCCCACACCTTCCACTTAATCTTCATGGGTGTCGCTGGTCCTCGGGCCTAGGGGCACTCACTGTTTTGGTAGATGTTGCCAGAGTTTCCATCTCTTCGTGGGTCACCCAGACATTCCCTGAAGACTGCAGGCAGAGAGGAAGGCATCTTAGTCCCTGATGGCCCACCCCCACCCCTCAAGACCCCCAGAGGAGGCTCCAAGTACAACTTTCCCTTCCTTGACTCCTCCCATGTGCCCAGCCCATAGCTCCCCACGGGCTATCTCTACGCCATCTATCCTAGAATCTATCCCCAGATCTGCAGTTATTGTCAGGTAGGCAAGGGGAAGTGGAACCTATGGGTGGCCCATGGGAGGCAGAGAACCAGATCTCCAAGGATCCTTCCAGAATCAACAATGTACCTCCCTGAAGACCAGGGGGAGAGTGTTTGTTGGAGGTGGGAGGTTAAAGCAGGGCTCAGTGCTCCCACCTTCCTAAAGACCAGTGGGAGACTGTGCAAATACTATGTGAGGGCCTTTGTTGACCTGAGGATGAAGGAGGCTACTCACTGTCCTGGAGGTAGGCGGAGCTGAGGGGCTAGTCAGTGACACCATCTCCTGGATGGCCAGGCGGAGCTTGAGCCTGTGTAGGGCATTACTGATGCCGATCTCCCGCTGGATCTCCGTGTCCGACAGGGCGGACATGATGGCGCCACTCTTGACGTTGGCCCGGCAAGCTGCCACATACCAGGCAGGCATCCCCACCCAGAGCTACAGACATTGGGCACAGGGGAATAACTCAGCATCATTTGGGTGGTTACTCCTGGGGCAGCCTGGTGGGAGAGCGAGTCTGCCGGTGTAAAGCTGATGTCTCTGTAACTCGCTCCCTCAGTCTTGGGATGGCACATATGTATTTATCTGGGAGAAATACTCTGGTGAAGTTACAGAGACATCACACCTGCTGCTTAGGAGTCCTTATCCCACCAAACCTGGGTACAAAGCAAACCCCAAGGGCAGACACAAGTGGCTTGGGTTCACGGAGGACTGACTATCCTCGCAGGTAGGAGTGGGGAAACCAGCCTCACATGGTCCTCCCTCCAGATGGATCCCAGAGCATCTCCCTTGCCCAGGCTCACCTCTAGCCAGGAGACCACCGTGGGGCCATCCCATTGGGCAAAGGGCATTCCTTTTCGGCGAGCATCTTCGAGCAGCTGGTGTCTTGGGGGAGGAACAACAGGCTCACTAGGGTTTTGTTCTCTCAACCAGGCTGAGTCCTGGGGACCACTCCAGGCTGGGCCAAGAGCTGCCGTTGGCTCTTCCCCCGATCCCCACCCTTGAATTCTTCTGCTCTATGCCTGAAGCAATATGAAACTTCAAAGTGGGTCAGGAAACACCCTGCATGCCCACAGTGTCCTCACACCTCACACACACTGACTTAGCCATCTCCATGTGCCCTGCAAGAGAACCATAGGCCCCGGATTACTCTCCCACAGCCTTCCTGCTTCCTGTTCCCTGAGATCATCCTGAGGCCTTGCTCTCAACTCGGGACTGCTCAGGTGTGCCCGCATGAACCAAGTCTTGCTGGACTCTATCTCTCCGAGCTCAAAACGGGGGTGGGGGGGTGGGGGGAAGCAACTGGGGGGGGCTGGGCCACCCTAGTAGCACCTTGGTCCGAGGCTCTTACTTCTTTTTCAGTCGCCGGTCCTTCTCTGCCTGGGTCCCCAATTTGGCAGGTACCATTGGTTCCTGCAGACTGAGCTCGGAGTCTGTGAGCAGAACTGGAAAGGAAGACACGGGCATGTCAGCAGCCCTTCTGCTTCTGCCTGGGCCTGGACCTAGAAAACAAACAGGCAGCAGCAGGTGCCTTCTCCACACAGAGCAACCCAAGCAAGGCCAACGGGTCCCCATCTCATTGCTGAGGCCACCCCCTGAAGTCACCGCATTCCAGGCAGCCCCAGAGGGACACTGGTTGATTCATTCCCCAGGGGATCCTGAGCCCTGGGAGGGTTTCCAGCAAGATGGACCAGAGTTGTTCCACTCTAGACCCCTAGGTAGAGCCCACTACGTCTTCTAAGACAAGGTGCAAAGCAAACCCCAAGAGAAAATATGAATGGACACAGAAAAGAATTCAGAAAGGACTATCCTGACTTGATAAAGAAACTATTGAGATCTATCTCTTGGGCAATCTCTCTGGCAGCACTTTGTCTGTCTATCTATCATACGTGTGTGTGTGTGTGTGTGTGTGTGTGTGTGTGTGTGCACACGTGTGCACGAGAGACCTGTCTGTCTCTCTTTCTCGCTTTCTCTCTGTCCCTTTCTTTCTCTCCTTCTACTTTTCTATTTCTCTCTTTGTGCATACACATGTATACACGCGCACACACACACACACGCACATGCACACACACACACAAACGCGGGCGCACCATCCCTGGGTGTCCTCTTGCCCACCAGCCTCTCCCCAGGTGCATTCTCTTGCACAGACCACAAAGGGGAGCTCCCCTTCACACTCTCCTACTGACAATCTCCCAGATTCAGGATGAAACAAACCCTGGAGAATTCCTGGGAGAGGGCATTGTCACTGAAGTCACTGTAGGCCTGGCCACTCTGTCCACACGGCAGCAGCAGTGCAACATGGACAAGCTTAGCTGTCAGCACTGGGTGAGGAACGAGAAATCGCACCTCTCACAAGCTGTCTCTGCCACAGAGCAGACCTTCCTGCTGCTGGCTCCACACTCCCTTCCTGCCTGTTCTGCCTCTCTCCCAGGCTGAGACTCCCACCCTCCTCGTCCTCTTCTTTTCTCAGAGAGCTGTGTTCTGATTCACACCTTCCCAGGGATGTGAAGGCAGGGAAGGTCTAATTATGCATTTAGGTCCAAAGGTTCCTTTCTTCCAGCTGATCAAGTTCTCCTCAGAGATTCATCAATGCTCCAGTCACTCTAGGGGATTTCTGACTCTCCTCTCAGGCTCAGGAGATGGGCTAGGACAGCCATCTGTTCCTCTGCCCCAATCTTCCAGCCTTTTCCTCCTCTACAGTAAACAGCGGCACACACTGGCCTTTTCACATGTCTTTCCCTTCCTCAAGCTGCACCCTCCCCCACCCCCCCCACACACACACCCTTGTCTTGGGCAAATTCTGTCCCCCTAGAGGTTTCAGCTCAGAGCTGCCAGGCAGAGGATACCTGTCCCCTTCTCCAGCCCTTCCATGGCTACTGCTGGGTCCTGTAGCACCTGGGCTATCTCCACAACACAGTGTTTTGGGGTAATTTCATTGTTTTTCCTTTTTTAATCAGCTGCCAGGCCCCCTGAGTTATGGCGCCACCCCCTTATATTGTGCTGAAATGGGGTTACTTAATGTGTAGATAATGATGGGGGAGATGGTGGACAGAGAGAGAGGAAGAGAGAGGGAGGAGGAAGTAGAGCAAGGGTGGAAAGGTGAGGGTTTATTGTGTGCCTCTCACAGGCCAAGCATGACCACAGCTTTCCACTGCCACACGGTGTCAGAAGGGCCACTCCTGCCCAACCATCTTCTCCAGCGAAAAAAAAAAAAAAAAGGCCACAGACTCTGTAATCCCAGCACTATGAGTTTAAGCCTACCCTAGGATACACGGATACACAGCAAGTACCAGATCAATCAAGGGCGCATAGCAAGGCTCTATCCCAAATACTCACTCTCACACACATGCATATGCACACACACACACACACACACACACACACACACACACACTAAAAATAATAATACATAAACACTAAATTATAATTAGAAGCCAGCCTGGTAACCCAGGCCTATAGTCCCAGCTACTAAGAAACTGAGGCAGAAGGGTCATAAGTTCAAGGCTAGCATTGACAACGGAATGAATTTCAAGGCCAGTTTGGACAGCATAATGAAACTCAATCTTAAACAGAGGCCTAGGGAGATTGCCCAGCGGTAGAGCACTTTGCTAGTACGTAGGAGGCCCCGAGTTCAATCCCTTATAATGGAACAAACAAACAAAGCAGAAGATTTCATCCTGAGCCCTGTGAAAACACAGATGCACTTAGGAGTCAGATCTAGTGGCGATCCAACTATTAAGAGCTGGGACACAGCCAGTGACTTGCCCAACTTGAGACCCATGCCTCAAGGGGGAACCCACATGTGATACTGCCTGGAGGGGCAGGAAACAGAGGCTGGATGGCCCAGAGACCTAGGACAGAACCAAACACGACCAACAAAAATAAATAAATAGATAAATACATACATACATACACACACACACATACGGAAGTTATTTAATTAGTTAATTAAATGAAAGAGAGCCAGGATGGTTGCCCTCAGGTCCTAGAATGCCCATCAGAAATGTTCCACAGAGGAAGCGGCTGCAGGGAGCCATCTTTGCCTCTACACAGATTCGCCCCTGCAGCATGTCAGGTCAGTGAACAGCAGCCACTGCCTGGCACTCTTAGGCACAGGAGTCCAGCACCTCACAAAGTAACCCAGTCAGTCCAGCATGACACAGCTCTATGAAAACCTCCCTCTCTCCAGAGCTGGAAGCTGTTGGCATCTGGTTCCCACCCACAAGCCCCCAGGACAGGCAAACAAAGCAAGCCCTCTGGAAGCTGACTCCCCAGTACCCGCCCGGCCCTCTGGGTGAAAGGCAGAGACCATGGCCTGTGGCATCCCGACTCAGCTGGATCAGCCTGCCCTTCTCCTTCTTCCCAAACAGGCGGCCAATGGATGACTTGATGCCCTTGCGCTTGGCGCCCTTGTGCAGGGAGTCCTGGCTGCTGTTGCTGCTGCTGGGATTGCTGTCCTGACCCTCCAAGGCACTACAGGATGACAGCCAGGAGGGGGGGGGGATGAATAAAAAGAAACACACTTCAATTGCAGCAAGAGAGATGGAAGTTCGAGTTCAGGAAGGCGTTAACTATCAGTGTTGGGGGTGGGGGGATGGAAGGGGGTGTAGCCAAAGCAGGTGACCAAGGGAGATGTAGGAACATCAATCTCTG
>LR753369.1:1158217-1172152 GCA_902729485.2 Mus minutoides | reverse complement strand
CCTAGCTTCCTACATGCCCGCCTGCCTCTCTGCTTAGCTTCCTGCCTGCCTGCCTGCCTGCCTGCCTGCCTGCCTGCCTGCCTGCCTCTCTGCTTTCCTGCTTCCCACATGCCTGCCTGCCTGCCTGTCTCTCTACCTGGCTGCCCTCATGCATGCTGCCTCCCTGCATGTATGCTTATTTGCTTCTTCCTTCCTTTCTCTCTTTCTTTCTTTCATTCATTTGCTCTTCCTTCCTTCCTTCCTTCCTTCCTTCCTTCCTTCCTTCCTTCCTTCCTTCCTTCCTTCCTTCCTTCCTCCTCCCCCCTTCTTTCAATGGGTTCTAGTCATGTTGCCCCAACTGGCTCACAAGCCACCTGCCTCAGCCTTCCAAGTATGCTAATACACTCTCACACCAAGCTCAGATTAGGAGTTTCTCAAAGGTGAAAATGACTCTTCCCCATCCGACTAGGTGTTCCCTCTCTCTGTACACGCACTCTAGGGCCCCAGAACAGATGAAGACTGGCAATTGGCGGACAGCTGGCCCTCTTCTGCCCCTTCTCTTTCCCTGCCCCCCACCCCATCTTCCTGGACAACAGTGTAAACTCCCAGCTGCTTCTCAGGTGCCATTGCCTGGGGGGCCAGTTAATCTGCCATCTCTCCCTCCTCGACACTATAAGCCGTGCTTTTGTTCCAGGAAGCTCATTAATTCCATTTTACCCTTCCAGCCCCCTCTCTGGCTGCCAGAAATGAACAATGCACACCCAGGCACACGCTTACATGCTGTAGTGGGGCCTCAGGGACCACTGGCCGCCTTCTACTCCCCTACCTCTTGCCCACTGGGAGGCTGAGGTGGGGTTGGGGGGGGGGGGTTGTCACAGCTGTTGCAGCTGACAAGAGTCCCAAGCCCAAAGCTGCAGCTGTCATTGACAGGGGAGAAGGCTGGGCGAGGCTTTGCACCACACGCCCGTCGTCTGTAACTGGAGCCAGACACACGGCTGAACTGACCCCACATTCCCCAGGGAGACCCCCACGCGTATCCCTCCACCCCTTACCTTGGCAGATTCATCCCTCAGTGCCGAATAGCGTCGATGCAGACCTGGTGGCGCATGTGTGGCTGTACTCAGTGAGAACCTCACATCTGCTGCGCTGCTCACGTGTGACCTTGAGTGGCAGGAGGGAAAGACGGGCCCTGAAGACTGACAGCCCCAGCCTACACTCGCAGGGCCCAAAGACTGGGGAATGGCCAGTTTGGAGAGAAGCAGTCTGGGATACAGCTGTCTCAAACATCAGAAGAGCTGCCACGGAGGCACGAGGCTCCACTTAAGCCCTGGTACTGGGGGGGTGGGGGGGTGTCAAATGGACCCAGGGGAGGATGCTGTAGGGAGCGGTGGTCCATTCTGCATGAGCAGGATCTTCTCCTGACAAGAAGTATTAGGATGCTTTTAAAAAGTTGAGCCCCCTGTCAGAGAGGCATTCAAGTGGAAGGCCTTGGGGCTTTTGCGATCGCAGCCATGCGGGAGGGCTCCTGGCCCAGGGGACAAAGATGAATGTAAAGCCAGGAGCTCTAAGGGCCGTTCAAGTCTGGAGATCTTGGCATCTTGGTCTTTTCTCTAGCCGCTCTCTGCAGGTTTCCTGATAACCTGAACTGAACACCTGGCTCAGAGTCACCCAGGTGTGTCCTCCATATCACTAGGAAGCTTTGAAGACCCCAAAGCTAAATCACAGATACAAATTAAGAGAGTCCACTCTGGCTGCCCAACATATCTGTCTCAAGTGCAAGACCTTAGGGCACCTGGAACAATGTCTGGTATTGAGAAGCCTCCTCTGGGACACTTCCACGTCGGCTACTCGGTTCAGAAGCCTTGATGGAGCCTAACAGAGAGAGGCAGCGGAGCCTACAATATATACCATGTACCTGGGAAGAGGGAGCTCCAACCTAGCTTCCCCACCTCCGTTCTGTGACTCAACACATGAGGCCAAGAGTTCCCAGTCAGCAAGGAAAGCAAGCAGCAGCAAAGGGCTTTGGTGTGCTCTGGGTCAGCTCTCGGTCACCGAGAGCTTGTTCCTTCTGGTCAACCAATGGGGAAGGAGAGATGAAAATGGTCCCTGCCACCTCCTCTTCACCCCCTCCCTATACAAGAGTGTAATTCCTAGTGAGCTTGAAGATGAGACTTGCATGTCTACTTACTACCTCAGAGCTCCAGAGGCCTCTCACCTCCGACCCAGCATCCTTTGCCCTCACGCAAGCACCGCCTATGCACACCTACATGTGTGTTTCCCGTAACCACCTTCCTAACAGCTAATGCTCATGTCCCTGGTGCAGCAAGAACGCTGACTGAGGGGATCAGCACATCTCAGGGACAACACGGAGTCAAGAACCCTCGGCAGTAGCATCCAGTCATCTTCCTCCTCGCCCTACCTTGACGCTCTGAGAGCTGAGTTCAATGCCAACTGCTTCACAAAGTATGGCTACACGCGCCACTGGCCATACCTTACAATGCTTTCAGGTAAAGGGATATGGAGGCCACAGGAGAAACGTGGCTTCTCCACTTCCAACAGGAGGAGGGGGTGCTGCCTTGTTTCACTTTCCCTGATGTCTCTCTGTCCCTCTGTCCACTGGCGCCTACTTGAACTTGGGTGGTCCTTGGCTCTCACAAGGACTTCAGTGAGTGGTGAACTCTACAGAGGGTCTTGCGGGATAACAGAGAGCGTGTAACTCAGTGGACCCTTCAAGGTCGTGCCCTCTGGCAAGGATCTAGGAAGCGTGGCCTCCTCCCACAGCAGAGAAGGACCACTATTGATTCCTGGCCTCTCAGCACCCCCTAGAGGATGTACGCTCCCTTCCTGTGTGCTCAGATGAGCTGAAGGATGGGCCAAGCTCACTGAGCCCCAGTGTCCCCTCCTGACGGGACGGAAGACCCTGAGGTCCTGAGCAGTGTTTTGGTGAGGGAGTCTCCTTTCTTAAGATCCACTCAGGACCATAACCCAGCATGCACTGAGTCCCACACTCTAGTACCTGGAGTGGATGCCATCCACAAACGGCCCCCCTCGACCCTTCAGCTGGTCCACCTCTTGGCGCAGCTTCTCAATCTCTTCAGACAGACGGCCCTGTGCCAGGCAGACCCAGGGTGGGATGGGGCCAGGGAGGGGCAGAGAGGGGAGAGTGGAAGTCAGAGAGGGGCAAAGAGGAGAACAGAGTTGGGGCAAAGGAGAAGAACATACTGCAAAGTCCGAAGCCAAGGGCCCCAAGCTAGGGCCATGGATGACACCAAGGAAGAGGTGTGACGGGGAAATGAGCAGAAGATTGACAGAGGGGCCGGGCCAGAAACCGTGTGACCCTGCCTAGAGAAGAGTTCTGCAGGCCAGTTGGCGCCTCACCACCAGACAAATGCAAGGCAAATGAAGCCGGGCGGCAGAGAGGACCAGGTCTTTGCGGCACATACCCAGCAAATAGGACTCTTTCCTCACACAAGTTAGAGGCTCCCACCAGATCCTTCAGTGGGCCCAGAGTCTGAGCTAACCCTATGGCCTATGTCCATGGCCTCTGCTCCTCTGGCCTCTGTATGGATACAGCATATATACAGTCTATAGCTACTGTGTCAGGCGGGCGATGGCATAGTGTGCGCGTGAACTAAGAGGGGGGCTAGCACATAGCAGCTTCGTGAACACCAGGCACTGTACCTGAGGCCTCCCACGTGAGCAAGGCTAGCCAACAGCTGGGTACCTGTAGCTCCTCTATGTGATACCAGGAGTTCTCCAACTCCTGGGTCAGCGTTTTCTGAGGGAGAGCAGCTGTGAGCCAGGGGTCCTGACCCTGATCTCAGAGTGACCCTGATCTCAGGTGCCTTCTTCTTCCAGCCCTACCTCTCCAGGCCAGCACGGTCCTCCCTGGCCAGGGATGCTCCCCCCTTCCCTGGTTGTGGCTCAGGTGGCTTTACCAATATGCTTTTTTTTATATATGCCCTTCCCCCGACCACCACACATACTAACTCCTCACAAGCCCACTCCTCCAGTCCACTGGGCTCCACCCGTGCCCACCCTGCCCACTGTGCCCACCCCAGCTTCCTCACCTTCTCCTCCAGGGCAGCCATTCGCTCCTTGAGGTGGAGCTGCAGGCGTTCGTTGGACTCACTAAGCAACCGGTCCACGGTGTCTGACAGCCGCTTGTTGTGGTCTTCGTTCATCTTCTCCCGCTGGCGCACCTGCACAACCCACCCATCTTGTACTAGACCTCCTTGAGGCTTTGTCACACCACCCTCTTCCAGAACCATCCAATTCCACCGGGGTTCTGTGCCTCTCATTTGTCCACTCGTCTGTCTGTCCTCTGGGACGTTTCTCTCCAGCTCGTCCAACCCGTTCCTCCCTGTGTGCGAGCCTCCTCCTGCCCCCATGCGAGCTCTGTTCCTGGCCTGGCCTTCCTCCCGCCCCCACGGACTACCCTGTAAGCCCGCCCTGGGGTTCTCACCCTTGCCAGCTCCTGGTTCTTCTCCTCCAGCTGCCCTTCCAGCTGCCGCAGATGCTCCTCAATGTTGCCGTGACGTTCCTCAGCCTAGGTGCAGGGACAGTCAGCCACCTTGGAGATCTTTGTTCCCTATGCTCAGGCCCCATATGCCACAAACCCTGGTGTCAAGGTGGTCTTGGGGATGAGGGTCTCGGGATCAGAAACCCAGCTCTCTCCCATCATCGTGGAGCAGAACTGTTACTACCTCTTCCCCTCTCCTTCCCACCCAGGGCTAACCTTAAAGCATATGCCCATTGGACCCTCACAAGGACTAAAGGGAATAGTCCACAGTCAATGTCCAAGTGCAGTAAGCATGCCCGAATGCTAGCCTCCCTGTGGCTATTACCTCTACTACTAAACCAGCTAGCCATTCCTGGCCGTTATCTCCAGTCATGGAGACCCTGTTGTATCTGTACCCAGAACACTTACACTCAGTAAGTATCCCTTACAGTCAGGAAACCCTTTCTTTACATCCTCCTGCTATGACTCACTTGAACACACCAATCGCTTGAGCCCATCCCTCCCAGTCAGATTTTGTTCAGCAACATCCCCCCCTCAAAATCCTCTACTGTAACTTAAATCTCGGGCCTCATTCTAGGTCTACCAGGACCATAGCGGCTACCCTGGCGACTCCACCATCATAGAAGTAAGGAAACTGAGGTGCGGTTAGGGAGAGGCTCAGGTCACAAAGCCAGTCAGTGGCAGAAGCAGATATGGTCTTCAGAGGCACAGCTGGGCTGTAAGTTCAGTCCTTGGAGGACCCATCTGCCACACTGGAAGTCTGTAAACGTCAGGCTCTGGGTCAAGTGCTCGTGCGACAGTGGTTCCTGTTACCACAGGGTTTAGGGACAGCTACGATGATCACAATTTGCACCCTCACACAGTTTCCCGTCATAATGACGGGACTAATCTTTGGTTAAGCTGTCACATGTCTAGGTGCCCGCACTTCCTCCTCTCTTGCAGAGTCTATTGGTCTCTGGCCTGCATGCCGCTCAGGAATTATTACTGCAGTTACCTCTCCATTAGGTAAACTGACATCCACCTTTATTTCATTCAAACGCTGCAGCCTTCAAGCAACCAGGGATGCTCTCCAGGGCTAGAATGCTTCAGTTGGGTAGAGAAAGATATGCTCAGCCTAAAACTCTACCTGTTCCTGCTTTGATGGTATACTCCCCTGAATCCTACAGCCTCAAGCAAAAAAGAAGTATCAGCTGGAATGGCCCAGACGATGATAAAAGTATCCTGCATCCCTGTCGTGGCTTCTCCTTAAAGGACTCCGCCTTAAGCCTGGAGTGGTGGCGCATGCCTTTAATCCTAGAACTCGGAAAGCAAAGGCAGGTGGATCTCTGAGTTCAAGGCCAGCCTGGTCTACAGAGTGAGTTCCAGGATAGAGAGATGGCTACACAGAGAAACTCTGTCTCAAAAAAAAAAAAAATGTAATGAAGGCCAGCATTACCTTCCCAACTGAGAGACTGAAGGACTCAGGGCACTGTGCTGAATGGTGTCTCACTGTGGGGAGCAAATCCCTGGCCCCCAGCCTGCTGTGCCTCCCTGGCTCCAAAAGAGCCTAGGACACAGGAGATGACAGAAGGTCTCAGGCCCCTGGCCCACTTGCCTTGGTGAGGGCTGCAATTCTCTGAGACAGCTCAGCCTCCACCTCGGGCAGCGTCTCTGCCTTGCGCATGGTCTGCTGCAGCTTCTGCTCGGCCACTTCTAGCAGCTCCTGCAGATGCCGGGCTTTCTCCTCGCACTAGCAGTACAAAGAAGAGAGCAAGTCAAGATGGAGCGCTAGGTCCCCCATCTCCATCCCAGCCACAGCACGGAGCAGGTGACAGGCCAGAAGAGTCTTGGTTCTTTCCTGTGGCCACCAAAGAATAGTTTCCACATGATCGTCGAGACCCCCTAGAGTCAGGTACAATGTCACCCACGCTCCATCTAGCCGCATTACCTGGCGGTGCAGGGATTCCTTGTTGGCCAGCTCATTCTCCAGTTTGTCATTGAGGTCATGGATAGATGTGGCCTCTCGCTGAGCAGCCAAGTAGCGCTTCTCCAGTGTGGTGATTCGCTCTTCCATGTCCTCCTTCTGAGCCAGAGCCTGGGCGGAGCAGAGAGTTGGGGAGGAAAGGTCACCAGCCTTTCCCTGCCCTTCTCACGGCTGCCCCTCCCACTAACACCTGACTGCGCATGCCCAGAAAGGCCTGCGCTCTCTGCTCCCCTTGTCAGTGTCTGGCCTTGACCCAACCCTCCCATCTCCCCGATCACACTGGACCCTGCCAAGGGTTGAGTCTTACTCTCCCCGGCTGGACACCTGTTCACATCCTCCCAAGGGCCAACGCCTGTCCCCAGCAAGACGCAGAAGACGCAGTTGCCTGGTGCAGGCCAGGGCCTCCCTCACCTACCTCTCGGAGGTCCCGCTGATGCTTGCCGCTCAGCTCCTCTGACTTGATGAGGTCTCGGCGGGCTGTGCCCAGGTCCTCCTCCAGCTCAGTCACAGTGGCACTCAGGGTGACCAGCCGCTCACGGGCCTGGCTCAACTCATAGTTTTGCTTCTCCAAGAGTCCTTGCAGCTCTTCCACCCGGCCAGTGTCATCCTCCAGGGACAGCGAACCATCAGCCAAGGAGCCAGAGAAGCCCATACCCGACCCTGCTCCATCCCAGGGAAGCTGGGAGGAAGGAACCCATGCCCACAGCTCATAGCTCTACCCCACATTAGAACTCAGGACCACTGAGCCTAGTAGCTCACTCCTGATAATGGCCAAATATCCACGGTCTCCTGTGTATCGTGCATCTTTAAAAACAAACAAAAAACATGTTTCTTGTTTTTCCTTCTAGCTCCACCTCTTGTATCCCAGGAAGGGGCAGATAGGGGTCAGAAAGGCTTGGAGACCAGAGGAAGCTTGCCAGATGCTCCCCCACAGAAAGATGTGTGCACAGGCCTATCGTGTGCAGTAGCACAAAACTGAAAACCTAGAGATTCCCTTGCCGAGGAGCAAGGAGGGGAAAAAGGAGTGGGAAGAGGACAGACAGAATGCCCCAAGCTTAATTAAAGCCATAGCCAGCTGAGCCCAGGCAGGCGGGATCTCCCACTCCTGTCCTGTGGGATATAGGCTCCTGTCAAACAGTTCCCCATTACCCACTTTCCACAGGCGTTTTGGTCCCAGATCCACAGTCCCTTCCTCTTCTGCCACTCCATCCCGAATTGCTGCCCCCTGCTGCAGGGCAGACACCTATAAGACACAGCCCCAAGACACACACACACAAAAAAAAAAAAAAAAAAAAAAAAAGATAAATTAAAAACCATGAGTCACAGAAGAGACCTCCTAGAAAACACCCTTCAGCCAAAAAAAGAAAAAAGAAAAAGCCGGGCATGGTGGCGCACGCCTTTGATCCCAGCACTTGGGAGGCAGAGGCAGGCGGATTTCTGAGTTCGAGGCCAGCCTGGTCTACAAACCAGGACAGCCAGGGCTACACAGAGAAACCCTGTCTCAAAAACCAAAAACAAACAAACAAACAAAAACACCCTTCAGCTACCTGTCCCCAACCACAGCAGGCAGATATCTGATAAGGAGCACAGTGTGACCAAGAGTTACTGGCTGGCTTTCTCAGAGGGACAGTGAAGCCTACCTGCTGGTGAGCTCCTGCCAACTGCTCCTCCAAGGTAGTAACACGCTCTAGAGCTGCCCGGAGCCGCTCTCGCACCTGCCCAGGGTAAGGTGAGAAGTGAGGAAGAAAGCTATCCCACAGAACTCAGGCTGGGGCAGCGCAGGATTGGTCTGCCACATGGGAGAATGTGAAGGGCCTGTGGAAATGCAACGGTCCAGCAGGGAACCTACTAGGATTGGCAACCAGGCCTATGGCAGTAGGAGTCCTACAGCTGGAAGACAAGTTCCCTAACAGCAAGTGTAGATAAACCCAGGAAAAAGGGCTGGAGACTCAGGGAAGCCTGGATGGAAAAGGGTGAGGCAGGTGGGTACCTTCTCATCCAGGGCCTTGTGGTGTTCAAATAGTGACTTGAGGGCCTTCAGCACTTCCACCTCACTGGAGACACCTGAAGGTGACTGGGCCTGCCGTTTTACCACTGTCATCCGCAATGACCGCTCATGGCGGGACACGAGGCATTCCAGATGTTCCAGAAGCAGCTGGCAGAGAGCAGGGGAGGAAAGGAGAGAGGGCCATGGACATGTGCCCCAAGGGCTACAATGCAGGGCCCACAGGATCACCAAACACCATGTCCATAAACAGTTGCTACTCCATTAAACAGCTGACCCCAGCGTGGCTACCCTGGCCTCTTCCCCAGAACTTCAACCCTGCTGTGACCCAGAAACCACAAGTGAGAACCCAGTGATGGGGACTAGGTGTCCTGTCAGCCCGTAACCCCAGGATGGGAGGCAGAACCTGATCAGCCAAGCTGCCGCCTGTGCCTGTGGCAGGGTGCGCATGCGTGCACGCGCACACACACCGCGCCACCCTTACTTACCCTTGTGTTATTCCGCTCTGCTTTCAGCTCAGATATCTCTTCCTCCCGCTCCAGAAGCTGCTCCCGACACATGCTTAGCTCCCGAGTTAAAGTGGCAAATTCCTGAAAGCCCCCAGAAGCCCTCAGTGCTTGGGATTCACCTCCAACTGGTGCCCTGCATACCCAAAGCCATGGGAGGCTTCTCTTATTCACCCTCTTATCTGCCCACCTCCCGCACATCCCAGACTGGCCCCCTGGCAGTGCAGGAAGCCTGTGGCTAGCGGGAACTACTGGAGGTGAAGAACATATTAGGATTCCAAGGAACAGGACTGCTTACAGAAACAGGTTAAGTCTGCCCTGCAAGGCCTGCCTCTCCAGTCACCAGTGACCAGACTACACTCACCCTCTAGCTCATGTGTGCATGATTCCCAGGAAGCTTTATTCCATCACCACGCGTGCGCGCGCGCGCGCGCGCGCACACACACACACACACACACACACACACACACACACACACACACGGGTTTTGCAAGCTGCAGATAGCTAATACAACAAATAGGTTGAAAGACCCACCTACACAAGAGCAGAAGGACACACAGCCCTGGCTTCTGGGAGCCCTATTCAATCAAGCCAAGGCTACAGCTCCAGCACCTGATGGCATATACTGACTGTCCCTTCCAAGGGGAAACGCCCCCATGTTCCAAGCCCCGCTCTACTATTAAACAAACTACTAGGGAAGAGTGCTCGCCCTTAAAGTTCCAGGCCCACCACATCCCACCAGCCTGATGACACCACACAGTCCCAAAAACCATTCTCAGATGGATGAGTGGCTGCATCCTGTGGCTATGAAGTCTACGCAGACTACAGAGACTGAGGCCTCACCCCTCCTCTGTGGTCTCCTGTAAACACCAAGAATTCATAACCACAGGCAGCGCTGTCACTGCAGACCAAGCAAAGGGGACGGAAGAGTTATGGGGAGTGGCAAGGGACCAGAGAGCCAGACAGGGAGAAACCGAGGTCTTGTCACCCTAGTCCTGATTACTCCCTTTCTATCTAGGTCTGCAGCCAAAGTGAAGGAGAGCTCAATATTTCATTATCCAGAAGCTGAGGCCTGAGCCTGATGCTGCTTTACCTTCTCCCCCCTTCCAGCCCCCAGCCTGCACAATATACCTATATGGGGACACACACACCCCTAGAGAAAGGACTTGAAGGGGTGCCCACACCTCACAATGCCATCCATCCCTAATGGGCTCTCTCAAACGCTCTCCTCTCCTCTGGCCACACGCTGGGCAGCTGCCCCATCTCCCTACCCAGCATGCTGTGCCCTCCCTCTCCAGCTCTAACTCCTGTGGTAGCCTGCTGCCAGGAGAATCCCCCAAAGGACAAGCCTGTCCACAAAGTTAAGGACAAACTCCTCCTAGTTTTCAGACCTTTCTCTCGTGGCTTTTTTCTGAGTACCCTAAGACCTTGATCACCTTGGTGGCTTACTGTTTGCAAACACCAACAAACCATCTACGGAGCACACCTTCACAGGGCAAGACTGTCTCCCCTTACACAGCCTCTGATGAGCTCACATTCCACTTCCAAAGGCCATCTCCAAAGGGCTTGGCCTCCTCAGGGGCTTTCCAGACTCTGGAATGGAATTATTCCTCCCTGAAGACCATCAGACCCTTGCCAGTCACTGCCTCCCCCCCCCCAATGAAGCTTTGAATACAAAACTTTGGGGAGACCAGAAATCAAATCTCAGCTCACCCCAGTTAGCTATGTGACCTTGCATATATTACCCAGGGCTTGTGATGGGCAAGGTAGCCAGGGCCCACATGGCCATGCCTCCTCTCCACCAGCGTCCATATTCTTCAGACACAAACCACCACAAGACTCTAGGACACTGGACTGAAGTTCACCACTCCAGGCCCAGCCCTGGCTCTCCCTAGATTTGGAGAAGGGACCTACAGCCGAGGTTTGGGTTATTTGACTTCTCTGGGCTGCTTCTCCCAACCCAAGCAGTACCCCCACTGGTTCAGGGTGGTCCTGCAGTGCATGCAAACCCATTTCTCTCCTGGGAAGAGGTGGAAAAGGCAGGCTGGCCGAGTAGACTCTGTACTCTACGTACAGACAGACAAACTCCAGCTTCCCTGGACTTGGTGACCTCGCAGACCACACCTTCTCGGAGAAGCTGTAGGATAACTTGGGTTCCTGTTCCTGTCTCTAGCCTCTAACCACGCATCCCCATCCCCAGAATATCTACTGGTATAAGTATACAGGGTACTGGTATAAGTGGGTTCTCAGATTTCCAGAGCCCATGTGTTAAAGAGTAAATAAAGCAGGGAACAGACACTGTCTTGGGGGGAGCAGAAGGGGGTACACAGCCCTCTGGCTGCTATTTACCACCTGAAAGGCAATATGCAGCTGATTCCCCCTAAGCGTCCATTTCACCGCTGACAGAACAGGGTGATGGCTCTAACTGTATGAGCTTCATTGTGGGAATCTGCTGAGATGATGGATAAAGAAAACCTAGCCCACAGAACATACACAATAAATAAAAGGTAACTTCGTTTTAGCTGCTGGAGGTGTTGTTGAGGACCGTGAAATGGGATGCCAAGACACCTGGCCTTGAGGTTCAGCTCAGCCTATGATTATCTGTGTGAGGTCTCTCATCTTCATCTTGCCGTAGGGAAACTGGAAACGAAGGATGATCTCTACTGCTTCTCCCAACTCTACTTTCCTTGATTCCCCTTCCGGTCAACTCAGTTAGAAAGGAGGTTTCTTTCCAGTCTAGGGCGCCATCTACTGGTAGTATGGCCTCCCTACTGTTGGCAGTCATGGCTGGATTTTCTTTCTGCATTCACTTCTCCAGGTGAAGCCAACCCAGGCAGCTGCACTTAGGAGGGAAACGGCTCACATAGGAACATGAAGGCAAAACACTCTGCGAACTCCAGTATGAGATACACAAAGAGATGCAGAGACTGAAGGGCCAAAGGCGATAACGTCAAAGGAGCCGGGGAGAGTCTGGAACCTTACCTGGGGAAGGGCGGAGTTCAGGTGGCGCTGGAGCTGGTCTCGCTCGTGAAGGGCATCCTGGAGCCGGCTCTGTGTGGCTACCAAAGTTTCCTGACTCTCCCGGAGGGACTCCAGCAACTTCTCTCGCTCATCCAGCATGTTCACCATCAGCTGCTCAAAGTTGGCCTCAGCATCGGCACCGTGGGGGGGCCCCAGGGGGTCCCCCTCATTGATTGTGGGCATCACCTCACACATGATGGGAATGAAGAGAGCCTTCTCAGCGTCGGGTCAGGGGGTGGGAGGGAGCTCACGGGGTTGACACCTGCAGAAGGACCCAGGGCGTGGGTCTCAGGACAGGCAGTGCCAGGCAAGTGGACAGTTGGGTAGGGGCTTCTCCCATGACATCAGTTGCTCTTGCTCTGAAAGGAGCCTCGGGCCTGCAGTGTCCCTGTGGAATGGAGCCAGAAGGCCTGGCTTAACCTTTCAAGGTTGGGGCTGGGTGCCCTGTGTCCCCACACGAGCGGGAGGCATCGGTGTGTGGCCATGACAGGCTGGGCGAACAGGGCTGGAAGGCAGCCCTTGTCTTAGACTGAGCACCAGAGCTTGGCAGAATCCCAGCTGGGTCTAGCAACACCCATGGTTTCTGGAGGGCGGTGTGGTCTGTGGGAGAAGAGAGTGCTGTGAGGACCAGCTGAAGAGAGCAGGGCATGGGGGAAGAGCAAAGGAGGCGGGCCCTGAACCAGAGTGGGAGAGGATGGGGGGGTTGGCACATGCCCTTCTCAGGGCTTACTCGCGTTGGTGGCACCTTGTTGGTTTTCCCACGGAATGCACATGCCTCCTGCCTAGCCTCTGTGCCTGCAGCCCCTGCCCCCCACCCCCCGCAGCTGTCAGAAGTGCAGCCACAGTGGTTCCCCACCCACGTGGCTCGCTGGCCAAATATAGAAATGATTCAGTCAGCGGTAGGGGAGCAGCCGGCAGGCTGCCCAGAGTCCTCCTGAGACCTGAAGGTGGAAGGAGAGGAAATGGGGTATCTCGCCCCCTCCACCCCCCATAGCCTCCTCTCCCACATTCAAGCAAAGGTAGGCACAGAAGGGGTTAAAAGGCTTAGTGGATGGGAGATGCCCCACACACAGGCTGGACTCCCATAACATGGCTGAGGTCTTAGCAAGGCTCAGGCTGGGCAGTGGGGCAGGCAGAGCCCTGACCTGCTAGGATGCCCATAAGTCAGGGATGAGACTAGCATATCATTTCCCACTTCTGAAGTCCGCTGAGGTGAATGCACGCAGACCAGTATGCCTGCAGCCTCCACCTCTTTGTTGGAGACTGGATGACAAAGACTCCCCATGTCCTTATGGGAATGAAAAGGGATGCTTCCAGAGGGAGGAGACCTTGTGTGAGGCAGGCAGCTTACTCGTGGCTGGCAATCTGCTCCCTTGGTCTAGGTAACTACCCACTGCTGGTGCTAGCAAAAGTCACCAGTCAGGCCATGATCATTTATATGCACAGCCCAGGGGCCCAGAGGTCACAGCACAGGAAGGCTGGACATGGAAGTTAGAATACAGCTGCGAAGTTCTCTGGCCACCGTCAGTTTTCCACCTCCCTGGCCAGAGCTAGGCCACTGGCTTCATTGGCTCTCACAGGGAATGTCCTCGGGTCATCCACTGGAGAACCCCAAAACTGCAGAAAGGTCCCAGTACAATGGTTGCTACTCTGGAGACCATAAGTAGTGGTGTCCTTCCCACCTCACCCATCCCGTTTCTAAAGATGTAGGGTAACCTTTGTACACTTCAGCGGGTGAAGCAAGCAGCCAAGGAGGGGCAAGAGCCTGTATGAGTGAGAGATCAGATGTGGGCTTCTGGCAGGGCCGAGCTCAACAGAGAAAACCAGTCTGCTGATAAAACAGGCAAAGCTGGGGGACAAGTAAGGGAGGAGACAGAGAAGCAGCTAGAAAACCCCAGAACTCACAGCCATACCCAGAGGTGCCACAGCTCTAGCCAGT